>RHPI01002119.1:448800-489303 GCA_009103225.1 Chlorokybus atmophyticus
CCCCCTTCTACGCGAAACGCACTATGACGGAAGAGCAAGAGGCAAGCGCACTGGTAGAAAGAAGTGGTCAACATACTACGAGAACACGTACAAAGTGAATGCTGGGAAACGCCTGCACTTCGCTCTTGAATGAACTCGTAGCACAATGCGTGTACAACAGTTTAGACGTGTGACACACGTGTGCGACAGACATGCAAAACATCTAGGTAAAAAAAGCAATACTGCAAGCGGCCAACTTGTATAGCTGAAATCTGCTGATATAAGCATGCAAACCAGCAATAAGTGCGTTCAGCGACCGTGGTGCAAAGGAAAACGCGCCTTGCGATGAGGGCCAACACCAAGCACACTGTAATGCTTAACGCAACCCACGAACTGCGTACGTGCGCTGTTCATAACCATGAATGTAATAGCCTGAACTGCAAGAAGCACCACAAACAAAAACTTTGTGCTGTGCAAAAGGCGAGGGGGGGGGGGGGGGGGGGGGANAATAAGTTTATAACACGACTTACCCTGCCATAACGGCCTGTGGGATCCATGGCCACAAAGTTCCCCTCCTCATCATCTTGCGCGGATTGCGCAGACATTTGACGCCCTGCCATGACGAGCGCCCCATTGTCCATTGAGACTTCTGCAGTGTCGGGCATCGTTCGTAGGGCAGCGTGCTACCAGCCCTACGAACAGAGGAGCATAACGACTGCGGCAGGTACGCAACAGGCACAGCTGCTTGAGCTATGCCTGCTAGCAGCCAAGACGAGCCAGCTGGCGCCCCTAGGCCGCCGCCGGCTGCAACTCTCGCACATACTATCTGCAAAGACAGTCGCAAAGCGCCAGGAAAACGGCAGGGTGTTGACAGTCGCAACAGAACAAGCGGGGAAGCCTGTAAACTCCCCCCTAATCACACGCTGCCTGCTGCACGCCTCCGGTCACGGGGACGACGCCCCGTGAGCAACAGAACCAGCTCAGCAGCAACAATCTGTGCAGCGCATCCTACATCCAAGCAACAGGAGCTTCAACGCAGCTAAAAACAGGTCGGCCCTGCTGGAGCCTCAAAATCCTCCTAACCCTAGACGTTCCGCCCCACACAACGCTGCAGCTATACAAACACACGTAAACAGCCTCTACTACGGGGGCAGCTTTCCCTCCTTCGCCCTTGCCAACCAGCTGCACCCGCAAGCAGGGATTGCGGCACAAGCAGCAACCCTAACAGCTCCCCCAGAACTGCGCCGTCGTGTGCGGGCGCCGATCGCCACGCCAAACCTTCCACTCTCCGGGATCTCCTCAAACACACTCAACCACACGACCAACCAGCTCAGCTAGCCACCACACCGACGCCACCACCACCCACAACGCCTCCGCCGCCAGTAACAGCTCCGCCGCCAATCTCAGTTGCTTCGGCCGCCCAAAACTACTCCAGCCAGTTGACAGCTGCTATATTCACTTGAGAGAAAGGAACCAGAGAAATAAACCAACTCAAAAACCCCAAACAAAAGAAAGAGAAAAACCCATCAGTGGGTTCACTGAGTGTATCATGGTCGGTGGACAGGTGGCGGGCGGGAGAACCCCCAAGTGTGCGTGCCAATTGCTAGTTTAACTAACTAGTTACGAGTTGCGCGCGTCGCATCACGGTACAGTTTTGGCTCTATCATTAGTCTAGCTGTGGATATCCGAACTTGTCGGGCCTGCGAATTCAGAGGATGTTTGCGTCCAGGGCAAAATGTTTCCGGCGGCACTCAACATACACAGGCCACTTAACTACAAGAGTTTAACCAGCAGGGCCTTTTCGCTTTGCGGTTACGTTACTGTTATCCGGCATATCGTATCGGTTTCTTCTGTACCTCCAGTGAATCTGCGCGATATCGGGTTTAGGCGTATCACCTTGGTTAAAGGATACAGCGCGTTCCACGTTAGGCATAACTATGAAGAGCAGCAAAGGCCGCGGAGTCGTGACCTCGCAGGTGTGCGGCGTGCTTGCTTGTGGTGCGCGTAACCTTGGATAGGCTGCCTCAACGCGGTGGATTTACTTAGTCAACTGACGCCAGCTTGTGACGGACAAGCAGTGTGGCTTGCTGCTCGAGCCGCTTGCTGACGAGCTTCGATTGTAGCAAGCAATGGATGCACTGATCTGGTGAGTCCGCTGATTGAGTCGCGAAGGCATCCGATGGGCCGCGCATCAGCTGGGGCCACGGGCTGGGCTGAGAGTCTGGTACTGATCATGATTCAGAGGCTTTAGTTCGGAGTCCATCGGTTCATGACCAATGGAGATGCTGGCTGCGGGCGAGTCGCGTGATCTGCGTGTTGGTACGATCATTTCGCTTTTTTATTGCTCGTAGTATTGCCGGTATGTACGTTCTTGCCACTTCGTGGCCTGCAATGACTTGCAGTACATCATGCTACAAGAACAAATATCTGGCTGTCAAGACTAAAATATTCTGACATGTATGTCTTGATGCAATGCACTTAATATGTGTGACAGTCAATAAGGTGAAGTACATGCAATGCATTGTGTTTTGGGCAATTGTACAAAAAGCCATACATTTATCTTGTCAGCTTTGTCAACATTATCGTATTGATAGCGTTGGTTATGTGCTTACAAGAATGTGTACCATGCGTTTAGTGCAAGTATTGATTGTGACGTGACAATCAACACCAACTTTTTTGCATATGTGATAATGAGCAAGTTGCGAATTAAAGTGAACTGTTGTGATTGTTGAAGCAATAAGAACATATACACAATTGTAACGCCTTGCGGTATGAAACATGTGTGTGCGTCCTTGCATATTTTGCATTTGTATCAGTGGAATGCCTATACACCAATCTGTTATTAGTGATATATGAGACACCACGCACAGTTTTTGAATGTCATACATATGAGTGTTTTTATTATATGCATTATGTATATGAGACATACTGCGCAGCTATGTAATGTTTTGCGTTAATGCTGATATACAACATCGCATAATTGTTATTTAATTATCAAGTGCTTGCAAAACTCTTTATTACATACTGAATGGCATCATGTGCAATTTAATTGTTGTATAAATCAGGTTCTTGCATCATCTGCATGTAGTGCAAAGAAAACACCCAGCCAATTAATACAATGTGAGATGTAACAACCGTATTATATTCATAGTTATAAGAGCATCATTGAGCACTATTATGCATGTAAGCTTGAGCGTCGATGACTGCAGTGTATTACCTGTCAATTGCGTGCAGCTAATGATCATGTTGAGGCCTAGAGCACTACAATAGATTCTCACATTGTGTGATGCGGCTGCACGCCCTCGATACTCACCAATCCAAACACGGATTGAGGGCAAGTTGAATGAGGAATTTATGCTTAATAACATAAAACGCTCTGATTATATTTTATCATAAATCTGATGTGTGCTTCCTTGTGGTGTTACGCTTGGGTTAGCTTTGTCGTTGCAAACGCTGCCACTCTCCAAGCTACAAGTGCGGCTTGAGAGCACACTGCTATATTTTTCAAATTGAGGATTTTATTCTTGATTTGTGCTAACTTGCTCACACTAGTACTGCTCTTATCATGCTTGTCTCAGGCTAACCCTCCTTCTCGTACCCAACCCTAGCCACCGCACCCAAATTACGTGGTGCGTGCTGGCCTACCTAGTGTTGTGGTTGTCGCTTACTTCATACATGGTCGGTTGTTGTGTTGGTTATGGTTGTGTTTACAATGTTGCAATGCGGTGTTATGTATGGTGCCACTTTATTCGAAGTTGATTCAATGTTTTGGCATATATGACTCCAGCCTGCAAGACAGCATCGTGACAGCGACATGCACACATTACCGTTTCGCATTGTATGTACAAGGTGTGTAATCAAGGCTGCAAGTGCATACGTGGATGACTGATAGGGGGGCGGTAGGGGTAGCAAGTAGGTAGCATGCAAGCGCATGCTACCTACTTGGCTTCGCTCAATGGTAGTGTATGCGGTATAGAGGTTAGTGTGGGTGTGGTGTGATGTGTTGCATGTAATTGGACATAAAGCACATGCACTACCCCACTTGCATCTTTTGTACACTTGCGGCAAATTCTGGCAAGCCTTTGAAAATGCCATGTGTCTCAACTGTCAATGGAAGTGATTGAGACCAGTCGTGCAACTTACCATCCTGGGCAAACCACAAACGCGTACGCCTCAAAGCTGGGATGCTTGCCGCACAGATAAATTACTAACTCTTACCACATATCACAATAGCTACGTGTCACTACACAGCGTCCGAGTATATATTCTGTTACCAAGCATGACCGCGCGTGCCGCCACTTATAGACAGTTCCATGCACATAGTACACGCACAGTGCAACCTGCTTGATTACACAACATACCGCACCTTCCTACAACTCTTCATGCGTACATCCCACGCGCGTCACCCGCCCACTAGCACATACCCAAAAGTGCAGTACATCTCACGGTACTATCTCACTCATCTAGAATCTGCACTAGAAGTCGATAGCATGACAAGTAACAGCAACTAGCGACCGGATCAAGCAGCCTGCACTATGTGGGAAGTGAACACACGAGGCAGTTCCGGTGTTCGCGAACCATGATGCAGTTTCACCTACTCCATCACGCAATATACAACACCCGCAAGCCTTCACATACGCATGCACTGTGCATCCTCTAATCGACACTAGCAACACGTGCTTACATGCTGTTTGTCACAAAATGATGCGCAAAATTGCCAGCCCAACAGCAGTGGTTGAGACCAAGGTACCTGTAAGAACAGCCAAATGTCATTTTATTTCAAATGACTTGTTGGCAGGTGAGCGGACTTCAAACTGAGCTGCGATGCTGCGGCAGCAGACTGGGGCTTACCAATGCAGTACTTGATGATCTCATACTTGTTCGCTTCAATGATGGTTTTCACACCATTAATCTCCTGCAGGTGACCAACGGTTAGGTGGCAGGCTCACATGAGGATATCCTGCACGCTCGGACTAGCCTTGTGCACACAAATCGCAATGTGCACTCACCCTATCCAACTTTCCATCTAGCTTTTTCAAAGAGTCATCCAAAGACCGCATTTCATCTCTTATTCGCCTGCGCAACTACTCCATTAGGTGCTGACCACAGCTGCTCCAGACCAAACTCCTCCAACGCACAATTGTGCATGCTCCACACCATCACACCCACTTACCCCTTCTCCAGATTCAGATCTAGCTTCTGGCTTGCAGTCAACTTGTCTATTTCGTACCTGCACAAGCGACAACTGTCATACCTGGACTGCTGACGACGCCAACAAATGGGGCATATTGACAAGCAAGAGGCAGAAAAACAAGGAGAACTTGCTAATGGTGACCGACTCAGCGTGTGCTTTGCTGCACGACTTACTTCATCTCGACCTTGAGCTTGTCAATGTCGTTCCGCAATCGGTCAGTGTCCCTATTTACGGATGTCGTATGAATTTCCTATTGAACCGCACGCAGTGTTACTGAAAGACAACACCATAAAAAACAATGCACAATTTTCACATTGGACTTTGGCTATGACGACGCTGCCTCTACAGCTGTATTGCTCACCTGTTCACGTTTGAAGTCGCTCTTGAACTGACTGATTGAAGCATCGTGTTTCAGCTCATACTGCAAGTAGAATTTGCGGATCAGACAGGAATGAGTAATGTACCCTTGCCGGCTTTACGCGTGCATCCACAACAATAATATCTGCCAGAATATTTGCTATCTCTTACCGAAAGCATCTCTGCCTCTGTAGCAAAACCTGTTGTAAGCCTCTCTATCGACGCCGAGCAGACTGAAAGCAGCGCATTGGTGATAGCTTCAGCGTGGGCTGTGCTCAGCCCTTCTGACTCTAGCTGTCGCACCAATGCCAACGTGTCCACTGGAAGTCCCTACGACATGCAATACGTCAACCAATAGTGCCATCACCTAGCACCAATGTGCTGACACTGAATGTACAGCATTTGCCTTTGCTGAGAAGCCACAGTGCAGCTGGCTAAGATCAACAGTAGAAGCTCATGCCTTGGGGTGCACAGCAGCGTAGTGGCGGGAAGCGATTGCGGGTCTGAGCTGAGATCCTGCTAGACGGCAAACGGCGGCGGCGGCCGCCCGCCTCGCCATGCCCACGCCCTTCGCCTCCCACCCCTGAGCTTAGCAGCACACCCCAGCCTTGGCTCCACGCACCCCTCAGCGCACCATGCGCAACACCAAGAGTGACCAACCAGAATACACTGCTTGCCTCAAACCCTACGTACGCTCCCACCACTGCTCCTGCGCCAGCCTTGTCCTACTGCCCCAGCAGTAGGACCTGGCCAACCTCCTGTTCTGCTTCACGCCCTGCTCTTCATCCGCTTACAAGAAGATCCCTTCTTTACCAACACCCACCGCTACGCTGCGGAGACAGACACGCCCGCGGGAACACTGACGTTGACAGCGCCACCTCCGCCCGCCTGGTCAACGACCTCGACAGCAATGACCACCGCGACGACGACGGCGACGGCGCCAACTCGGCTGCCTGCCAAGTGTCACCTTGCCCGAGCGTGGGTGCGCTGCGTTTAGCTCCCGCGGCGTTCGTTCGCTACAAGGGTGCCTCAAAGCCAACGTGCGTTACGAGCCCAGCAACCCAGCCAGAATCAATCAGTGTCACGAACCTGTTGTTACTAACACCCTGTTGTTGTAGGGACAGATGCGTTAGTTCTTGTTTTAGGGGGTGGGGAAGCTGCTTGATTCCTTCCAACAGAAGGGTGTAAGCTCTCAGGGAAGTTCCTGGGAATGAAAACCCTAGCTTCAACTTCCGGGACGCACTGGGCGAGCGGTTAGGCGGCGACGGCGGCGGTGGCGTTGTGGTTGTTGCTGGGTGGCGTATTGCGTTTCTGTGTAAAGACCGCTGCCTGGAGGATCCGCTCTGTGTCAATCAGCCTTGATCCACAGTGTTCAGCATGGTACGGAGGCTGTCGTGTTGGGTCTGTTGTGCTGCCTCTCAACAGCCTGCTGTGCTTGAGTGCTGATGATGACTGTATTGTGTTACTACCATTTCACAGGAAACAAGCACTTCGCAATTGCCGCTGTTGCGGTCGGGCCCGGACGTGCTGCGGCAAGGGCTGCAGAGCCTGAAGAGCGACGCTCTGGGCGCTCCGCACCCGCTGGAGAAGGTGCTGCAGCAGACACCTGCGCTTGACTGGGAGAGGAAGCGCACCCTACTTGCCTTAACGTATGGCGAAGCGCTGCCTTTGCAAATGGAGATGGAGCGGCAAATTCTGTCCAAGTATGTTAGTTGACTGTGTTCTGTGTTAGTTGTCATGCAAGGCTACCGCAATGTGAGAAGACAAGCTTGTGTCTGTTCCTGTACGCGCAAGCCTTAGTATCGCCTGCATGCAGATTTGCTCGGCCAGCTGGTCTGCCTTCGGGATACGTGGGGTTGGACTCATTGACAGGCGCGCTAGATGAGCTGGACTTGGAAGACTATTTGAACGGTGAGTACCACAAGTGCTGTTTTGCATGTAAAGAACGCGTTTGTACTTGCCGCACAAATGCACAGAAAACTGTTGGCACATCTGCGGGTTTGTGTGCATGTTCGTTACGCATGTACGCGCACACATGGTCTCGTGCTGCTTGTATGCTGTTGATGTCCCACCTAATCATGGGCTTGTCGCGTAGACTCACGTGAGTCTGAATTTGCATCACAAGTTGATTTCCATACCGCCATGGAGGCCAAGCTAGGACTTTCAAAGGGTCTTCCAGCGCGCAGGCGTTCGTAGTCGGTCTGTGGTTGAGAGTGCTCATATGCTGCCACTCTCTGTACATGATGCTGTTTTGTACACATTGTATCGATCGTACCATGTTTGTGTCTGCTCCTCCGGATTCTGATTTGCACTGAAGTTAAAAGTTAATGCGTTGTTGTCGCTATACTTGCATTGCTTGCTCATTGCCAGAGACTGTCGCATGGATACGACGGACAGGCATTGGTATAATTCTGTAACCAGCTGTGTCCTTTGCCTGGTCCGGTTGGCATGGGATGTCACGCTGACAGGTTGATTGAGTGTTTGGCGGCTTGAATGAACTTTCTTTGACTGTGGTCCATTGTACAAAGTTCGTATGCTGCATATATGCCTCGCTGCAGCTGTGCTTGCATTGTGTGGTGGTGATGGTGGTGGTGGTGGTGGTGGTGGTAGTGGCAAGTTACAGTTAGGGGCCTGGGCCAGCCCGCTGTTATTGTTGCTGTTTACTTTGCTTGTAACCATTCTCACAGCTTGTTGTGCCTTGTTTGGTGGGCTGCCTGTGTACATCAAATGCAGGACACGCATGCACATGCATAACGTGTAGTTCAGTCAGCACGCAGCAACACATGCAAGGTGTCGCACAAATGACCATTAGTTGACCACCGGGCTACTATTAGCACGCTAATCTACTGCCTCTACCCCGTTAGATATGCAGCAGTCAATATGCAGTTGGTAATCACCTGCCCACATGGGCGTTGTGCTTGCAAGCGTGCACAATGGCAATTGTGCCTATATGTGTACACTGTTGCCTTGCTTCTTGTTATGCATGCAGAACAATAGCTGAGTCTTAACCTATGCATGGGATGCCATGCATAACAATAGCTGTGCTATGCTGTGCTGTGCTATGCTATGCTATGCTATGCTATGGTGTGTTGTGCTTTGCTGTGCACCCTTATCACCATTCTATGGTCGTACATGTTCCTTAAATGCATCTGCCTCCCGCGACCACATCACATTATGCAGTTGGTGTCAAGTAACTGCAGGTTTCGTCTACAGTAGCAGGCGAGCAGAAACTGGTTGACTTTGCCTAGGCAACCATGTCCACTGACCAGCACAGTAGTCAGTAATACGCCCAAACCACAGCCACTGGCATAAATGAGGCTACGCTGTGTGCACTCACAAACGTGCTAATTATTTGGAGACCGCATGGCACTCATGCGAGCATCTGCATTGCCAGTGTACACGGACATACACAACCCACCAGTGCATAAAACTGTTCACAAGTTAACCAGAGACACTGTGGCTTAAACAGCAATGTCAAGCCAGCACCTGACATTGCCTGAACTTGGGCGCTTGCATGCGTACTTGCTATGCATGCAAACCGCCTTTGATGCTCAGCCTACAACACCCTCTTGTAGCTGGAGTACTCCTTGCCATCGGGCTTCACCAAGCGCAAGACGCGCACGGTGCGTGGAGGAACATTAGCGACAAGCAAGCCACAGTGCACAGGCACCAACACCTTGGAACCCCCTTCTCCAAGTTCATCCTGTAGAAAAGCGCCGTTCATGATCTTGGACTCTCGAACAGGCACTGTCTCAGTGACTTCTTCGTCGGTAGGGTTTGCCATCACGATGACCATCTCTTCAACAAACTCCGTGCGACGCATGAAAGCGAGCAGCCTCTCACTGTCCAACAACCGGAAGTCGCCTATGCGCAAGGCGCGGTTGCTGTTGCGCAGTGCTATCAGCTTGCGCATCCACTGCAGATGAGGGTTGTCATCTGTGAACTGGTCCCACTCCATGGGACCCCTTTGCTCTGGATCTTCTCCACCCTGTGACATGACAAACATGAGGATCCAAGTGCTGTCTAAGAGAACATGTGCCTATCATCCACCATGCGGACAAAAAATGGCAAGCGGTAATCCCTATGTAATGTTGTTACCTAGCTAACTTACCTCCATGCCAAGCTCAACACCTGCAAAACAGCCAACGACACATCAACATGTCTTGTTGCTGTGGTCTTAGGCAGCACAATAACAGCCATGCTAGAACATGTACCGTAGTAGATGCATGGCGAGCCAGGTAAGGTGAACTGTAGCACTTGAGCCATCCGCTCTTGCCATTGGTCAGGGAGGGAAGTTCTATGCACACACAGAGTGTTAAGTTGACATCTGACGGTAACTATAACTCATTTTACAGAAACATGCAGTTGAGCTACTATGTAGTGTACCTGAGACGGGACACATCATGATTATCAAGCACCAGCCAGGAGCGCAACACGGGTTCCAACCCAGCATCTTGAATCATGCGGTCCAGTAGTCGGCCGGCATGGGCGCCAGAGATCACGTCCTTGACGAGGAACAGAATTACTTGCCGAGCGTACATGTTGAGCATTGCATCCAGTGATGGGAACCACTCCTCCGGATAGTTCTGCATAGGAAAGCTGAGAGCTCAGACTAGAATATCATCCATACATGTGCCCCTCCCCCCCCCTCCTACACCACTTTGGGTAGAACGCACGTGAAATGCAACGGCAGTGGCAGAAGTTACCTACCCAGACTTCGCCCAGAACTAATGAACCTGGCTTGCAGGAGTGCGCTGAGGAGTAAAATGGTGACATGTTAGCTCTCAGAAGCGTACAAGATAAAATTGATGTGCTGAGTGCTCTCCACCCTTTCCCCATGCGTGAGTGTGCATATGGGGTACTCAGGCAAGCGATCATGGCAGCTAGAGGCAAGTGTGACCAAGACTCAACTCACCTGCGTCTGTCAGCTGCCGCAAGTAGTTGAACCCAAGATCAAACGCGACGTCCAAGCGCCAGCCATCCACTCCGTCCCTCAGGTACCCCTGCCATGACACACCGTCTGTCACCAGCGCAAGAGCATAGCACGTAGTTTCATATTGCTTAATACGTCAGTTGGCCCTGAGTTGTAACAAACCTGAACAACACTATCTGGATCACCATAAATACAGCCGCGCAGCTCAGGGTCCTCCATCCGTAACTCAGGCAAGTTAGCAGCATTGTACCAGGCCCTGCGATTACCAACATTGATCACTTCTGAACATGCGGCAAACCATGCCTTGAAGCTTACAAAATGAGACACACACCTGTAGCCCAGCTTGTACTCGTCATCAATGAAGAACCACTTGCGGATCTTGCTGTTGGGATCCGCTAAAGCCGCTTGAAACCATTCAGAGTACTGGCCAACGTGGTTGAACACGCCATCAAGTACCTGGTGAACAAGCACCTGGCGTTATGCACCTGCACAATGCTAGCGTTGGCTTTACTGCTTGTTTCAATTTCAACATGCGCATTTGGTGCGGACAACTTATGCACTCACCAGTTTCATACCAAGCCGATGGCATTCATCAGCCAGCTCAATCACATCTTCTCGTTTGCCAAACTCAGGGGATACGCTGAAGTAATCAAGGGCGTCATACTTGTGGTTTGTGTAAGCCAAGTGAATAGGGTTCAAGTACACAACGTCGGCTCCCAGGTCTTTGATATAGTTCAGTCGGCTGCGTAAGCTCTGCAAATCCCCACCCCAAAAGTCAATCTCATGGCTCCATACGCCTTCCTCTTCCAGATACACACCTGATGCATGTACACCTCAGTCTGTGCTTCATACTTTACTGTGCTCGCATGCAAGTGCTTACATGCCATGCACAGGTAGACCACCTTGGCGTGGCTTTTCAGACCAATCCCGAAGCTTCTTCGGATCAGGGTAGAGGTCTCGCTTTGTTTCTAGATCCTCCGAGGGAGCAAATCTGTCCACCAAAACCTGCCCACCATCAACATGTAGCCTAGAAACATGATGTGACACAACACAACAACTGCAATCACGTGAGCAGATGTGACTAAACCTGCCTGATAAACTATGGCACCACTACGCCAGTCCTGCTCGCGCGCGCTATACACGCTAGCGCGCTGCAGGTCGTAGTCGTTAGCATACAGATCAAAGTCATTGTTGTCTGCTGGAGTCGAGTCCGAAGCGATTTCTTGTTCTGCAACAGCGCGTATGGCCAGGTCTCTGCCCAGTTGTGCACGCAGGCCACGTTGCGTCGTCCTGCAATATCAGAGGTCTTCATCAGGTCACAAGCACTGCCAGCTAGCGTGTCATTCCAATGGATGCAATAAGAGCCTCTGCAGTGGTGGCTGCTGGTACTGGAGTCAGAAGTGATACGCAACTTGTGTATACTGGCAGGCATAACAAAATCAATATCAGGAACTCCTGCTGATCTGTCATTGACCCCAGAACACAATATGCAATATGCACATTCCACTCAAGAAACTGCTGGGACGGTGCGTATGATATAGGGCTTGGCACCCAGCGTGCAAGCACTGCTGGCAAACATGCTAACGCTGAACAAGCTCTTTCTTGTCACATTCCTCGCGCTATGACACTGTCATCTGCATGCAGAATATCTGAGCAGCTTCGTAATGCCAACGAGTTGGGCACATTGCAAACCCACCACAATATGCTTGCCATGTATGATGGGACGAGGACACGATAGCTACCTCAAGGGCTCAACCCACAACAACTATGGACGCCAGAAAAATGAGACATCGATGGCATGCGGGGCATGAGGGCATCTTGCATGCACGGGCACACCTTGCATGCAAGCATGGACATTGTGCCAGGTGTTTGTGGTTAGTCGGCGTTTGGGTGTGCTGGTCTAGGCGACGTATTGCGACAACTAAATATTGTTGCCAAGCAGAAAAGGCCCTGACAGACACACTGCCTGCACCAAACACCTGCACAGCTGCCAAGCAGCAACAGCCCGCTTCATGTACCAGACTTACTACCTGAATGCACAGCGCTGCCTGGGTCGATCGGCCAGCCCCAGTGACCGCCTCGCTCCAGTACTAATCAATGACGCCTCGGTCGCACTGGGCGCCACCAATGCCACCGCCGCCGCCACCATCGCCATGGTCATAGCCACGTGGTGCTGCCACAGCGTCTTTGGCTGCAAACCCTAAATTGGTCCAAGTTTGCAGGAAATTTCGTCCAAGTCTGAGTCTAAGTCTTACAGGCACACACAGACAAATTATAATTGATCTCGTGCCAACCTGGCATTCCCTTTTGCGACAGATTGCTGACGCGTCGTAATGCATTGAGGCTGTACCAAACAGATTCAGGAATCTTCTGGATTCCACCGTGCGGTGGAAATTGAAGCAAACAAACAAAAGGAAAGCGTGCGACGCAACAGCAAGCACGAACCACAACCGCTGTTCCGGTATTGTCCCCCGTGCAGGATGAATCCAAAATGCAGAGCAATCCCTAAAACGTTTCATGGGTGCGTCATTACAACGCAAACGTAGGGTCTATGAATAGCACAAGAAAAGGACTTGCCACAAGCAGTAAAGCAGTCGGGATTGTCCTCGAAAAATAAAAAGCAGGACCATCAGGCGCAGAGAGTGACGTGGGCACCCGTAGCGGCGGCGGCGGGTGTGGCGGCAGCGGCGGTAGTGGTGTTTCGACTTGTAGTTGGATTGCAAGGATTCTTAGGTTGCCCTTTCAGCTTGCGGGTAGCGGTGCTGTTGGAGTGGTGGAACTGGTGAGCGCTGTGTGCGCAGCTGGCATTGCGGGAGAGTGTCAAGCGGCAGGTCACTGATGGCGTCAAGTTTGCTTTTGTTGCTATAGGCCGGCAACCTGTTTTAAGTATGTCGCATGGATTATATGTTTTGCTTGAATCGGCACTGGACTCTGATCGAACTTCCTGGCACTGACTGGACTGCTGCTGCTGCTGTTTTGCTGTGCAGGTTGACGTTTTACATGCTAGTATCGCCTCACAATCATACTAAGGGAGCTTGATCTGGCTACCCTAGTTTGGGTTGGGCAGTCTTGCCCGCAGTATGGCTACTACCTGCAGACTGCGTTGTTCGTGCTTAGGCACTGCTATGACATGCTAGATCACGCCCGACCTTGTCTTGCTGCCGGCGCTAGCATGGCTGTTGTCGCCGCCCGCGTGCTATCACGGCCTCCTGCGCGGCACGCCTTTGTTTCAACAAAAGCAGAAGTTCGCCATGCACAGGTATGGATTGGTTATCAGTTTTGCGGTACATATTGCTTGCTTTCTTCGTCACTGTTTGTGCCTTCTTATAGCCCCCTACATGCATGTGTGAAGTTTGACGTTGACGAGCTTTGTTTTTTTTCGGGGGGGTGCCTGTCTGTCCGAGTAATTGCCTGCCGTCTGCTTCTTGGTAGTACCAGCAGCCGTATATCGTGTTTACAGTAATTAGTCTTCTCCTTTCACTTGCAGCGGCGGCCATCATTGGGTTGTTTTGTTGGCTACCTCAGGAAGGGCAGCCTTGCACGAGCTGGCGAGCGGTCTCAGAGCGCAGGCAGTTGCGGGAGGTCAATATTCGCTGACCCTCCGCTTCGGCTTGGCAACCCTTTCAGGTTGTTGACGGCGCATCGGCAATGGTTTCTCAGGTCATCAGCGTACCTGCTCCTGTCCGCATCCATGCTGACGGCCACGGCCACAGCCAATGCGCGCGCTGAGCTGTCTGCTGCTGAGGCGGAGAAGACCGAGGAGACAGCAGCAAGTTCCAAGGCAGAGCCTGTTGGTAATTATCACATTGTGCGGATAGCTGGCGACGGAAGGTGCTTATTCAGGTCTGTTGCCTGCGGCTCTCAGTTTAGGAGAGGGGAAGGCATGCCAACCTCCGAGCAGGTATGTCATTCTGATTGGTTTGCTTTGCTTATATGCCATCAATTTGTTGGCACGAGGAGTGCCTGCGCTTAGCAGCATGTAGTGTTGTTCCTTGGTCGTGTTGGACTGCAGCACTACATTATTCACTTGTAGTTGAATACACAGGAGTCGGACATGGCAGATGAGCTGCGACGCAAAGCTGTTGACGAGTTTCGAGACAGACGGAAAGATGTTGAGTGGTAAGTTAATGTAGGAGACAGGCTTGCTTGTTTGTGTTGTTGTGCACTAGACAGGCTCATAGCAGTACATGTGTGACAGGTATATTGAAGGCGATTTTGACACGTACATGTCGCGGATGTCCAATCCCCACACTTGGGGAGGCGAGCCGGAGCTTCTGATGCTCTCACACGTATTAAAGTTGCCCATCACTGTGTACATACCCTCACAAGACAAAGTAAGGACGCATGTTACTCCAATTGCAGAGTACGGGCAGGAGTACTCTGATGGCAAGCCACCCATCAAGGTGTTGTTTGATGGTGTCGGCCACTACAATGCGCTGCTACCAAACGTGATATCTGCGCTTTGAGGCCGTCAAGACATGTGTAGAGTGTTCTCTGCTAGCTAGTGTTGGATTGAGCAGTAGTTGCATGGTACGACATGCCCATCAATTTTGTGCGCGGTGTGCACCAAAATGCAACAGTAGTTGTTATGAGCGGTTGTCGTCCAGAGTGGGCTGTACATGTCTGTGCTGCCCTAGCAGTTGTGGTGCAATGACAAGCATAGAATACTGCTGACCTGTAGCTCTTCACAGCAATCGTTCGCCATTATGCGCATTGCGATACATTGCTTGTCTGTGCGTATGTATCATGCACTGAGCCATGCATGCCAATCACATTGCCTCTTCAACTTGTGCTGCACAAGCCAAGCACAACAGCCCAATCACTATGTCTTAAGGGTATTGTGAGAGAGGGGTCAGGAGTAGCAAGCATAATAATATCGACACCACAATCGAAAAGAGATAGACCTACCAGACAACACACGTACACTTCAACCAGCCAAGCTCTAGCTAGGCTCAGCTAGACCAGGAGGGCTGGAGTTTATGCGCGTGCAAGTGCGAGTGCAAGGCAGGCTGAAAGTAGCAGGTTGTGTCTACAGCGTAGGAGAGAGGAGTAGAGGTGAGTAGTGCAGCAAAGGCAGCTGTTGACAACAGCAGACAGACGACGATTCTGACGACCAGAATCCACCCCTGCCGTCTGTGCAGGCGCTTAAATACACTCATATGCAAGGTTGCATCGCAATTGTTCATGTACATACATGTGCATGAGAAACATATGCGTGTCACCATATGACACCGCCTATCTTGCACTCTCCATCTACCAATCTGTTAACGCGCGACAGCATAACCACGATAGCAACTTGACTCCCCCCCCCCTTCCCCGCCCTCCCCTTCCCCTACTTCCACTTGCCCAAAAGCACTTGCGGCACCCCATCCCACCCCCGCGCCATTCCCCTACCGGCACCCCTCACTGAAGGCAGGGCAATGCGACAGTCTAAGGCAGGCAGCTCAAGTGCTGTCCCGTGCCACGCGTCTCTCAGCTCTACTTCGCTCGAGTGAATCTCCCCTGACCTGTTGCGTACCCCTCTCACGTCACGTGTTTTGTGTGTCCGAAACGGGGCTTCGCGTCTCTCTCGCCTCGCAGGCGAAGTCAGCGCCCTGCCGGCCCGGACGGGCGGGCGGGCGCCAGCATCAACAAGGGGCGGAGAGAGAGGTGAGGCTTGCTGGGGCAAGTTAGGGTTTTGGACAACGTGTCGGCTGGCTGAGGCGAGGCGGCGGTGGGGCGGGCGGAGTTGAGGGCGGAGGGGCGCGGAGCGTGGGGCACGGAGGGGGCTGGGATGAATTGCCGTTGCCGGGGAAAGGTGGTAAGGCCACGGAGGAGGGGAGATTTGTGTGTAACGGCTGCTTCACCTCATCCCTGCAGCCAAGGGCAGAAAACCTAGTTTGGGTTGAGCAAAGCGCAGAGGGTGGCCTTAGAAGGCTTAAAGAGGGCCCTTGTTGGGATCAGGATGGAGATCCATCGGCGGCGTCTGGTGCGGATGCCCGCCCTCAAGTCCACCAGGCGCTGCGAGTCGGTGCCTCTGGAGGAGCCAGACGATAGGGTTTTCAGGTGCAATACACGAACAGTGCCTATTGTCCAGCTGATGTGGTGGGAGAAGTTGTAATATTTCTGGCATGTCACTTTGAGTTGCTTGAAGAAGCGTATGGAGGAAAAGCTCTACTGAAACAGATCTCGAGTTAGGGTTGTTTGAATTCACGTCACGGGGTGTATACCCAGCTGGACAATCGCTGCCACACTGCGTGAAATTGCTTGCAGAGTCCGTGTACAACTTGAGGTCGTGTACTGGCTATGCGAATGCTGCTTGAGGACTATTCACACAAGAGGATACTGACAGCATACGTACTCAAGGGCTTGTTTCACTTCAGTAACACTATCTGCAGGTTGACGCATAGGTGTACAAAGCTACTTGTTTTGCTGTGCATATGTAAGCATCAACTGCCGTTGCGTAATATTCTCCACACAGCTAGGCCTTCTCATGAACATGCGGTGGCCACAGCACTAGTTGCCAGTTGTGCACAGAAGTTTGAACTGCAAGCAAGTCATCGTTACTTAATTCTTCTCCTGCATACTGTAATGCGCATTGCAGTGACGACGATAGACCAAGCTCCAACTTGCGCGCGAGCACTTCCGGTTCAGATGAGCGTTACTGCACTCCGGCAGATGCCTCGCTGCTTGCACTCATCCCTCATGGTAAGGCCTTCAGTGGTCTTCAGTTGCAATCCCGTCATTGTAACTTGTACAATTGGTGAGTCTAACAATAGAGCATAATAAACGCACCATCGCCACTACCAATCACTGTGTTATCAGCTACAAGATTGGTTAGTCACCGCCAATTTGATTACCTACAGTACTATCTGGGCTGCTGCTGCTACCGGCACAAATGTTACAAGCCTGTATGATGCACGTACCAAAAAGCATTTAACGCACAGGGCATGGCCTGGACATGGATCCTGGAGGCAGGGTGACCCCGGCCGAGGAGCAGGACTGGTCGCTGGCGAAGCGCGAGCGCAAAAAGCTGATGAATATCCTCAATGCCGTGCGACGTGACGCTCGCGAGGGCAAGAATGTGCTGTGGCAGGTTTGTGTGTTGTTTAACTTGATGGCCACGGTCAGCCAGCAGAGCGATGCTGAGCATGGCTGCTGTCCATGTGCATCCACTCATTGGCAATTCCTTTGCAGCAATCTCCAGAAGCATACATGCACCATGACCGCCATTTGGCAGACACTCAACACGAGGTATCGCTTGTTCATGTTAAACTAATGTCTACTAAGCATGATATTCTGCAATTGTTCGAGCGTTTACTTAACGTTGTTAGCTGGTACTCATCACTATATGTAAGCAGTGGAACGATGCGAAAAGGGATATGCACAGAAAAGAAGGATTGCTCGAGCGGCTGCAAGTAGAGCTCCAGGTTGGATGCATTGCGTTGTGATGTGTCATTGTGAAGCGTGGTTCCTGAGTCCTTGTTGTTTCAAACTCTACTGCTGTGTTTCATAGACGCTTCGACACCAGACAGACTTCACGCCAGAGGCCATGGAGAGGATACCTGTGACGACTGAGGCAATTGAGCAGTGGCATGCGCAACACGAGGTACACAACGGTTTTGTAGTGTTAGTTTTGTAGTTGCAAAGTTGCCATTGATTGATGAGTGCTTCAAGTCCGCAGTGCACTTGCTAATAACGGCTGCATGCGACTGATGCATGAGATTTTGTGACTACCACTACAGGAGGAGCGAAGCAAAGCAAAGCAGTTGGAGCACGTGCATGTGCGTACTATGGCTGCAAACGCCCGATGCAAAGCGGTACGCATGAGTCGATGCATGCCTTAGCCAAGCTTTTGTCGTTGCGAACAACAAAGGAATAGCCCCTTTGACAACAACTGTTCTCGTATAGGTGGTTGAGCAAAGGAGAGAAGCTTGCGAGCTCTGTCTGGCAGACATTCAGACTCTCATCCTGCATCAAAAGGTGGCGTGAAACAGGTCTTGCTGCACAACCAGGCCTATGAACCCAATGTCGTGTGTGATGAAGCTTTCCTCTTAACGAACCGCAGGATGTGGTCACGGCAAAGCAAGAAGCAGAAGCACAATTAGCCAGACAAAAGGTGCCAAACCTTGATGCAGGATACAAGAGCTATGTGTTGTGTTGTGGAACACATATGAACAATGTAGCGAGTACTTGAGCTCACTCCATGTCGTTCCAGGCTGAGTGTGACATCGATCACAAGTTTCGGGAGTCAAGGCTCTCAGAGCGCAGGAGAGAGGCTGCAGCGGTGGTTGAAGCACGCAGACTGTACGTATACATGCAATGCAATTACATATGATGTTGGTCGAACAATGCTGATGAATTGCGCTTCATGCAGAGCCGCGGAGGAGGCGGACCGGCAGCAGTTTGCCAGGCTGCAAGAGTTGCACAGGAAAAGCTCAGTGGCGTTGTTTACATCATCAATGGTAGTGTGTGATGCAACACATTCAAGGTGTTGTTTGCAACACAATGCTGCGTATGTCGCTGCCCATCTGACGGTGCATTGGCTTGGGTGCGCAGCATTTGACCGGTGCAATGCAGCGAGCAGTCATTGAGACTCGCATCCAAACTGTCGCCAAATCTTTTGAAAAGCTCAAGAAGTATACCAATGGCAGCGAGGAATCGGATGACATCATTAGAGCGTTGAGCGACCTCAGAGCGAGGGGGAAAGAGGTACATGCACACACCAACCATGTACAGTTGAACGCTGCATGGCCTGATTGACCAGTGTTGACTGGAAGCTGTTGTATTCAGTTGCAAGAGCATTTGCAAGCTTTGCGGCAGAAGGAAGTCTCCCACCGGCAGTATGTGGTTCAGTTGAGGGAAGAGATGCAGAAGGCTGCAGTTGACGGCAGGCGTGCGCGGTATGTGCACATACATGTGTGCGTGGTTGTGCTTCAACCTGGCTTGCGCAGCTGAACCGCTCTGCTTGTAATTACCAGGCAAGGGTCCTTGAAAGAGCAAGACCAGTATGACAGAGCCATGCGGAAGCTTCAGGACATGAAACAGAGATGTGAAGCGACCTGGAGGCTGCTTGCAGCGGTTCAAAACGGGGTGCAGGTATGGCAGCAACAGCAGTCAAAGCAACCATTTACATTGGTGGCCATCTGCGCATGCATGGCTGTGGGCGCCTGTCATATGCAGCAGAGTAATAACGCACAAATGCAAAGGATTAATGTGCAAGCAGTCAGGATGCTCAGCTATAACACTGTATGAAGCAACCAAGTTTCTGGTTTGAACACAAAGATCCTTTGTATCTAAACAGCAACTGGACTATCCTTGTTGCAGGGCCTGTCAGCAAGAGTTCAAGCGCTTGATCCCCATGATATACTTAGAGCGGCAAGTAATGGCGAGGATGATAGCACTGAAGATCCTTCCAGGTCCGCTTCTCAACTCTCATGTCACCACAACTCCACAACTTATGCAACTTGTGCATAGCAACTTACTGTACAGCATTGCTTTCGTGTAGGGATGCCCTCCTATCGATTCCAATTCTGGCGCAAGCACCAATGGAAGACAGCTCCCTGTCGATGCTGGCAACGGTTCTGCCCGAAGTGCTGTACAAGCTAAGCGACAAGCTCGTGAGAATGCTTCATGCCGCAGAAGATGAAGCTCGTTACGGCAACACGCACGCCGGCACACAAAAGCGCACGTTCTCCACATCCCAACGCAAGCAACTAGTGACCGGCCCCAGCCAGCGCGAACTCAGTACCCAGCGTAAAGCAAGTGCAAGGTGATTGGAACACTTGGCCGTTGCCACTCGTTCTTTGTTGTGTGGACAAAGCTACTGCTGTGAAATGACTCTGTTGTCATCGCTGGAGGAAGAAACTTAACATGGCACTTGCAGGAGTGCGCTTGGGCAAGCATCGCAAAGTCGCACATCGTTGGAGGAGTTGCTGCAGCAAGCCAAGGGACCCGGCTTGGGTGGCAGCTTTTCAAAGCCTGGAAAGGAGTCTGCAGGGTCATCTGGTCCAGGCTCTCCCTTCAGTGGTAAGCAAAACCATCCCAGAAACTTTCTGAAACATGTGGGTCCATCTCTCCACTCTTTTTCATCTGTCACTCAGAAAGGTTGGCCGACGTGCACGTCCAGAGCCACAGTGCGTAGACTGACTTGGCCTGCTTAATGTGGCGCAGGTGATGGTGCACTGTCACCGCTTGATGAATACGAGTCCCGCAGCGAGAGCGACAGCAGCGATGAAGGGAGCACAGGGCGAGCGCAGACGCCGGTGCTGACCAGGCGCGACCTCAAGCGCGTGGCCCACTCCTCGGCATCCTTCAAAACGCCGTCATTCAAAGCAACGCCGCCCCACTCGCTGGGGTCCTCGTCATCAAGCCTTCGCTTACAACTTGATGCTGCCAGGGACGCTGTGGTGCCTGCTGGATAGAAGGATGGCCGTTTGCAGACTGCTGCTGCTTAAACATGCTTCTAACTGGCGCAGGGTCTGTGTTGGTTTACTATGTTACCCAGCATTGCACGCTGTCACTCTCACTGTCACCATATATGGGCTCAGTGTTGTTAGCAAGGACATTACCGCAAGCATACCGGGTGCCATTGCAAGTACTGATAGGCCAGAATGACGACCCATATGATGCAAGGTTTGCTCCATTGCTTGTGTCTCATGCCATGTCTCATGTAACGTGCACACATACGGACAATGAGTTAAGGAGAAGAAGCCGGCTCGTCAAGTACCAATCAGAGGGCTATGCTATGAAAGGACTGTGTTTACTCACCACGGGGTCCTTATTGTGTTGCACATAATGCAACGCCATAGCTGTTGAGCAGGGATGACTGCGCACTGGTCAATAACACCATCAACGGCATACGAGTCTCCAAACACGCTTCACATATTGTAGAAGTTGCCTGCAACACCATCTGAGGCACACTTGGCAGCCCATTGCATTGCTTTGATGCACCCACTGCAATGTGGTCCCCATGGCAGTTGCACGCAACATTATGGTACTGTTTTTAACCATGCTGCTTGCTTGCAGTGTCACAGGCACTCGCGCAACTCGTACAACCTTACAGTTGTGCTCCGCGCAACTGCGGCGAGCACCGTGCACTGGTTCGGTGCCATCTGCCCAACAAACCAAATCAAGCACTTTTCTTCCCAAACTTTACATGACGCACCATTTGCACTTAGCCCCCAGAGCCACTCGCAGAGATGGGTTGACATGCTAGAGCAGGAGAAATTGTCAGTGTTGATGTAAGAGATTTGTTGCGCCCCTCGCGTGCTGATACTTTGGGCGCGTGGTGTGATGGTGCTGGCGGTGGTGGTAATTGTGCTGTTGCTGTACTTGGTGTGGTGATAGTCGCTGACTTTGTTACTGCTGCTAGATATTCTTGCCTGAGTTGGCGCTTATGGTCGTTTTTTGGGGCCAAAGGTTGTTGCAGCAACAGTCTTGGCTTTGAGTTTGCTCATTGTTGGCTTGATGTCGCTTCGGCGATTGGTGCTTGATGGGAACAATATCTGTCCATCAATGCGCCGGCAATAATGCCTGCAGAAGGAGGTTGAGCTTGCATGAGGTGTGTGCATGCACAGCTAGAGCAATAGTGGTCACCATCATGGAATGATTGTTCACTCAAATGTCCGTGCACTACCAAATATCGTCCCCACCAAAGCCTTTGAGTGAGGCGCTGCCCGGCGCTGTGCCAGAACAGCATCCTGAAGAAGGCTTGCCTACTTGAGGCGCTGGGCAAGACTTTGTAGGGATGCTAAACTGGCCAGCATTGGGCGGTGACTCACTCGGGGCTTTGATAAGGACAACATCTGACAATGCATGGACAATCTATCGAATGAACAACCAAGCCATGGTCGTGTTAGAACGCAGGCTGAAATCCAACAGATGCGACAACAATCTACCTGGTGCCCACCATTGAGCTGCAGCATCATGATACATGTCATATTCGGGGGCATATGACTGCCGCGTTGGCCGGCACGGCAACACAAGCCTTTCTCAAGGGCAGTCATATGCTGGTCAACGCCACGGGCCGGTCTTGATAAAACAGCTGAACTGCTCCTTGTTTAGTCCATTCCAGCCGGAAGCGCAGCGCGTAGATGGTGCGCGAAGCAGATGGCGAGGCTTCAATACGGTCCGTTAACTGCACTGGCACAGATCTCTGCAACAGAGAAAATAACATGCTTAGCGCGCTTAGCACGCACACACAGGCATTCTTTGACCATACAACAGCAGGACTTTAGCAGCGCACCTGAAACGGGACTGAAATGGGGCCTCGAGTAAACATGCGCCAGCCCGCAGACAGCTGCCACAAGTGCAGATGCCTGTCGGTTGTGTAAGCCACAAGCGACTCACCATCAGGCGCAAACAGCAGCGCTGCCACAGTGTCGCCCACTTCCTTGCTGCCGGTATCAGTCTCTTGTTGTAGAATGCGAATGTGCATTGAGCTGCGAGCAAGATAGGCCTTGTTATATCAATACAACAACCCAACATACAATGCAAGAAGCATGGCAGCTTACCTCTGCAAGTCATAGACATGCACGGGTGATACGGAAATCGCGTCTCCCACCGCCAAGCGCATGCTGCCTTTATGAAGGGCCAGCATCGGAAACTTGGCAACCATCTGGTAGATGAGAGCAGTGGCAGTCTGCAAGCACGTTCGCCGCAACACTTGCATGGATGGATCCAAAGTCTGCAGCACAATCAGCTGTCAGCGCCCCTTACGGGGATACACAAGTGCTTGTTTTGCGTATATGTATACACTTGTGGAGGAACATTTGCTCAAGCCGCAATGAATTGCATGCTTGTTTAGCGCAATGGCTGGCAAGCACAGTGTCACACATACCCTCATCACGGTGGCGACAAGTGTTGGGAGGTGAGGCACAATGACGGCAGGGTTGCCCTGAGTGAGGCGAAACATGGTCATCAGAGCATTGGTGTGCACGGCAGAGTCCGACGGTGCCGTCTCAAGCTGCAATCGCACGGCTGCCAAATACGTCGGCACGTCCGCTGCCGCCATAGCTTCCAGCAGCGTCGCTAAACTCTCGCGCCGAACCTGAAAACACACAACACCCTCACTCAGTGATGTAATCACACAATCTCATGGTGACCTATGCCAACACATGTATGTGGTTAAGTCATGTATGATACACAAGTACATGCAAAAATAGAATGACCAATGCGCACGTCAAATCCTACCATGGCACGTGTGGGGTCGATGAGCATGTCGCCGCCACCATCCGCAATGGCTCCACGGGCGCCTCCAAGGTGTTCCACCATGGCGGACACTTCCAGCATCAGGCCGGACAGGTCTTTGATGAGCGGCTGCCAGGTGGTATCCATGCCTTCCGCAAGGATGTCGGCGGCGGCCGCGCTGTGCAATCCCTGTGACTGCCCGCTCCGCATCAGTCGCAGCAGCAGCGGCAGCACCAACGCGGGCACCTCGCGCTGAACCGTACTTGACTGATGGACAGCTGCAACACGCGACAAGTGTAACATAAGCCAACAACAACACAGATGCGATGTTACATCGTGCCAAGCACACCGACCGGCGAACACATGCACACGCAGCCTCACACGCGCGTGCATGCTCGTGCCCATGTGCGTGTGCACACATGCACAAGCGCACGTGCACACCTGCGCACACACGCTCACATCCGCAAGGACATACACATACACATACCGGCAGCGGCTGCAACAATGACTCTCAATGCAGACTCCTTCATGTCAGTTGGATGGGCATCCGCCCAATCAGGCTGGCCGTGCGGCCACTCCAGCCACAAGAGGAAGTCCGTAAGCTTCCCGCTGACTAACTGTGATGGCAGCGAGTGCGCTGCGGCCGCTCTGAAGAGGGCTCGCGCGGCCTCCCGTAATGGCTGGCAAGGGTGCTGCCACGAAGACGCATACACTTCCAGCCATGGCGGGGCCATATCAGGTAAGTCTGCGAGCAGACCAACGGCATAGTACGCCACCAGCGCACTGCAAGCATTGCACGCGGCCTCCGACAAACTCATCATCCGCTTCGCCAACGCAACAATGGCTAGCGTATGCTGCGCAGTAAACTCGCCAGAGTCCCGCCAAAGCTGCGCAAATTCAAACTCGGTGTGCGCAAGTTCAACATCACTGAATCGATACATACAGCGTGCACAGTACCAACCTGAGTTGTGTTAGTTTCACAAGGAAGCAAGAAAGTCATGGCGCCGTCATCGCCGATCAATCCGCTTGTGACGCTGCTTGGTTGGATTAAATGCACGTCACGTTGGAGGCGTTCATCCAAGGTGGGCGACAGCCCCCACACGTGCAGCATGCTGAGCGCCATGCGCAGCGCTCGTCCTTCGGCGGAGTCGGCCTTACTGTTGTGCGAGTGTGGAGAGCTGACCGGCACATCCAAACTCGTACGCTTGATTGTGCTCGGGAGGAGCTTCTCTAAGGATGATCGCCGCTCTTGCGCAACCTTCGCCGACAACATGCCTGGCTCCAGCAGCAGCAGCACGTCGCAGATGACAGCTGCCAAGCCCGGCAACGGGCATAACCCTCTGATGGGCCTGGTCATGCCCGGCACGCCGACAACAGCTAGCGTGCCATCAGTGCCACCTGTTGGGTAAAAAACAATGACGCCTGAGCAGCCATGCACTTGGCAGGAGATCACCGGTATGCAGGTGTGTGTGCGTTATGTACAATGCAACGCAACACCAACCTTGGCTTGCTGGAGTGTCACCATCGGTTGCTGGGCTGAAAGGGCCCAACAGACCCCCTGCGCCTTGTCCACTGAGCGCTGCAGAGCTCGTTGAGCTGTGATCAGGCCTCTCAAAGCGCATCTGCACCCATCACATCAACCACCAGTTGGCGAACACAAGTCTCTCACTCTCGCCACGCAGTACCACAATGAAGCTTACATCAGAAGAGACGCTCCCGCCAACAAACCCTCGGCCCGAGCTGCCACAGCGCCGTCTGAAGTGCGCGAACAACGACCGCGCGTCACCTCCATACACCACTCTATCGCGCACGCCGGAGTGCAAGTCCCATATGTACAGTGCAGCGTTGCTTCGCTGTGGCTCGCACATGCAAGCCAAGTAGCCCCGAATGCTGTCCCACGAGCACATCTCCGGCGCGCTCGGGTGACCCGGCAGCAGCCTCTCGCACTGAAGCGTGCTCAAAGCTACCAACCCCACAGTTCCATCTGCACACAAAAGACAGCCTCAGACACAGTAACAACTTGCAACCCACACACACAAGGCGTGTACCTTCGCCAATGGACATGAAACAAGTGGCCCACGGCTGATGTGTACCCGCGGGCGGCAGCAACAGCGACTTGACTGGCCCCGAGTGGTGCAAAAGTACTGCGAGTGCTTCACCCGCAGAGGTTGAGTCCCATACACGTACGCTCCAGTCAGCAGAACCCGACAGCAGCAAGCTTCTTTTGCCGACAGAGCGGTGCTCAGCGAGGCAGAGGACTGCGCGCGTGTGGCCAAGCAAGACCCAACTCCCCTCTCCCAACCTGCTGCTCCCAGTCATAAGGCTATACATGCCGATGAGACCGCTCGCATGACCTCGGGCCACCTTTGCCGGGGAGATGTTGTCCCCGCCAACGATCAAGCTGACAGTGACAGGATCATCATGCTCAGAAGCGGCTTGCCAGGCGCCTTTCAGATGTGGGACAAATGTGTCCACACCCTGCCAGTTGCTGTTGATGTTCCACACCATGAGTTGGTTGGTTGCTGTTGCGCTCGCAAGCCACTGCCCAGCTTGTGCAAGATGCAAAGGCTGTGATGTTGGGTTGCTGTATGAAGTGCAGGTTGTGACCGAGGGAGAAGCCGGACCAGATAGGAGGTCCAAGTCGGTTGCAAATAGTTGGATGGACCCGTCAACGCCGCACAACACAAGTTCAAGTGTGGTTTCTAATGCTGAGGAGCGCAAAAACTGGCCTCTGACCCACAAACCAACATCACCGCGGTAGAGCATGTGCCCGTCTGCAGCGGACACAACTTGCCAGGCTGATTCATCCAACACCAACACTAAACCTCTATCGGCCCACACGTCCACAACCGAGCCTGTGGTGGTGAGCGCTACCTGCCCTCGTGCGATGTGCTGCAGGCCGTCACGCACGCTGTTGCTTGTCCATGTTAGCAGATGGCGATTGGTTGTGACTAGCATGATGCTGTTGGCTTTGCTGCATGACAGAGCACACGGCCGTGCGGAGGGATGCTCGCTGGATGCCGAGTACGTGCTCACAACAACTGCCGATGCCACTTCAACAAGCAACACTATGATGCCTGTTGCCATGCTTTCCTCCTGTGCCCCAGTACTGCATAGCAAAGACACATGGAACAGTTAGAACAACCCAACTATACCACACCTTTTGTTGGTGTAACAACAACAACTGCTGAATGTGCTTGACCAGTGCTTACCATGCAATGCATATGTGGCGTGGTGTGGCGGGCATGAGGGCGGCCAGGAGAGGGGTGCCAAGGCTATTGGGTAGCCGCCGGCGCTTTCGGCAGCGGCCGCTGGCGCCTTCCCACACGCACAGCATGCCATTGCTGCCTCCGCTAACGACAGCACTGCCATTTGGGGAGAGATTGCCAATGCTGCTGGGCAATGCTTCCTCACAGCCAATAAGCCATGCGATCGGCCCAAGGTGTCCGCAATGCACGGAAGTCGGGATGAGCTGTAAGAGGAGGAAGTCAACATCAACTAAGCTTTTCTTCTGATCCTACTGACTTACTGCCATGGCATGGCATTAAGTCCGCTCTCACACAACCAAGCTGAACGTGGGTGAGTTAATTGGAGGTATGCCACTTCGCTCAGCTAACAATCAAGCGACACTAGCAACCTGCAGCGTGCATGCACTGAATCTACTCACAAACAGTCTGCATGCATACCACATGCTCTGTGCAAGTGATGCCCATACACTGTGTGGTCATCACTTGCACAGAGCATGCAATGTGTGCTGAGCCAAACTTAACCCGGTCTAACTGCGCCTTTGTATACACAGCTTACCTCATCACGTACGCGCTGCCAGCGCACGACCCTGCCGTCGTCTCCTCCCGTCCAGAGCGACAGCGAGGGCGTGAGCAACGTGGCTAGGCATGTGACGGGCAGAAGCGGCAGCGGTGGAGGCGCATGAGCCGCCTCGTCCTTGTCGTCGCCGCCCTCTACCCCCTGCGCCTTCTGCACCGTTTTCGTCCATACGGCGCAGGACACCGCGCAACTCATCCCGCATGGCTCCCCTCCTGTCCCTGCACCTCCGTTCTCTCCCCCTCCTCCTCGAGGCCCTGCACCGCCGCCGGCGCCGCTGCTGCTGCGCCCGCCTTCGCGGTGGAGCAAACTTGTCCCAAAAGCAGCCGTCCTAAAACCAGTTAGCAGCTTTGGGACTCGAACTGCAACCAAGTTGGTTAAATGGGAACGGACTGCAGGGCCTGCAGTGCAGTGCAGTGCAGTGCAGGTCAAGTTTTCCTTGCATAAGGCGAAAACCATGCAATGTGGCGATGTGGCCTACAACGGCAAAGCAAACACTTCAAGGTGTACTTTGAGTGAATTGCACTTCCGCTATGCAAAAAGTGGAAATCTCGTTGGCTTGCCTTGTCTGGTTTCGTTGTGTATGCGTGAGCAGGCGTCACTCATCAAAGCCCTCAGAGAGCGGCCAGCCTAAACAGAGAGAGACAGCAGACCAGAGCCTGTAACTCGAAACGTGCTTGCCATTTATCAGTGTGTCTGTATAATAACGTTCAAGTACAGATGATGGTTGTGCACTCGTGTAACTCAGCATGCTCATGCGAAGTCACACACTGCGTGTTTGCAATAAGCAAAAATGAGAGCAGCCCCAATCCGCAGGGTATGCTCGCCATTGCCTACTACGATTGTGCGTTGACAATGAGGCTAGACAGGACGCTACTGCTGCTTGCCTGCATGCCCACACAACAGCAATGCCAATGGGGTGGGCAAGCAACATAACGCGCACAGCAAGACCAACAGTAACCAACAGTGATTGAGCAACAAGATGTCACGGTGGAGTGACTGCATTGCACCCATGTGCCTGAATTGATGGCCAACTGGTCATGAAAGATGACCTGAAACATTGCTTGAACATAATAGCGATAGCGCAAGGCAGTAAAGCAGCTATCAGTCTGATGCTGTTGCTTGATTTGCTGGATTACTTGGACTCTTCTTCCAGGTTTTCCATACTTGATCCTTATACTGCGATAACGTCATGCCAGGTCGCTCTGCACGCAGGCGTGCCAACTCCGCCTCTTCAAACGACTGCAAGCGAGATATGATGTGTTAAGCAAACCCCACTACAAAGTCCTTCACAATGGCAGATCTGTCACAACACATCACATTCATGGCGACTGCACTCACTTTGTACGCTGCCTTAATCCGCTTCTCAGGATGCTTATCAGGAGTCGCTTCCGCAGCACCAGAAACTGACAGAGCAGAGAGCGCTGCATCCACACTTCGCGCTTCCACCAGTTCCTCTTCTCTGTTTATGTTGGGCTGTAGTACAATGGACTCATACTCCTGGCAGAACACAATTGTGAAAAAATGCTCATAATACACGACTTAATGCTGGAGTAGCATGAATACTTGTCAATGGCAGCAGTTGCATGCAAAGTGCCAATAAACAGTGTCTTCGCAAACAGCGCACCTCTTCGTGCACAGTGCGTGCGCGAGCCTTAGCGAGTTCCTCGGCCTCAGCCACCTGCTGCTTGCGCAGCCTCTCCTGCTGCAAAGCAAGCTCTGCTGCTGTGACCTTCTTGATTGGTGATGGAGCCTTTTTGGTTGGTGCCCGTTTGCCATAGTTCTCAAGCTCTTTGGCTTCCTGCAATAGCTTGGCTTGAGTTTGCGTGTGGCTCACAGCACGTGAAACACCAGTGCATGCCACTACTTAACAACGTTACATGTCAGCCCCTATACATGTGAAGTGGTCTGTACGCAAGGGTGCTTGCCTTGACAATCAAAAATGCACTAGGGTGACTAACTGACGTATACATGTACACGCATGACATAACCCCTTACTTGGTCGGCAAGTGCCTTAGCCTCAGCTTTTTTGGCCGCGGTTTCAGCTTTTTTAGCCGCTTCTTCCTGCTTTTTCAACTGAGCCTTGGATTTTGTCCCCTCCGCAGCCGCCCATACCGCATCTTCCTTTTGCTTTTCAGCTAGCGCTTTCTTCTCAGCCTCTGCAGTTTCCTGCGAGATGAAACCTACCTTTCATGCTGTGCCCCAACAAGCACGCATAATGTGGAAGCATGCACTGAGCACAGCATGCAAACCGCTCACGCTAGAAACCAGCTCTTGAAGCATCACCTCGCACATGCTGCTTGCTTGCGAGCGGGTCATGTACGGGGGTTTGGACTACCCGTGTGCAGAATGCGTAGCAGGGCAAAAGAACCCCAATTGTTTAAGAGCGAAACAACAACAGCTATTCTAATTGTGATAAAGCCCCACATGCTCATGGTAAACGAGGACCATGTCCTTCTACCGACAGCCTTGTGCAAACTGCACACGTAAACTCCTCCGCAGCAGCATGCAACGCTAAGCTACCAACCAGTTCTGACACAAACACCAACCTTCCTCTCGCGGGCCGCCTCTGCCTTGCTATTCGCAGGGACCTTCTTGGGCGGCATGCTGACGGAGCCCACAGCAAACACACGTACCACCTAGTCCAAATCCTTGCCAACCACTTCCCTCAACACCTCGAGTTTCCAGCCCTCCTCCTCGCCCTCCTCCTGTTGGTCCTCCTGCTCCTCCTTCTCGGCCGCCGCCGCTCCCCAACCTAACCCTAGCTGCCACGTATCCAAGCTACGTGTGAGCATCTGATTGCTTGCGAGCATTCACTGCCTTAACGGGGCTGGCAGCCAACCTCAACGCTTACATTTTGGTTTCTATAGCCCACACGTTAAGCCACTGAATGCGCCACGTTAAGTTGCTCACTGTTGCAGCACTTTGGTGCTTATCCGCTAGCCACTGTTGCTGGCGCTACGGTTGCCAGCTGGCAGGGCGCTATTGGCATGGCGGCGGCGGCGGTGGTGGCGTTGCCGACGCCTGGCGTTGGCGTGGCACGCCTCCAGCGCCATGCCGACGTTGACGTTGCGCCTCGTCGGCCTGGGTTCGTTGCTGGCAGCAGGGTGAAGGTGGCCACAAGGAGGCAACAATGGCAGCACGCATGGTCTTTGACCACTGGGGTGAGGGTGTCGGCCTCTGCGAATGCCAGCCAGCGGGTTGATGACACCGCCGCCGACAAGGCGTCCAAGGGGCTTCTGCAGGCGCTGCTGTTCGACTGCGATGGCGTCCTTGTGGACACAGAGCGTGACGGCCATAGAGTTTCTTTCAACCAAGCGTTTGCTGAGGTAGGCCGCCAAGCCCTTAGTGAGTTGCTCCTTGCATTATGAATACAGATTGGGTGCATCTTTATCTTCGTCGCCTAGCAAGCATGCGCGAGGCAACAGCAGCTTCGCCGGCATTCACATTCGCGCATCACATCATCAGCAATGCAGCATCGTTTGCACACAGCCAAGAGAATGGTATACGCATTTGCGCTCCAATCAGCAAACGGTGGTGCTGCGGACGCAATTCTTGCACAACTCATAGCTCATGTACAAGCACATGTGTGAGATGCCAGTACTATACCCAACGCACACCTTCAGCATCTCAACGCTCGTCGTTGGTTTGGCAATCTTTGCTCCGCTGGCCCACCTTGTGTACCAATTTTGAGTAACGGGCTGCGCATGCAGAAAGGTCTAGAAACAGAGTGGGGAGTTGAGCTGTACGGTGACTTGTTGAAGATCGGTGGAGGCAAGGAGAGGTAACGGGTTTTGCCATCAATGTAGTTAAGTGCTGCTGTTGCAGTAGAGTGGCTTGTAGGGAGTTACCAAGCACAGAAAGGTTCTTGGCGATTAGGTGATGCAACTACTGTGCTTGCAGTTGTCTTATGAGCTGACAAGTAGCAACTACTGTGCAGGATGACGCACTTTTTCAACAAAGTTGGGTGGCCATCAAAGGCGGGTGAGACAGATGAGCAGCGACAGGCATTCGTAGCGGGCCTGCACAAGCTGAAGACACAGCTTTTCATGGACCTCATTGAGAATCGCGCGCTGGCACTGCGACCTGGTGTTGCAAGGCAAGCTTTACATGACTGTGGTTGTTTTACTAAGTGCAGACTGTTTGCAAGTTGTAATGTCACTTGTGGTTGCAGACTGAGAGTTCTAAATGGCCAGTTTGGTAGAGTATCATTCAGATATGTCGGTTGGCTGTAATTTTGTGCAGTCATGCAACAACGATGAGCACAAGCTGGGTTTTTGACTTCGGGCTGCTGATACAGTGGTCTTTGCGCGGTTCAGTGCAGGCTGATAGATGAAGCCATAACTGCTGGTGTTCCAGTAGCTGTGTGCAGCACCTCAAATGAAAAAGCGGTACTAACGCTGTTCAATTGCTCGTCGCAGCAGTTTCAGTCTTCCTTTTCGTGCTTCACTAAATGGCGGCCCGGCAGGTGGGTGCCATTGTGCGGGAGCTGCTCGGCTCAGCACGGGCAGATGTGATGCAGATATTCGCAGGGGATGTCGTCCCAAAGAAGAAGCCTGATCCGGTACGTTGAAGTACCACTTACTATTGGTGTATGCAATTGCTTGTCAAACGTTGCTGACTGTGTAACCTCCCACAGAGCGTGTAACAGACTAACCAAGCTGATTTCGCAGGCCATTTACAATCTGGCAGCAGAAAAACTAAGCGTTGACCCCTCCAGGTTTGCTGCACAGCGTGCATTGCATTCCTGCGTGCTGCATCCCATTGCACCTCAACTTCTAATACCTGCATCGACATTGGTATCCTGCTTTGTTTTCATCTGTTTGCGCTCGACACCTGTGCGAGCTCCTTGCTGCGTGTGCTCTGTCATTTGACGGTGTTTACAATTTTTCGGGGGGTGGGTGGGGGGTGGGGATAATATCCATATTGAATGGTGAACTACTCAGGTGTGTAGTGATTGAGGACAGCGAGATTGGGCTGAAGGCTGCCAAAGCTGCTGGCATGACGTGCATCATCACCAAAAGCGGGTATGTCTGCTCGAGGCAGGATGTTTTTGTGCTCGTTGTGACCACTATTGGCCAACACTCGGCAATTGTGGTTTTGCGCGCAGGTACACAGGCGAGGAGAACTTCGAGAGTGCCGATGCAGTGTTTGACTGCATAGGTGACGGGCACGAAGCCAGGTTTAGCTTGTCAGGCCTTGTTCATTTTCTTGAGGCAAGTGCTGCGGCAACCTCGTAAGTGCGCGGCAACTGAAATTACTGTGTCTGTTGCACTGGACCACTGGTAGGGCAGCGACCTCCAATCAGTCAACTGCAGAAGAATGTCGCACTAATCAACCGCAGTACAAATACTACGACAGTCAAACTCTGCAGCAAGAAAATGGTATTGCCATCTGCAGTGCTTGACATTGCCATTACACTATGGTGTAGCTGTACCTGAAGCATGTCCATGCACGCTCACAGTGCCAACAGCCGTATTCACTTGCTTTGCCAAAGCCAAGCACATTTACTGAAGCTGTCCTTGTGCTTAGACACAAACACGATATGTGCAAGCGCACTGAGTGACTAGTCTTTACGTATGTACATGTGAGTCCAGTGAACAACTTCATGTGGAACATTTGAGCTCGAATGTGCATGTCCCGCTGATTGAATCATTGACATTGACCCTGACAAGTCATATGGCGTCCTGTACTAGGGAGAACAGTGCACGTGCTTTCAACTGGTCGTGCGGGCACGCTTGCCTTTGCAACAATAAGTGTGTGGATGAGCTGCAACTGTAACCTGCCTCACCTTGCATCAAACCCCTCTCCCCGGTAGAAACTGTCATGCAATCATAATCAAAGCGTCTACATATTGATACATCATTCCTCCGTGTGGGCCACCTTACTTCACAATGCATACAAACCTATGCATGGCCTAAGCTCCCTCGCTCGTCATGTCAACCCGACAAACTTATCGACGGCGGCTGCATCCTGACACTGCGCGTCATCTAGCCTGTCCCGCGGGCCCTCTTTGCTCCACCGCAGCAGCGTGGGCACACAGACCACATTCAACCTGACAAGCATGTACACGCATCAATCAGCCTGCTGATGGCACACAGCAACTCGCAACACCACCTTCCATACCTCTTGTCGATGCGCAGGGGGAAAGCGGGCTTGCGCCACGCCTCGCGCGTGCCCACGTCGCAGCGCAGCACTGTCGTGTGCGACAGACGTGCGAAGGCGGCCTCCAAGATTGGCAGCGCCCTGTGGCAGTCTGCGCATGTGCATGGGGGATCAGTGTGTGCACAGTGTCATGCCACATACCCTCATTGCATACTTACACGCGTGCGTGCCAACGTGTGTATGCGCTGCATGTGTGCACGCAGTGCCATGTCACTGGCTCTTAAGGTAGTAACTGTTTTCATGGCTTTCTGTATATGTGGCTTATCGTCGGCGGCAATGCCCAGCTCTTGCACATTCCTCCACGGGTCCACTTGTATAATGGATGTATTCGTTCGTGCACTTCGCTCATTCTGGCTTACTTGGGGCTCGTTCTTACCCTGTTTTCATTAACTCACTCTGCCTTACTGCTTTACCCTAATTATGCACTCGTACACGTTCACTTATTATCAAGCCTTCAGTCGCTCATGCACTCACTGAGTCAGTGACACTCATTCACCTCCACTAACGCATACAATGCATGCACTCATGAAGTCATCCGTTCACCCATCCATGCACTGCACCTGGGCACCAATTGGCGTAGAACAGCGCGTACAGGCGTTCGTCCTCCGGCAGTGCCGCCTGCCGCTTCTCCGCCGCCTCGTAGAAACCCTCCACCGCCGCGTCCACGTACGCGCTAGGCATGCCGCCCCGCACGTAGCCTGGGAAAAAGGTCTGAAAGAAAACAGTAAAGGGTCACGTACTTTAAAAGGATCTATACTTGCAACGAGATGTTTTGCCACATCGGGGCAGTCGTGTCCGAGTGGTTAAGGAGATTGACTAGAAATCAATTGGGATCTTCCCGCGCAGGTTCGAGTCCTGCCGACTGCGCTTACGAATGCACCCGTCTCTTTTCCCATTTTTCCATCTGTGCCAATCGTCGTTCTCCAACACACAGGCCTCTCGGTTGTGTCCACTGCAAGCAACAGCAGCGATGTAAGTGCGGGCGGCATGGTACTGTGGCGGCGCTGTCTGCCGGAGGCTTACAGGCTTGACGATGGCGGCGAGGAGGAGCGCTACCTTGCCGCCCTGGCAAACTTTCTGCGGCGCTACCAGTGGCTGTACCGCCTGCATGTTGTGGACTTCTTCAGAGTAAGTAGCGACGGCAATACAATTGCATGAATAACTGCTGCTCGTTGTATGGATGTTGGGCAGCTATTCGAACTGATAGTGTAGTAGCTTCTTCTTTCCTCCCTCCTTTCTCTCATTCCACAGTATAGCCATGCCTGTTTTTTAAAACAGAGCTAGCAATCCACTTGTCTGCATTGCATGTGCCGAGTACGGCAACCCACAACTACCACAAAAACAACCTCTTGCATTGCTTGTTCGCACACAAACAGCTCCCAATGACTGTATGAATCCATGGCTACTGAGTTGCTTGCATGTAGGCAACGGAATCAATGAGTGTTGTTTACACACCCTATTACACTGGCAGGAACGACAATGGGAGCAGTTAGACCCCTCATGGGCCGACGCCATGCGTGCGATGAGCATGGACGAGCAGCTCCACATGCCGTCTGGCTTCACGCAGGTGCGTGGACTTCCCCCCCATGAATGAACTCAATTACTGACACTCACACGCATGCTGCCCCGCAGCCACACTGGCCGGAGTCCCTCAACGCCCTCTTACAAGAAGCGCAGGACTTGTCGATCATTAAACAACCAATGCAGGTATGTGCTGGACTGGTGCACGTGCGCGTGCGCGTGCGCGTGGGTGTGTAGGCAGAGTAGCAGAGATGGTTCGTGAATTTGTGGGTGCGTGCATGCATGGTTTGGTTGTGGGTATGCAGCAGCTGCCACAGCAGTAGTTTATACATACTTGTTATAGGACGGCAGCGAATGGTGGGCAGCAAAGCCTCAATCCCTCAGCACAGTCGCTTCACGCGGGATGTCCCCCAAAAAACAACACGAGGTACAACCTCTCCTCCTGCATACCACACCCACAAACCCCACCACAAACCCCTCTCCAAACAGGTCTCCATGATGGCCGTCCTCGCCGCCAACGTGGCCCGCAAAGCTCATACTACCACCGTCGTTGACATCGGCGCCGGGCAGGGCTATCTCTCTCAAGTTCTTGCTTTCGAACACAATCTGAGAGTGACAGCCATCGACTCCAACGATCATCACGCCAGCTCGGCTTCGGTGCGCCACGCCGCCATGAACAAACACTATGTCAAGAAGAAGGTCGAGGGTGAGGGTGAGGAGAGGGTGGAGGCGCCGGTGATGGTGACTGGACATGTTGGGGGTGGGGAGGACAGATGTTGGGGTGATGAGGGAGTTGTGCTGGTGGGACTGCATGCTTGCGGGGATCTGTCACCTGCCATGTTAAGGTGAGGGCCATGTTGGAAAGTGTCTGTGTGTGGGATGTGGTTGTGTGTGAGGCACGCCTCCTCTTCATGCCATGCAACTTTCTCATGCAGGATGTTTGTGCAGTCGGAAGGCGTGAGAGCGGTCGTCAACGTGGGTTGCTGCTACAATTCGATCAGGGAAGCGACCAATGACACGGATGCGGATGACTCCAGAGACAACAAAGAAGCTCAGCACGGCTTCCCCATGAGCACCGCTTGCAGGGAGCTTGGGGTCGAGCTGGGCGGCCAAGCCGGCATGCTCGCCTGTCAGGTAGGTGCGTGTGCGTGTGTTTTAGAGGCTTTGCTACCAGGTTGTGATGGGTACATATGTTGAGACCGAGTTAACTTGATGATTCCTGGCTTTTGCAGAGTGCTGATAGGTGGAGCAGAGAGTCTCCTCAGGCTGCTGCGCTCCGATTCCGCCATCACGCCTTCCGCGCCGCCCTCGAGCTGGTGAGGAAGCATGTTGCCATTATACGCACACTCAATCGCAGCAGCACACACGCCGACACGCACATGCACACATAGCCACACGCCGTACCAAACCACACCCAGGTGTTAGCGGAATTGCCAGCTGATGAAAGGCTAAACCACGCCCCTCTGCGTGACTTCAAGAAGAAGAAGCACAGGCACAAGCAGCAATCCGACGGCGCTGCGGGGCCGTCTGCTAATATCAACGCGGCCGAGGAGTTTGTCCTGTACGCGCGAGAGGCTCTGCGCGCGCTCGCACCAACCTGCAGTGTGAGGGATGAGAAGCTGACGGGTGTGTGGCACACCGTCGCACCCTATGAGGTACTGAAACGCCAGATGTGAACGTGACAAAGAACATTGCCACTATGCTACCAGCAGTCAACGTCAGTTTTATGTTGTGGGTAGTGAGAAAGTGGCATACTGGCATTGATGGTGTTACCACTAGCACTTGTACTGCTGGTACGGGTAGAAATGCCGGTACTGCTACCAACATTCTGCAACAGTACTGACGGTTAGTAGTAGCCGTTTAGACAGCAGTCCCCGTATTGCCAGCACCAGTAATGTTGGTAGTCCTACCTATACTGGTGCTCATATCATCGGTACGGGTAGAAATGCCGGTACTGCTACCAACATTCTGCAACAGTACTGACGGTTAGTAGTAGCCGTTTAGATAGCAGTCCCTGTATTGCCAGCACCAGTAAGGTTGGTAGTCCTACCTATACTGGTGCTCATATCATCACGTGCAGTGGCAGTATCACTGGTGGTAATGGTGGTGGTTGCAGTCGTAGTTCTGTTAACAGTACCAATGCCAACCACAACCAGTACCTCAAGCATCCGTAGTCGCAACAGCACCACCACTAACATCATCTCCAACATCATGCCCCCTTCCTCAACAGGCCCTCGTCGGCCCCTTCTGGTCCCTCCGTACGGTCCTCGCCCCCCCTCTTGAGTCTCTGATCCTCCTGGACCGGTTGATGTACCTGAGGGAGCAGCATGGTTCCAACATAGAAGCCATGCTCGTGCCGCTATTCGACCCCGCCGTCTCGCCGAGAAACGTCGCGGTTGTAGCGTGGAGGGAGTGGGGGTGAGCAGGGTGGGGGAGTATAGTTGCCAGAGGGATGCGTGCGCTTTTGGTCTTGTCACATATATTGACTTTAACAAGGGTCTACGTAAGTCAGGTCAATGTGATTGTGCATTGCACGTAATGCACTATGGCTGTGCGCATGTGCTGCGGGGGAGCACTGATCACGTGCGCTCGTGCGCTCGTGCGCTCAATGGCTAATGGGAGTTCTACCATTCCGCTCGCTGATGGGGCATGTCGTGCTGCGGTCTGCTCTGCTCTCCAAGCACCACTTCTGTCAACCATCTGTATGTAACTACTTTGTTGATTCCATGCCTGATCTGCTTGAATCTGCTTGAATCTGCTTGATTGACACCTCTAGTTATAGAAGCATTGCAAATACAGTCGCACAACTCTCGACTGGGCAGGATGTCAACGCGCTGTTATGTTTGGTCGACCATGTATACCAATTCCTAAACACACGTTTGCAACAATGTATGTGCACGTAGGTTTGCATGTACGAATTCCCTCTTGCTTCTTTTGTACAACAAGCACCCTCTACCAATGCCTAAACACAGGTTTGTAACAATGTATGTGCACGTTGGTTTGCATGTACGAATTCCTTGTTGCATCTTTTGTACAACAAGCACCCTCAATCACACCGATACCACAGCAAACGCCACGAGATACTACGCCAAGAACAAAAGCACATACTGCTCTGGTGCTTTGGAAATCTAGGTTCAGGCATCATGTTTAATCTACTATTGATACTGGATGATTTTGGATTGTTTTCGAGATGTGTACATAAGAAGTTACACCTAGGATATACCGCCAAGACAAAAAAGACTCACTGCTCTGGTGGTTTAGATATCCACGTTCATACATCATGTTCAATCTACTGTTTATACTGGCTTATTCTACATTACTTCTGAGATGTGTGCATAAGATACACCGAGGAAAAGGCGCAGCATGTACTTGACCAAAGAGACACCATTTACAAACCATTAGCCAGGGTGGCCCCCAACCCTGGGCGGATGTACCACGTTATATACAGCACAATCACTATTTTGCCTAGCTATGTTGATAATTTGTCTTGCAGCCGCAACGCTCGCCATGACAAAATGGGCAGGCTTGAGACCGGTCTTTCGGCCCTTCTTTACTTTGGCTTGCCAGAAGCCTATCGCTTTTGAACCCCTCGAGGTAATCTGTGATTCAACTATGTGGTATGAGTATCACCACCCAGTAGCATGCGCGCATGGCCATGTGACATGAGTTTGCATAACTGCGTGGATGACGATAACCTACATATGTGTATATATGTGTACGTGCGTGCACGTGCGCGCATGCACACATATATACCCAGTAGCATGCGCGCATGGCCATGTGACACGAGTGTGCATGACTGCGTGGATGACAATAAACTATATATGTGTATATATGTGTACGTGCGTGCGCGTGCGCGCATGCACACATGCATGCATGTGCGCGAGGTGGGGGGTAAAAAGGTTCTTACATGCGTTGTGCATAAGTGCGTGTGGTTGTGAGTGTGTACCTCTATTTGTCCTGGTAGCGAACCGTACTCATCCTACGCTGCAACATCGCGTGCAAGGTGTTGAAGTCATATTCGGGGACCATCTTTTACATGTTGTTGCAGATGACAATTACTATGTATAAGTGATGCTGTTTTAGCAGCCACCCTGTCATCAGGTACATATGCGCCAGCATCCTCAACTCGCACCGCACATAGATATACAAAACTTATTCTCACAGTTTACATGGGTATCACAACAACCACTGGAAGGCAACAGTCGGAATGATTGTGGTTGCTCTAGTCAATGTTGTTTACAATCATGTCATCATTGTTATTGTGTGTATTGCCGATGCACAATGGACCGCATCGCTAGCGACAGCAACGTTGACAACAACAACAACAACAACCCTTACCAGCACGAACCGCCGTCAATCTCCGTCACCTTTGCATGGGCACAGTTGCACTGCCCATCTTTTGTTTAAGTGTCTCACGTCCTCGGTTGCTTAGCTCATACATCTTTCTCTCAGGGTCATCGGGCCGGAGTTTGGTAGTTACACGGCTTGTACAAGTAATTACTACTAGTAGTGTGCGTAGCATGCATGGTGGTGTCGCCCGTGACGGGGGAACAAGAGCTTTTATCGTTTTGTGATAGTTGGAGATTGCAGGGTATTGACATTGTGAACTTTATGGTTGTCTTGGTCCAGGTGGTCGTCTATGTGGTCTGCTATGTTCAGATGAACGTAACCTATGTTTCAGGAATTAGGGGATGCATGGTGGGCAGGAATTTGACAAGCATGAGCAAGAGGCAGCGATACTTATGCTCATATATGCGATATACCGCAAAGCGCAGGCAAGAATTGAAGCACATATACGCACACATACACACACTTACTGTATGGATGCGCTGAGGCTGTGTTGTCTCTCATCTCGGCTGCTTCTTGCCTCAGCGCCTTGCCCTTGCCTTTCACCTCATCCTGTTGCAGGCGGTCATTATCAAGGCCGAGCTCGCCAACCTGGACCCAGCGGTTCACCACAACGCAGCCCATGCGAGCCATGCCACCGCCAATACCACCGCCGCCAATAAGAAGACGTAGTTTGGAACCGCTTCGCAAGTGGTTACATGTTTGAATGTTTGAAGCTGTGAATGTGCGGGAGCAAGGGCAGCCCTTCGATGGTCTAGCGGACTGAACATTGCATTTATCAATTTCATCAGAGGCGCCACAAGCATANGTTACATGTTTGAATGTTTGAAGCTGTGAATGTGCGGGAGCAAGGGCAGCCCTTCGATGGTCTAGCGGACTGAACATTGCATTTATCAATTTCATCAGAGGCGCCACAAGCATACCCCGCCGCCAATGGCAAGCATGGTGTGAAACTCGAACACTTTTTGCTTGTTGCATGGGCGGGAGAGGACTAGAAAGAAGTTGACAATAAGCG
>RHPI01002161.1:0-58971 GCA_009103225.1 Chlorokybus atmophyticus
CAGTACCTAATGCAGTATCGATGCAGTATCTATTCTGAGGCCAGCATAGTAAGTAATGCTCTTGGTCGGAGCAGGTATGGCTCGCACGGTTGTATGGCAATCCACATGCCGCCAATGGCTTCAATCTCCAGTGCACTGGTGACGAGCACAGCTTTGGCCATCCTTCCACGGGCGATTGGTGGAAGGATGTGGAGGTGGATTTGAGGAGAGAGGTGGGGGAAGCGTCCTACTTGGCGCCTGCCATTCTGTACAGTGACAAGACCACGCTGGACAGCGCGGGCAAGCGCTCTGGCTACCCTCTGATGGCATCGCTTGCCAACTACAGTTGGGACATGTATGCTAGCAACATGGGGGTTGTTATGATAGCGCTTCTGCCGGTGGTTCACGCAGTGGCCGGGCATCCCACCTGGGCGCAGGGCAAGGAATCGTNACGTGAGATTTTTTATGACGCTGTGAATGTAGTGTTAGGGGATGTGAAGCGGGCGAGTTGGGAAGGTCTGCAGCTCATCGACCCGAATGGCATCGAGCGTCGTGTGTTTCCCGCGCTTGCCAACTACATCAGCGATTTGCAGGTAGTGGGCATGAATGGTTGTAACCGGATGCAGCCTGCCAGCAAACAGTGCATGGAGGATGTTGTCAGTAGAACATCTGAGTTTGTCGTGTTGTAGGAGACTGCCACACTCGCACGCACTGTGTCGGGCAACCAAACACGACATCCTTGCGATGTTTGTCTCGTCACCAAGTCAAATCTATTGGAGATGGATGAGGACCGGAAATTGAGAACCGAGGCCTTCTACACTCCAGCAATACGTCAGCTGCGGGCGGACCTGCATAGCGGTGTTAGGAATGCACGCCAGACAGCCAAGGCTTTCAAAGAGCAGCACTCCATGCATGTCGAGGAGGTAATGGTCAAATTACCGGCATTCGTGAGGATGAATGGCTTTCCGTGAAACCAGGTAATGTGGTTTGGCAACAGAATGCACTGTGGGGTTGGCGACAGTCGCGGGTGCCGGGAGCTGACTGCTACTCTCGTCTTGCCCCTGACGCAATGCATGTGATGGGAGGCATTATTGACCACCTGCTTGCTGCTGTGTACGACGCCGTGAAGGAACGAAGGCGTCCGTCCACGAGACAGATTCTGCAGGCCAGGCACGTTTTTGGTGTTGCTTTTGTGTTGAACACAAAAGCCAACAACACGTGCTCACGAGCAGATGTGCACAGGCTGAATGCATGCAAGGCGACTCTGCGGGTTTTGCACTTCAAGGCACCCACAAGCACTGTAGATTTCTTCCTGTCCGACCACTCCTTTCAGGTGGTGGAGAAAGTGGCGGTGCTGCAGCTGCTGCTGGTCCTCGCAGACGGTTTGCTGCTCGACAGTGAGGGCAACGATTTCTTCACCATTGCTGCCGCATCGCTTGCCCAGTGGAACAAGAAGTTGCTCAAGGCGCATGAACACACAAGAGAGACCCTGACCACAGCCGACAACGAGCTGGCTGCCTTCAAAGCTGCAGTGTTGCATCCGCTACTGTCGTCATATTCTGCACAGAAGTCAGGTTGGAAGATCGAGAAGATGCATCAGCTCACTCATTTTGGGCCGGCAATTGTCAGCAGTGGACACCCAGATTGGTTCAGCGCCAACCGCATGGAGCAGACGCACGCCCAAAATATCAAACGGTGGGCGCGTGGTGGCAACAACCGGGACTACCAGGCACGTATCCTGAAGGCATGGAGCTGTGCGGAATATGTGAGAGAGGATGGCATGGTCGTGGATCCCGAGATGCGCTCGGTCATGGCGCAGGCGCGGCAGCAGTGCTGTAATGTCATGGAGAAGACGGACAAGTTGCTACGGATGGATGTGCTGACAAGGAGGGAGTCCAGCCCGTACTGGAGCGGATCTGCGCGTAGCCGCCAAGTCGCCTTGAAGACTCCATTTGCCGACAAGCTGCCTGCCACCCTGGACAGCTGGTTGAAGAGGGAACAATTGGAGTTGGCCGACGGGTGGCGTGCTGTTCGCGTGGTGAACGGAGGCGCAGCGGTGTACATGACAATAGGAGTCAGCATGGCGCGCGCAACTGGGATGTTCCATGGGCGGCCTTGGTTCTCTACACTTGAGTTGGAAGGTGATGAGGACGGTGTGAACGTGACGTGGTGGGCTCAGGCACTCCTTTTTCTGCGCGTGGTGGTGTGGGGTGGTAGCGGCGAGCGCGTGTGGAAGGAGGTCGTGTTTGTCCGCTGGTACACGAAGCTGGATGTGACGAGCGACACAAAGTGCATCGCTCTGGAATGGGAAAAGCGTCGAGGCGGTCCACATCTCGATGTCGTGACTCTGGAGCAAGTAAAAGGCATTGTCCAGCTGCTCCCCATGTTTGACAAGGACAGCGCCCGTGTACAAGAGGGCAAGTATTGGGTGAACGTTCACTGCACTTCCACGTGACACATGTACTTGTCTCACTACTCTGAGTTTGGAGCATATCAGTCAGTTAGGCATTGCTAATCGTATGCTAAGACTTTTGCATGTGGACGTGTACAATACCGGGCAGCTGTCACTGCACAACTGTCACCACAATCGAATGATCCATGCAACATTCAACAATCAGTCCGCCGTGTGGCATTAAGCATCAATACGGTGCACCACACTCAAGCCTCATAGTTCCATGACACAGGAGGGTAGTTACAGCGCATATCCATTGTTTCAAGCATGAGACGCCCTATGCACTCCGCCATTGCGGGAGGAACTGCATTCGCTATGGAAACGGCCGAGGTCATCCATGGCACTCCCAGCGCTGTTTGCCACGCAGCAATGCCGCCCCTGGTGCTTGGAAGGCCATAGACCGGGTACATCTGCTGTGGCGCGTTTGATGTCACGATTGTCTTCTTCGCGCTAGCGGACAGGTGCGGCGATAGCAGTCCAACTGCCTTGCCCGCGTGCGAGCAGCGTGCTGGTGGGGTAGCTACCACTGGCTGTGTCTCAAACAGACGGTGTCGGAAAGTTGATAGGCCAAACATCGTGCCACAAAGGGACAGATTGGGTCTGAATGAGGAAGCTGCTCCTGGCACATTCTCAATCACAAACTTGACCTGGCTTGCAAGCAGCAGACGTCGGACGAGCGGTATCATATCCTGGTGTCTCCAGGATGTGCCATGTGCCGCCCGTTGAGGTGCCGGGATAGCACCTGAATAGGCCTGGCATGGTGGACTGGCCCAGATGAGCTCGTACTCGCTCAGCTCTCCTGCACTCAGGGTGCATACATCGCGGTGTATGAAGGGCAGCGGGTACTCAGAGGAAGGACTTATGTCTATCCCGGTCACGTCAAAGCCTGCGTGGTATAGACCGACACTGGCACCGCCACCGCCGCAGAATAGGTCGAGTGCCCTTGGTCTGCGTGTGCGTCCCAGCTTGTTGTCAAATGGCGTGTATGTGGTCAAGGCTGGCCGTGGTGCTGGCCAGGGACTAACAATGATGCCGTCCGGGCTTACTTTGCGACTGACGTTCTCCCCTCCGGCGCGCAGAACATGGCGTGCCCCGTCAACTGATGTGTACGCGAATACGTTGTGCCCTTTGAAGTTGATGGTTTGTGGTCGATCACCGTCATCGAATACTATACGGTGCTGCCCTGCAAAGACATTTTCCATTGCACCATGCATATATGATGCGTCCTCAATCTCGCACGCCACGAAGCGATGCTGACCTGACGCTTGCTTGAATGATTCCACAACGCCCGCATACCATTCCCCATCCAGCGGCCAATGCACCATGACACTCACACCGATCAGCTGCTCGCATCCCAACTTAACTGCGTTCCGCAGCCGATGCAGTGCGCTGTCCAACGGTCGATGGTCTGCCTCCTCTACAGCGGCCAGGGGATGGAACTGCCCACGCCCACACCGTGCAAGACTGCTCTGAATGCGACAACAGCTTCAACATGCATGAAATAAGCATACGCCCAACATAACATGCAGTGATACGTCGCGGTCCACTCTTGTGGATTACCTCCACAGCATCCACCACCTGTCCACTAACCACATGTCCCGGTGTTGTCCATGTGAAGAAGCGCATGGGTTCCCCTCGCCACTCGAAGCATGAGCGCGAGCACGATTCGCACACGCACTGCACGCAATGGAAAAACTCGGGTTCCTTGCACAGCACTTGGCCGAGGCGGCAGCCAAACACGTCGACATTGTGTGTGGTGTGATGCCAGCAAGCAGCACTAAAACCGTGGCACACTGTCTGCACTCGCTGGCATTCGGTCAAGTGTGCTCGCATTTGCTGCCTACGGCCATTGGCACATACGTACGCATTGCATTGTGGGCACACCAAGCATGGTCTCCTAGGTGAGGGTGATTCAACTGCTGCCGCCGACATCATGCAAAATAGGAATCGGCACGGCTGCCCACAAACTGAGCGAGACTTTAGGGTATGGGCATCAATTTAGGGTTGCCAGCTTACGAACCCTAAATGGGTCAAACTTCAAGTGAAGCACGACTGTACCTTATACGCTATTGCAGTACCATGCATGGTACTGCAGTACCATGCATGGTACATCAACATGAATGGTACTCCATCTGTTAATGGTACTACAGTACAAGGATACTCGCATACTACCACGATCGTAGAGTAATACTGTGCTGTCATGCCATGGAACCCAGAGCGCTGTCCGAGTTTGTTGCTGTCAACCACGCTCTAAACCAGCGAGGTATGCAAGCCATGCACTGACTCATGCGCCGGGCAGTCATCATACACATGTACAGCCAATGCTTCTAACAACAGCAGATCTCTGGTGCACCATGCACCATGCTGCAACTATACATGTACCCACATGGTTCACAGGAAGCCAACACAAAACTACAATACATGCACAATTGGCATCAAGGCGGGGGCCAAATCACCGCCGACACGTTGGCGTCTTGCATCAGGCGTGGCGACCAAAACGGGTGAGGTTGCTTGCAGAATGGACACGCTTGTAGATTCTTTGATTTATTTGCCACAGTCTTCTGATGTGCTATGATGCAGACATGGCACATCGCTTTCTTGCAACAGGGCGTCTCCCCATCCGCTGGGGGGGGTGGCTCTTCAATGCGACAAATCAGCACACATGGTGCACGCGGGTGTGCAAGCTGCCTCTGCCACCAAACTCTGTTATCGCGTCGCAGGCGTAGCGACTCCCATCTGAATGGCGCAGCATAACGCTCCACTGCCTGCTCGATCACCTGACGCCCATCTGCCGCCATACACCACCTGCTGGTCTTGGTGGTCTCGTCCAGCATGCGTTCATCCAGGCCCTCGACATGGCTGTCGTCACTCGTGTACTCCCCCGCATCGTCATTTTCTTCGAGCTTCCACAGAATCAGCTCGACGTGCCGTATGACATACAGCCACTGCCAGCCAAAGCATGCCAAGTACAGCTCGAATGGTTTTACTTGCCACCCAGTATGTTTGCTCAGGTAGTGGCACACATCTCGACCCGCATTAGTCAACATCGACAGGTACATCTGCTGCAGCAGGTCGAAGTTCTGCTCCGCAGATAGCTCTTGCACATTGCCGGGGTGCTGCGGCAGCAACAACACCATCATATCGAGGACGGCGAGGGGCAACAACGTACTACGGATGGCCATATCGTGTATGGGTTCCAACCACGGCCAATCCCCATAGGTCTGTTTAAACCGCATTCTCCGCGTTTGCTCCCACTTATTGCAAACTTTCGTCACCCACCTCGAGGCATGCCGCATGCGGTGATGCAGCGCGTCTTGGGCGTACTGTAGGGTGATCAACTCCTTTGCACTACGAGTCAGCCCCCCAAAGCGTCTGCGCGTCGGTGCTTTGAGCTTAGGCAGCTCGTGCCGCACCGGCTGTCTCTCTGGACGATGCTGAGCAGCCACTTGACGCTGTAAACCCGCCTGTGCCTACTCAGGACACACAGTCAGCCCCAGTGAGGCTTCAAGGCGCTGTGCTTCTTCTAATGTTGTGACGATGCCTCACCTTTCCTTTTTTGGTCCCGTCAGCGTCCTTTGTTCCAACAACCTTCTTCTTTTTTTTTTCACCCTGCACATCCTGGCAGGCGCTTTCCGTGGCACTGTCACTCATAGGAGGTCAGGCGTTATCTTCTTGCTCCACAGCCTTGCGCTTGTTGGTTGCCTCCCATTCCTCCACGACCTTATGTTGCTTCATGGGGTCGAGCATGAAGCCTTTGTCTTTCAGCGCAGCTTTCAGGATACCTCGATCAATCTCTTTACCAACAAGACAGGCTGGGATCAATGTGGCAAGCTCAGAGGGAGAGGGCGAGCTACAGCTGCTTCTTGATGGAGATGCCTCCGGATGGTCAGAGTGCGGTGGCAAGTGAGTCTCCGCGGCAGGAAGGGAGGGTGCTGAATTGGGATTGCGAGCATGTGGCTGTGGTTGAGGGGAGGCAGGATGTGCAGAACACTCGGCTACTTCTTGCCTAGCACACGAAGGCGAGGCCTGAGGCGTTGGCGCAGCACTCTGGGTCACAGCCGGTGGTAGCGGGGAATTGGCAACGCCATTCCGCCACTCTCCGATCAGGTGTGTTACCTCCGGTGGCACTTCATGCATAGGCCACGACCACTGTTCGGTGCTTGCAGGCTTGAGGAGCCAAAAGTGTGCTTCTGGCTCATCAGGAGCAGTGTTGCCCACCACCAGGACTGAGTTGGGGGCTTCTTTATTTCCAACCCAAACTGCGCTGCCGGGCCGTGGCACCCACTCCCCATGCTCGCGATGAACGGTCACGCAGCCAATCAACAAGCCCAGCTTGTTGGCAAACATGGTCATCTGCAGGTGCTCGACGTACATATCTTTTCTCCGCACGATCTGTCGCACCTTGACCATGGCTAGGTCAATGTTGCAGTTGATATCAGCCAACATGGTCGCAGGAAGTTTGTCGTAAAACTGCGCCATCTCTCCCGCGGCACCAGTGGCTCTGCAGAAGTCTAGGATTCTGCTCGCCACGCCTGCATCGACAGCCTTGGCGGTGATTTTGCGGAGAGTGTGCCCCCTGCCGTCGTCGTCCATGGTGTCCAGCATGGCCCAAAATCTGCTCGAGCTGGGGCACTTGTGATCATCCAGGACACTTTGCGCTATGGATGGCCTGGCGCGAAATACACAATGGTAGAAGCAATTACCATCCGTTGGCGCATTGAAGTGGTCCCATGAGGCGAGCTGGCCACCTAGCATGACTGATGGCCGTATGCGGGTTGCGGCCAGCTCCTCTGATGACTCGCTGGCAGGTGGTGACCCCTGCTGCATGCGCATACAGCACTCACATGGTGTGTCCAACTGTGGACGGCAAGAGTCACAGTGACTGATAAAGTACCTGAGTTTGGGGCAGACTGCCGGCTTCAACTTGCAGCGGGTGGGGTAAGGTAGGTGCAGAAGCCACATCGGTTGTTGCATTGTGCTGTGGTCTCGCCGGTGGCGGCAAGAAGGATTGTTGCCCCGCAATCACCGGTGCTGCTCGTGGAGGAGATGGCAGTGCATGAAGGACTGGTGCCGCGGAAGGTGGTTGCGCTCTGGCTGGGAGGGGAGCAGAAGCTGCAGGTGAGACCACTTGTGCATGCAGCAAGGGGGGCTGTATACAGGACCCAGGATAAGATGGCTCACAATGTTGCAAAGGACGAATATAAGCTTATGCAGTGCCTGACGCATTGTTACCAAGGCACGAGCATAAAAGACAGCGACTTACCTCAATGGCCCGTGGGCTGCAATTAGCAGGGGAAGCCATGGGGGCTGACAAGATGGTATTGGCTGCACTCTCCCCGCCACCCTCAATGGCAGACTCGTCACGGAGCTCTTGAGCCATGGGCACATCATGCGCCACTGCCCCAATGGACATGTTGGGATTCAACAGGCCAACATGCATGTTAAACTGATGCCGCATTGCCGCCGCGCCCATCAGCAAGTGGGATTGAAGGACCAGTTGATGGGATTGAATCCAGGCTTGCATAGAAGCTCCAACAGGACTTAGTGCACTGTGGTGCTGTCAACCAATATCATGTGGGTTAGCTGCATGCTTGCGACACTGCAATTGCAATAGTCAACTGCGTCGCACCGTCATCAGTTGGTTGCTTCGAACAGTCACCTGCGGCATTGCTGGTTGATGCACTAATGATTGCATAGACTGCGTCATTGCTGGTTGATGCACTATTGGTTGAATGCCGGACGAATGGCCACGCGCTCCTGTGCTCAAACCCAGCCTACTTCGTTCGGCACGCGCGCGCGACTTCGCACGCTCACGCACATCCTAGCATGGAAAGGTAGGCATGCATTGGAGCCGACATTGCAGTCAACATGCACAGCGAGATTGGCAACAACATACCGCCGCCCAGCTTTGTCTATCTGCTTGCTTCCGCAATGTCGGCTTGACTGTAGGGTGTGTATGGGTGAATAGTGGAGGTCTGCAGCCACGCTACATATATCACATGGACTGCGCTAAAAAACAAATTGCTCTTGCAAGGAAATGCATGTGACTGTTGAGCGTACCTCTGCATTCCTTTGTGCTCGTTCCCACAGCCGCAATTGGTCCCGCATGGTTCTGACAAGGGGCTCCAAGAACTGCAGCTCCTGATCCACTCCCTGTTGCAGAAAGCGAGCCACCAAGCAGCTCTCTGTGAAGATGGTCTTTAATGGCTTGCCTGCTAATTTGTCAAATGTTGGTGATGCATGTCGGACAGCCCCATTGCTGACGCCTGCCATGATCCATGACGTGGCGACCGGTAGTAGCTGGCTTCGCTGCTTGAACTCTTACGACCACAACTTCTCGCAAGATGTGCCACGCCGCCGCCGCCGCCGCCGCCTCCTCCGACTCCTGGTCCTCCGCCTCATAGTCGAACCCAGGCCCATCAAGCCTGACATTCGACCCGTCATCGACCTGGTGCCCCTACGTGCCATCATCCGGCCATCAATGAAGCGTGTTTGGGTGAGTGCATGCTAACTCCCATTTGGGCTGATCGAGCAATGGCTCTGTCGTACCATGGATGGTACGACAGAGCCATTGTACGGCAATCGCTGGGGTTGGACGAGAGATGCCTCTGTCGTACCATAAATGTTACGATACAACCATTGGTAACAATGGTTGTACGAAGCATGCATGGCACGAATGCATAAATCGTACCATCAACCATAGGAGCAAGGACGCACTACAAGTGCGACTCTAGTGCGGGACTCTAGACGTTCAAAACCGCCTCATTTTCGTTTTCGCGCCTCATACATTCGGGCGGGCCAACCGGCGGCGGCAGCGTTGGAGGCGGCAGCGCCACTTACAGCTAAACAGGCGGCACCCGACTATCAGTTGGAGAGATGCCTCGTGGTCCATCCGTAAGTGCACCTCGTCGTGGAGGTCGGCGCCAGTTGTCCACATTGCCCCCAGTGTTCAACCAGGCAACCGTCGCCAACCAATCGCAGCAAGACCCCGCGCTAACGCCCAGCACATCACAACAACTCCACATAACACCGCAGTCGCAAGGGCAAGCTAGACTGCATGCGTTCTTGATGCACTGTGCACGTTGCTTCTTGCTCAACTTCTAACTTGGATGCTTGCTTCTATCATGACTAGCACAGTGACTCACTGCATGCGTTCTGGATACACTGTGCACGTTGTTCTTCTTTTGCAACTGTGAGGGTTGCATCTTTCATGGCTGGCAGCATGACTCATGTGGTTGTGCTTGCAGAGGGTCGATTGGAACCCCCAACCCAAACGCATTTGGCCGTGACGTGGCAACCTCGGCCGTCAGCAACCCTTCCCCAAGCAAGTGGAAGATTGGCAACGAGGTAAGCACTGTGTGACACTGTGACACTGTGTGTATGTGTGTAACGGATTGTTCTTCTGTGGACAGCATTTGCGAGATGCCGTCGTTGAAATCATAAACGGCCACTGGGTAGAGAGCCACGTTTATCCCAAGGAGGACACTATTCGTAACGTCATGTGTCAGGTGCTGTGAATGCTTCATGACCGCACTGCACCGTGACACTGACCAACCTGCCCGTGACAGGTAGTTGGCTTCGACCATGACGACGAGGCCGATGCGGCCAAGTTCTATGAGGTGTACTGGACTCCCAAGGAGTGCCCCTTCCACTGGAGTGTCGCCCTGAAGAAAGCTACGCAGGTCCGGTCTGAGAACGTCACCAAGATCAAGCATGTCCTTGAGAAGGAGTACAAGTGGACACTGTTTAACAGCAACAAGCGCAAGTGAGTTGGGTCCCTCACCACCATGTCTGCTATGCAACACTGCCTTCTTACTCAGCCTCCATACACACGTACTCATCTCGCCTATTGTAACCGATTCAATCAGGCACATCGACGCCCTAATGGACCCCGAGACCCAAAAAGCCCAGATGCGCAACGCGCTCCAAAGTAAGTCACAGGCACTATTCTAGCCTGGTGCAGGCTCAACTTGAACTATCTATTTCGTGACTAATGCCTTGTCGGTATGACTGTCGCAGACAAGTCATGGCGGAGATTTGAGGTGACCGACACTGCAGACCCGGAGCGGAGGAGATACATCCATGAATGGGGCAATCCCATAATCTGGCAAATGATCGTGCAATGCTGGTCTTACGCCGTCACTACACCTGGTCGCCGGCAGCTGACAGTCAACCACCTCGCATACCTGTTGCTTACGGTGAGCACTCTGAACTCCATCATTAGCAATTCAGGAATGCTGTAGCCCCAAACTACAGGCTTGCAGACGCGTTGCAGTGAATAGTGGCTTTCGATGCCACTAAGACATGCCTGTAAACTACGCAGGTGGAGCGCATCCTAAAGGGCAAGGATGGAGACCCTCTCCTAGCTGCCAGCATAGACACACATGAAGAGTACCTCAGCGAAATCAACACCATGATCATGTCAATGAAGCGGGAGATGAGGCAACGGTACGCAGCCCTCCAGCCATTCACCCTTGTGAAACGCCGCACTGCATCTTGTGTCGAATACCTGAAAGATCCCAATCGGCGCCGGCCGCAAGAGACAGCAGCTCGTGACCCGCTCGCTGAGGCAGAAGCGGCATTTGATTGGCTGGCACAACCGTTTGAGGAGGAAGAGCAAGCTCCGGCGTCTCCTCCACAGGCCCCAGCGCGTGGTGCTTTGTTCCGTAATGACGAGACCAGCGATGATGGAGAGGAGCTGTAGCGCAGTTGGTAGTCCGTTTAGCTGGTAGTGTACATAGCTACAAGGCTCTTGTGATTGAGTGTTGTGCATCTTAAACCAGCTCAGCCAATCGTCATTATGCTCATGCACATCAATACTTGCATCCTAATGATATACAACAGAACTGCATTCGAGTCACATAATCGAACTACAAGCCTTGGCAGGTGACTGAGAGACACTGTACACATTTCAGGTACATGTACACAGCACAGGCACATAACAATGCTGGAAGTCAGTGACAGTCGCGTGTAGTCAAGCTATGCAAATACATATGACGACAGTTAGGCATTGGTCACCTTCAGTTGTTAAAGAATGCCTTATTTTGTCGATAATTACCTAGTTGGTGCTTGTGAATTAGGCTTAGTCGCCTGCGCTGGACTGGTGTGTAACCTGCAGGTGCCTGTCACATAGGCTGAGTTACCTAAGTAAAACTGATGTGTAACTTACAGGTGCCCGTTGATTAGTTGTAGTCACCTGTTAAGGCCTGATGTGTAACTAACAGGTGCCTGTAAATTATATATACTAACCCTAACCCTAACCCTAAATTATATAATGTCACCTGTTAAGGCTTGATATGTAACTATTAGGCGCCTGTTAGTTAGGCATAGTCAACTGTTAAAGACTAAATTGTAATAAAAAGGGCCTGACAGTAACGAAAGTTACTATTAGGTCCCTGTATCAAGATTACAGGTGGCCTGAGCCACGACAGTCTAAATTAGTGTCCTCAGGTGCACGGCCGTTGCCAAAATTTGGTCGGCCGGCAGGGAAAACATATTGCGACGGTGGCAGGCTAACTGTCTGCCTGGCAGAGTGCAACAAAGCGGAAGACGAGGTAAGCATGTGTATGCTGATGGGCTAGTCCTCTGGCAGCACGCCACTCTTACAGCATAACCAAATGCAGGTGGTCACTCTCAAAGCGACCATCAAGCGCATGCGCGTGCACGGCGAGGTGCTGACATTCAAGCTGAAGGACGAAGTAGCCGATGTATTGTCAGCGAGTGAGGCAGAAGATGACTCCAATGTTGAAGCAGAAGACTTGTCGGAGGAGGAACAGGAGGAGGGGGTTGAGGAGTTCAGAGGCAAGCACCAATGCGCATGAGTACGACAGCTAGACTCAATGTTGTAGGTAGTTTCATGTGCAAGTCGGCTGCTCAGTTGCCAGTGGACATACTCTCACCACGACTGGGACATTGTATATATTGTGGGCTTATAGATGCAAGACCAAACAATCAGTCCAAGGTTTGTACAAGCTGCATGGCATGTTAGTGTTGGCTTACGGCAAGAATTGCCAACTTTTGTCAAACGGCAAGGGTCACATATTAACAGCAGTGTAACGGCAAAGAAACTGACGGCTACTGCTGTCAGCTGTCCGTAACTACCGGCTAACGGCCGTCTGTGCACATCGACAAAAGGGTAACTGGTTGACAACTCTCGGCCGGTTAGTGCCACTGACAACCATTTTCGGCCCGCGGCCGTTTGCGTCAGTCCAATCAAGCCAACGGCAAACCCAACAGTCCAAAAATAACATTTCAGGCAGCGGCAAGCAGGCTCAGGCAGGCTCAGGCACCAGTCAGTCCCTTAGTCCTTAGGCAGTCACTTAGTCCTTAGTCAGTCAGTCACTGTGTAAAATTTGCAACAAATAAATAAAGCGTGACGAGCGTGATGAACATGGCGTCACGGATTCAATGCATAACGTAATCATGTTGAGCGTGATGAACGTGATAGGTAGAGCGTGATGCGCAAGGCGTGGTGGGTAGGAGATGCTCGTTCGTAGCATAAATATTCTCTTGATGTTTAAAAGTACATAATATGCTCTTAAACACGCAGAGAATAACGTCGTTGGTAATATACTATAGCTCAAGATAAATGATGCTTTTAGCGAGGATAGATTGTATAATCTCAAACCGCAAATGCGGCGATTGAAGCTAACACGGTCGGTTGAATGTTATAATTAAGTTATCAACAAGATTGTCAGCTTACTATTTATTAACATGTATAGAGCTGTTCGATTGAAAGCTTATAAAGTTCGCTGATGAGTTCGAGACCGTTTCTCCACGTCGTAGTGCTGCCTAACAATAACACTACAGTTCAACCCTTTCTTGATGTCCCACTCGCTGACATGGTCAGAAGTGCGTTTAACTCAAGCGCTATTTGATAAAACTGCACACAAGTCGTGACTGAAAACACCGAGAAAAAGTTGATTGATGAATGACAGCACGTCAAAGGTATGGGCAGGCAGGCGAAATTGGAGCAGGAGCAAGCTCGTAAATGTATTGTGAGCATAATGCCGAGTTGAAATGACCACGGCTCTATTGAAGGCTTCTGTCTCCACACAAGTAACTGAATAACAAAGAGGAGTACACCCCTCTTTTGTGCAGATAGCAGTGGCCGTGACACGTACGGGTCGCCCTTCTTCGAGCTCAAGGGCAAGCGCACTGGGTCTCCTTCACGGCGTTGAGTGTGTGCCCGATTACAACCACACCACACACACAGCTCCCGTGCGTACATTTGTGTTGACGGGTTTGCATAACCACTGATGCTGTATGCAACACGTCAGGCCGAGGCAAGGAAAGGTTTGGGCGTTACGCGGTCTGCAACGCATGTTTGTGATATCTCAATGGGGATTCGGTGTTTAATGGGCGCGCCTCTCGTCCGTTCATGGCGGAGAGAGGCATCCACTTGTATACGACAAAGGCCGAGAGCGGGCGCGTGTCCATCATCAAAATCGTTCCCCCTCCCGGCACCACCAGCTTCAAGGGCAAGCGACAGCATGGACTGCGTGGTGGAGCAGATCCTCCTCCCGCAGTGCGTCAGCGACTACTACGCTCCCAACACCAACTTTGCCGCCGCTTATTCACGTCCTGGGTGGGAAGATTCTTGGCGCATGGCCCTCCGCTAGGCGCAGGTCAACAACCTCGGCATAGTGGTCACCGCGGGGACGCTCCTTCGCGTGCGGCCCGTCACGATCCGCGTCGACGGGTTCAACCATGCGCAGTTCACCATCACGTATGGTCTCAGCTACATGGCCATCACCCTTGCGGGCGTGACGGGCTTCCGGGACGAAGCTCGAGGTCACCCCGGACGGCAGCGGCAACACGTGGAGCGTCATTGACCAAAGCGTGTGGGGGAAGGATTGGGGACTTCTGGCAGGCAGACTACAACGCGCCCTCGTCCACACTGGTGTGACATGGGAGATCACCTTCTCTGTGAACTTGGAGGCGGCCCGCGACACACGCGCCACGCGCACCTACCGATTCCAGCTCGCGGGTCTGTCGCGGACCTCTTCGGCATGACCACCTGGAACGGCAACCCACTCCTCTGACCTACATTGGCGTACGTGGGCGGCCCGATCTCGGCCACGACGAAAGCGCGTGCAGTCCGCTTCGCCCCCGCCACACCCCGTCCTAACAGACGTCACCGTCGTTAGTGGCCCCCTCACCGTGACCGGCCTCGTCATCGGACAGGACGTGAGTGCGTGTGTGTGTGCGTTTGTCAGCATGTTCAGGCGCATGTGGACAGACTCTCTGTCCAAGTGAAAGACGGTCCCTCACTTGTGCCCATGTAGCAGACTTCAAGTAGTGGAGGAGTGTAGACGGTCAAGGTGGCGGCGGGGCAGTCCGTGGTGATATCCGCTCCGGTAATGTTCACTTACAGAGGGGCCATACCATGCAACTTCACGGGTATCACCTGCTGCGATGCAAATCTTGCCCTGAAAAGACATCAACAACGCTTTCTGCTCACACTGCTGGCATTTTTGTTGTACAAACACGTGCAGGCTGGTCCAACATTGGCGCGCGAACGCAGACGATCAAGGTTGACGCAAGGTCAATCAACACGTTCATCGCGTACTACACGATCGCCACCCCCAGCGGCAGCCAATAGGGTTAGCACACGCGCTGGAACGTTTCCTCCTCATGATTCTTACTCTCTACTATTGTACATAACAATCCAATATGCGGGCGTGTAGGGGCATTGCCATTGAACCTTTCGGTGGCGGACGTTGGTGTTGCGACGTACCCCAACATGCTGCCCAGTGGTGCGTTTGTGGACTAGAGGACGAACTTCTTCTTTATGGCGGGCGGCATGGGCGTCTCCGGCACGGTGGATCAGCACGCGTTTGTCTACAAGAACGTGAGTGCGCATGCGCATGCAGTGTATGCTGTGCACGCGTAACGCTGTTGCGAGTGAGTGGGACTGAACAGTGACGTGATGTGTTGTGTGGCAGTTGCGGGACGTGACTGGGTTTGAGGCGGTGGTGAAGGTGTCCGCGGTGCAGTACAGCATATACAGCGCGCAGTTTGGTCTTGCGGTGAGGCAGTCTCTGTCTCCGCGCTCGGCCATCACGCACTGGGTCATCACACCCAAACGCTACCTCACATACCAGTACCGCACAGCCTATGCAGAGCGTGCCAACATCAACTACATCACCAACAGTATGTCACTGTCGTTGTTGCTGTTGTTGCAATTGTTGATGTTGCTGTTATCAAGTGTCATCACCAGTGTCGTGTTGCAGATGATACGGCTGTGCCCAACTGGCCGGTATGGTTGAAGATGATTCACTCCAACAGCGAGGGTGTACAGCTTCAGATTAGCTGGGACGGGTCCAGCTGGCGCACGGTGCGCAGCAGTCCCGTGCCGTTTCAGCTCACGGGCACCGTGTTCGTCGGGGTCTTCGGCTCCGTGGGCACGCCACAGAGGATGACCATGCTCAGCGCCAGCGACCTCTCCATCCAAGCGTACTCGTGAGGGTGAACAGAGAGCTGGCACGCATGACAATGCAGGTGTTGGAAACCAACCAACCGACCATAGAGAGAGGGCCTCGAGGGCAATTGAGACACACACATACACGCTCACACACGCGCGCCAAGAGTGGTATCAGAAGGAATGGTGGATGTATCGCTCATGAACCCTCCCTCCCCTCTACCCTTCATTCTTTGTAGCTAGTAAGTTGTGGGTTCCCCATTCAACAGATTAGACATGACACGTTTGTACACTCTCACAATTGTCAGCGATTGATACTATGGTCACTGCCTCACCCAGGAGGCCCTGTCACTCCACACATCGTCCTGGCAACAGGTGTATCCACTGTATGCATGCAATTGGCTCATAGCAGGACCCAATGCTGCTGTTGCATTACACATCTGTATAGCCCAAGACGCATGCCCACAGTCATCCAACCCCCTTTAATAGCGCCGTCCAAGCCTGTTAGGGTATGGGAAACAACGCCGTTGTTTCCCATACCTGCGTTTGATACGGTATCAAACGCACCACACGGGAGCGACTGCAGAGTGATGGTGTAGTGTGGTAGTTGCAGGCATCAGTGTCTCCATCAGCGAGTTAGTGTGCGCACCTGTTGAGGTAGAACGTGTGAAGGTGAGCTCCCGCTTGACCCGCTGAGGTTTGTTGATGCGGCATGCGTTTTATAGAGGACTGTGATGTTGCTATGTCGGAAGGCATGTGTCATTTTTGCTGAAAATCTGGTAAATGCCTTATCAGTGATGTGGTGTATGGCCAACAGAGATGAGGCAGGTACTTAGTGCAGGCATAAGGATGCACGCCTTAGGTTGCCTGCAGTCTTTATCGTGATCAAAAATGATGTTGAGTATCAACCAAGCACAGACGATCATGACTAAATGCATGCAATCACGCACCAGCAGCATGCTCCGCACGTTTGTGTACCATGGCATGCATACACAGTGAGCCGTAAGTACAAGGCAGGTCATTTACCATAGTGCAAGGTAGACAAGATGATTCTCATATGTCTCCAGTGGAATTGTCACATTGATGAGTGGCATACACAATTAGTGGATGCGGCTGATTGGGGACACACACACACACACACACACACACACACACACACACACACACACACACACGCACGCACGCACGCACGCACGCACGCACGCACGCACGCACACACACACGCGCACACACACAATCCTCACATGGTGACGCCTCCCCAGTTGCGCAATGCCGTCACAGCACGGCGGGCATGAAGGCCATCACGGTGACGGTGCAGCAGCTGGGCGTCACCATCACGCGGCAGTACCCGCCCTTCAACATGGCCGCTTTTAGACCCGTCTGCCCACCATCGTAAGTGAAACAAGCCAGAACAGCGGCGCGTCCGCTGTGTGCTGTGTCACCTGTGCCTGTCTGCTTACCAATGTTGTGTGTGCTCTTTCTCTCTGCCTCTCTCTCCCTCAGTGCAGGCAGGGTCCTTGGGCACCAGTCGTATGCATCGAGCGTATGGGGTGGGGGCAACTACGCGTGCAACTACCCGCCGGGCCTCAAACCCTCAACCACATTGGCCAGCGCATTCGCAAGCCGAGCGCCGGAGGACGCGAGTCGTACAGCGCTACTACCAGGGTCTCAGAACGCAGCCTAGCAATCTCATGGACTCTCTGGCCGAAGAGGCTGCGGCTGCGCTGCTCAACGCCAGTCGTTACTACTTTTCTCTGTGCCCTCCGCGAGTTAAGCTCACCTTCCGCCACGCGCTGTGTCACGTGCCAAACTCAGCTGAGGGTAAGTGTCCACTCTGTTATAGATGCAAGCAATTTCATGTGATGTGTGTTCTGATGCACAATCTGTCGGCAGTGGTGGCCGCACGCAGCCTATTCCTTAAGGGAAACACGCGAGACTCCTGCCCTTTCCATCCATGTCGGCGCTGAACATTACGAGAAGCGGCGTTGCCTGGCACCACGTGATAGCAGCTCTTGTGAACTCGATTTGCTTGGCAAGCAATACTAACGATAAAACCACCTGCCTCGCGTACCAAGGTTTGAAGAATATTGACAAAGGTGTTATGTGCTTCAGAGCTGGACAAGGGCATTCTTAGGATGTGTACATATCCATTCAGAAGGTAGTGCACGCGTGAGCTATCAGCTCTGAACTGTGATGTTTAATGCTGGAAGGCTCCATGGCTTGCAAAGTATCATATGCGTAATCAATGTGTAGCCGCATCAGCAACTGTCTCTCTGATCGGCTGCCGCGAGTCGCATCCTCTCACCTGTTCCTCCCCTCGCTGTGGTTCTGTGCTCACCGCTGTGGTAGAGCTCAACAGAGGCATGCAAGCTCTACAAAGGAGGGAATATCAGCCGTGCATGGCTGTCTGTGGCTGGGTATGCGACGACTCTTGTTTCCAACAGCACTCCATGCCATAAGCACTTTGCCCATGGTTGTAGTGAGGCGATGCAGCTGCTGTGATCAGCAGAGTTAGCTTAGTGTCAGCTACCTACTAGTGATAAACGTGATGGTCCTGCTTCTGCCGCCGTGGCAATGGTTGACGTTATGGTCAGCAGTTCAGCATCATGAAGTCTCACCACGTGCTTCGTCAGCACTGGTGTACACCAGGCAGGGTGCAGCAACATCTGTATACATGTCAGCCAGATGCCCCTTATGCGCCGGCCAATGCATCAATGTGTACCAGCACAGATGGGCAACACACACGGTAGTACTGGACACTGGACAACTGTATGTGCAAGGCAGCGTGCTGCAACATGAGCTATGTAGAGTTGGGTGTCAGAGTTGCTGTATGCACACAATGCTACCGTGTGTGACCAGCACAAGCTTATGATACAAGTACACACAGCATGGTGTACCAAACGATGGTGCAATGGCTTCAACCACAAGCATATGCTCGCATATGCTGTGCATCCAGTTGATGCCAAATCTGATCTGCGGCTAGCAAGGGCGCGGCAGCATGGTAACGTCCAACATCAGAGTCTTCGCTTGCTATTGCTACCAACTTTGCTCAATGGAGCTGGTCACGACAACCTTTTTGGCCCCATCGTTGATGGCAGTCACCATGCGCTCACTTTGCAGCTGCTGAGAGACGCTCATGCGCGCAACAGTAGATGACCTGCCAGCACCTGTGGATGCGCATGTTTGCGTAGGTGTACGCATGTGTGGGTTTGCCTTCGTGTGTGTGTGCGGGTGGGATCATGCGTGCAGGCTTGTGTGTCTGTGTTGGTGCTTACCTGCTTACCGACAAAATTGTGCGCATGGCATGAATCATTGCGAACGTGAACAAGCGCTTCTGAAAGCTCCTAGCAGTCTTCACCCTTTTGTGCCATGGGAAACATGCATGACTCACTTGCAACACGGAGTGCCAGGTCATAGGTTGGACAGGCCCACTGCCTCGCAATGATCAGTAGCACCCTTCGCTGCTTATTGTTGTTGCTAGCACATGGTGCAATTACAACCATTTTTGTCACGTAGTATGTCGCTGCAGTGCACACGATCTTATAAATGCAGCCAATCAACATACCATGGCTGTCTTGGCTTCCCAATGCAAGGTGCCGCTCCAGCTTGGATACAACAGCAAGCCCCAGCCTTGTCTCTGCCAATGGACGCTCTCAAGCGCCCCACATGCCTTTGTCGACGCTGCAGCAGGCAAGAACATGAGTAGTCAGATGCATAAATAGCAAAACAGAGAGGTGTGTAGCATGATAGCATATACACACCGTCAATGGATATATGACACAAACATCATTGTAGTACAGAATCTAATATACCTGTACAACAAAAGTATAATGTACCATGGCTGCTCTGTTGGTTTGTGGCTTGAATATGAACAAACACGTCGTCACGCGCAACTCCAAGCGCATAATGCGTGCAAGTAGTAGCACGCCCGGCGTTTTCGACATCTGTGTTGTGCTTCAGGTTTGCGCTCTCTAACCCCACAGAGCAGGTTCTGTCGCATAGGTTTACGTTCCAAGCATGCAGAACAGGATGGTACCACCGTGCACTGTATCAGTACATGCAGCCATTGAGGCGAAATAACCATGTGCTATGCTGACACCCTTGTCGGTGAAAACTGAAGCACACATCTGCCGTGGGTCTGTCATGCTTGACAGCCTGAGAAGCCCAGTCTCACATGCAGCAATCCACATCATGAGGAGGGCCTAAACGGATCGCATCACTGTTTCTTTTCCCATACAGTCGACATGAAATGACACTTACCCACCTGCGCAGAAGCAAAGACCAACCGATGCATGCGACACACCAGAGAGTGTGCGTTCCGTCTCTGTCTTTTCAGCAACGCATAAGCAGCAACGCAGTAAGAGCTCGGAATAAGGTTTGCAGCGCGAGCGATCTCTACACGACAACACACGCAAACACGCTGTACAGCGCAGCAACAGCAGACGCCTCCAAACCCTCGGCCTGCCCCGCGCGCCCCTACTCCGCACACCTACACCCTCGCCGCCTTCAAGACGTAGTCTGCAGATTGATGTGTACTAACGATTGCTGCCGGCATTAGCCCACACGCACGTACACGACCCCTGATTTTTATCAACGATGGTACCAAGGCAAAGACAACACCTGAGCTACCACCAGACCAATCAGTCCGTTGTATACATAAATCATGCTGCCAGCTTCGCGGTGGACTCCAACGCAGTACACCATGGTGTCGTAGTACGTATTTGTAAGTAAAGTAAGCACTTGTGTCCGTGTCAATCTGACCGCTATTGTGTACATGATATGTGAAATGCTGTATGCATGTGGAATTGATGGGCAATGCAATGGAGGGTTGGGCCATGCATGACACATGCAACCAAGACAATCACAAAAACTTAGTCATTAACAACACCACCAGTGTGTGTACATGTGTGCCAAGAACGGCACAAGCAAAGTAAATACACTATCCGCATTAGTTAATACGGGGTGACCAATGAAACTGCCTAGCATGAAGAAGTTGGTATCGGTGACGCACATGCGAGTTGCAAGCATTGGAGTGCTGCTAACATGACTTGTCCGGGCCGCCACCGCCGCCAAGTACATTGAGCAGTAGCTCAAAGTGACGACTCCAGTTGCCATCTGATAGGTTGGAGATGTCTGACATGATCTGCTGCAGAAACAGCAAGCATTGCATGAGCATCACAGCCATCTATGTAGATCGTTGTCATTACGCAAGCTCAACAAGACTCATTGCAGCGGGAACCATTTTTCTTACCTCTTGCAATGGGCCCTCCCCACCGCAACGCACGCATGCGCGCTGCTGAGCCAGTGCACTTGGCACACTATGTGGAACTTACAACTTGCCATGGGACCAACAATGAATGCTGACGACTTAATCAAGTCTGGGGTTAGAGTTAGGGTTAGGGTTAGGGTCCTGCATGCAACAGCCACAATGCGCCAATGGCATGATAACGCAACCCACTTGGTTGTTGTTAAAGAAACAACAACTGCAGTCGAATGCATACCTGGGCAGTTGGCTCCTCAGTAATGCCACGAGGTTCAACCTCTGTCACCGTCGCTAATGGTTGGGGGATGTGCGCATGGTGGCTGGTTGCACCTGTGCTGAACTCTATGACCACATCCAAACTGCCACCCAACAAAGACCGTCTAGCAGTAGTAGATGTGAGAAGGACACAACCTACGCACTTGTCTTGCATCAACGCGCTCAGCGCCATCGACCCCTGATACCTGTGCATTGCGCAGCTCAGTTACAGGTCACTGTTGGGACGCTTGCATGGCAGCCATGCAGACACGCACAGCAGAGCCAGCCTGTGTGCTCACCTGCACGCCGTGCCATCAGGCAGCGTGACGACCAGCCGAGCCACGAGGTGGCTGCGCGTCCACGCCTGCCGTATGTGGTGATCAGACCACAGCACGGCCATCTCAAACTGCTCATTGTACTGGATGGTCAAGTCATGGCCAACTCGCTGACGAGGCAGCGACAGCGAATGCTCCGGGCAGAAGCTTCTCGTGCCGGAAGAAGCCTTTGGAGCGATGGGCAACTTGATTGCTAAGGCGCAATCGGCGTCTTGAAGCTTCGGATCTGTAAGCAGCAGCTTGCCAATGCAAATGCTTGCTATTCTCTCCTCGTGCATTGCACCTGAAGGCATGCAACCCTCGTCCACTGCTCTGCTGCTGGTTTCTGCACAAGCAAGCTGATTGACACAATCCAGCACGTGTTTGTGGTAAAGGTCACACATGTTGTGGCCAACCATGTGAGGCTTCTGTTGTTCGAGTGCGTGGTGTTGGTGAGAACGCACGAGACGTGCCACGGTGTACGACCTCATCCGACTCAAAGAACAGCTCCTCAAGAAGTGCATCTTCCGCGTATGCACGGGGATCGTCGTCCCCGTCGTCCAAGAAGCCGTCAACTTCTAGTGAGTAATCGCCCCTTTCAGAGCTTGAGTACAGACCATGAGGCAAGATGGCATCATCCAGTTCACCATCATCGTCATCTGACAGCCTGCCTCACAAACCATACCATCAGGCACAGGCACAGTTAACCTAACAACAGGAGAACCAGTCACCTCCACTCACGCACCTGAACGCGGCCTCCAGCAGTGTCTCATCCTGGTGGCGTAAGGGCTGTGCACCGCCGTTACTCAGCCCAGGAGTGATGTCCTCCATCTCAGCCTGACTGGTCATTGCCTTTGCCATTGCTTCCCGAAGACGGATGCCACGGGCAATCAGGTCGGACAGCAGCTGGTCGTAACGGCTGACATTGTGACCAGCTTCATCTGAGCAGCCGATCACTTCCGTGCGCAGCGTGTGTGCAGGCCGATCACGCACCTCTGCTGCTTCAGGGTTGTTTGCTCGTTCAGGGGCTTGCGTCGCACGCTGACTAACATCTGATCGGCCTGCAGGGTCGTTGCGAAGCATGTTTTCAATTTCGACAAATGATAGCTTGTGGTTAGCGATTGCCTCCGCCATTGCGAATGAAGCCTCCATACTTATCAATCACAAAGTGCTCCTCCTCTCACTCCAGTTGTTAGGACCCTCCGTATTTACTCCTTTTCTGTCTGCTAGAGTTTACGTAACTTCGGAAGCTACACAAGTTGATCACAAACTAAAGTCAGTCAGTTGCAGCGTTGCGCTGCAGTGATCGCATCACACATGACGTGTTGAAAGCAGTAGCATGCATTGCTGATCATCGCCAAGCTATGCTACAGGCATGCTACTGTGTATGTGTCATCTCATACACGCACACACATGACATGACATATACACAGTAACATGTTGTTGCTAACAACCTGACGATGAGGCGACAGCGATGACAATCTACGTGTGCATGGCACTAACGCGCATGACGCAATAAATGCCGCTAATGCCGCTACCGCTCGCCAATGATGGATGACCATGAAGGCAGCTCCGCGCCACCAAGCCCGCTGTCTTGCTGCACTAACATTTCCCCACCCCTCCGTGGACCACCGCCACTGCCACCAGCCCTGCCGCCGCCGCTTGCCGCCACCTCGCCACGTGGCAAGCTAGGGTTTGCTACCTCACGGCAAACTCCGTTTGTTTAAGGTTGCAACCAAAAATCGAACGCGAGGACACTAACTGCGAACCGCAGAGATTCACATTTGTTTCGGCTATTTCCGGGGTTCAAGCTGAGACTTTGACCACGTGATCAGCGTGGTCCGTGAAAGGTGAGGGCGGCGGCGGCGGCGGTGGCGGCGGCGACGATCTAGGTAGATCTGGGGATGGCTGTGGGAGGACTCGCTCAGCTTTGAGCCATGGCGGGCGGAGGCGGAGGTGGCGGCGAGGGTGGTGGCCGGCACACCTCAGCCGCTGCGGATCCGCGCAGCAGCGTGGCGGCGGCGGCGGCGGCCGCAGCGCTGCCCGTGTCGAAGGCCGCCTCTGCATCTACCTCCACCACGCCTACATCATCCAAACCATCCACCCCGCGCTCCCCCAGGTACACACTCTTGACCGCCTGCCTTGCATGCACACCCAATCAGTCGGCTTCTGGGTGGCCGGCTGGCACGTTACAACACGTTAGCAGATGATATGGACACCTACATTGATATTGCTTGCTGGTGATGAGTTTACACAATAGTCATGTTATTGAAGTAAGACCAACTGCCGTCATCGAGTATGAAGATAGATTCAGGCAGCATTGTCGCCATGTGCATTTATGTGGACTACACTACACTTGTACTGCAGCACTTGTGTCACACGAGTCGTGTGCGGTAGTGGGGGATATGTATGCTTTATCCTCATTGCGTGTGCTATGTTAGGAACAATGGTGAGGTCCGGCCACAGCAGCCTCAGCATCAGCAACAGAGGAAGCCTAGCCGATATGCTCCTGGGCCGGCGGGTGGCTCGGTGGGTGTGCCGTACGTGCAGGACATGGTGTCTGAGATGGGCGACATCGACCACATGATGGACGATGACGACGACGAAGGCCGCTTCACCATCGACGGAGAAGTGGACAGGCGACCCTGGGACATCAACACCATGATGGTCACCGGCGGCAGCGCCGGACGCCTACGCGCACGGGTGAGTGAGACAGGTGGAACGTTGTAGGATGACAAGCGCACACGCATTTGTATGCACACGCATATGCGCACAGACAGATAGGCGTGAGTGGTAACCCTCCTTCCTGCTTTCCATCACACAGGCAGGTGATTATGCGCCATCGAGTGCGGGGTCGTACTCGGACAAGGCGTTGGACGCTAGCCCTGTGGTTTGCGGCGTGTGCGCTGAGGCGATCCCCGAGCCCGACGCCCACGCGTTCTACCCGTGCGAGTGCGCCTTCCGCATCTGCCGCGACTGCCAAGACGGCCGCAAGACCAACGCTGTCACCAACACCAACACTACCAACAACAAGGACAAGGACGGCGTCCTGCGCCACTGCCCCGGTTGCGGGCAGCCGTACGCTGAGCAGATTGCGAGGCGTGAGCGCGCAAGAGAGGACGACTACGTGGCTCACGGCACACCGCGCTCGTTCACAACAAACACATACTACGCGCCTTCTTCCACAGGCGCGCACTCGGACGCCGAGCACGTGCGCCGCTACGTGCGCGGGGGACTCCTGGGCCACGACAACAACACCAACACCACCAACAATAAGGATATGTCTCCCGCGCTGGCGGCGGAGGACACGAGCGGGTCGCTGGTGTCGGTGGCGTCGTACGGCTACGGGAGCGTGTACGAGGTGCCTGGAGAGGGTAAAGACGGCGTGAAGCAACCCGTGCTTGCCCCGACACCACTCTACCGCAAGATCGCCATGCCATCACGCTACATTCAACCATACCGCGCGCTGTGTCTGTTCCGTCTGGCGGCCACGGCGGCGTTTATCAGCTGGCGCGTGCGCAACCCCAACCCCAACGCGTACGGCTTGTGGCTCGCCAGCGTCTTCTGCGAGGTGTGGTTCGCACTGTCGTGGGTGCTCGACCAGGTCCCCAAGCTTCGCCCCGTCAAGCGAGAGACCTACCTCGCACGCCTCGGTGCTCGCTACACCGACTCCGACACCGATGAGACCGACAAGGACCATCTCCCCAGCGTGGACGCGTTCATCACCACGGCGGATGCATCACGCGAACCACCATTGATCACGGCCAACACTATTCTCTCAATCCTAGCAATGGACTATCCGGCGAGTAAATTGACGATCTACCTCTCTGATGACGGTGCGTCCAAGTTCATGTTTGACGTGATGGCCGAGACGGCGTTGTTCGCGCGCCTGTGGGTGCCATTCTGCAAGCGCTTTGGTGACGTGGAGCCGCGCCAACCCGAGGTGTACTTTGCGCGTCCCATCGACTACGCTGTCACGCGCGACAACCCCGACTTCGTCAAGGCACGCTTGCGCATGAAGCGCGCGTACGACGAGTTCAAGCTGCGTGTGGCCCACCTCGCCCAACTCACAAAGAACCCACCACCCGACGGGTGGAAGATGCACGATGGACGTGCGTGGCCGGGCAACAAGAGGTCAGACCACGAGGCTATCATCCAGGTGTTTCTACCCACACGGCCCCAAGTCACGGCGTCTAACCCAACACCCGACCCGGGTGTGACCGACGTGGACGGCAACCCGCTCCCCGCCCTCATCTACATGTCTCGCGAGAAGCGTCCCGGCCACTACCACAACAAGAAGGCCGGCGCGATGAACGCGCTCGTGCGCTGCAGCGCGCTCATCACCAACGGGCAGTTCATCTTCAACGTCGACTGCGACCACTACATCAACAACTCGCGCGTCGTCCGCGAGGCGCTCTGCTTCTTTCTGGACCCGCTCAAGGGCCACAGGGTGGGCTACGTGCAGTTCCCGCAGAAGTTCGACGGCATCGACAAGTCCGATCGCTATGCCAACAACAACGTCGTGTTCTTTGACGCTAACATGCGCGGCCTCGATGGCTGCCAGGGACCGCTCTACGTTGGCACGGGCTGCTTCTTCCGCCGACAGGCACTCTATGATCGCAAGCCACCACCCGACCCACTCGCACTCGAGCGTGTTCGCGAGCGCGACCGCAGCTGCTGGGCCAAACTATGCTGTTGTTGTATCGGTGATACACGCCGTCGGCGCTCCTCGCGCGAGCACGATTACGAGGCCAACAACAACCTGTCTATGTCGAGGTCCGCGTCCAAGATGCAGCTGATGGCTGTGGACGAGGCGTTGACGGGTATGCAGACACGCATGACCATGGACCCCATCTTGGATGATCGTGTGGTGATGGACGGGTCCGCCAAGTTGTTGATCGCCAACCCGCTCATGCGCAAGTTGGGCATGTCCTCGCACTTTGTGGCGTCCACTTTGGCGGTGGATGCGTTGCCCGCGCAGCGCCTGGCCCCGCGCGACCTTCTTGCCGAGGTGGTGCTGGCCATCAGTGCTGATTATGAGGACTCGAGCGAGTGGGGTAAGCGCGTCGGGTGGGTGTACGGCACGGTCACTGAGGACGTGCTCACGGGCTTCTTCCTGCACGCCAACGGGTGGCGCAGCGTGTACCACACGCCGGAGCTGCCCGCGTTCAAGGGCACCGCACCCACCAACCTCACCGACCGCCTCGAGCAGGTGTTGCGTTGGGCCACGGGAAGCATTGAGATCTTTTTTTCGGGCAACAACCCGTGGGTGGCACGCTACGGCAGCGGGCTGAAGCCCGCGCAGCGTATTGCGTACATGGCCACCATGTTTTACCCCTTCACGTCGCTCGCGCTGGTCATGTACTGCGTGCTTCCCGCTGTATCACTCTTCATCAACCAGTTCATCGTGCCGGACATCGGCATAGAGGCCGTGGTGTACTACGCGTGCCTGTTCCTCAGCATCATCGGGACCTCGCTGATGGAGATCAAGTGGTCTGGCGTCACCTTCGATGACTTCTGGCGCAACGAGCAGTTTTGGGTGATATCCGGCACGTCCGCTCACTTTGCGGCCGTGTATCAGGGTCTTCTTAAGAACACGCTCGGCGTGGATATCGCCTTCTCAATCACGCAGAAGGCCGACGACGCCGAGGAGGAGTTCTACCTCGTCAAGTGGTCGTGGCTGCTGTTTGTGCCGCTCACCATCGCCATCATCAACGTGCTCGCGCTCATCGCGGGCATTGCCGCCGAGGTCAACAAGCAGGGCAACCCACAGTGGGGGGAGCTGTTTGGTAAGGTTATCTTCAGTCTGTGGGTGCTTGTTCACTACTACCCATTCCTCAAGGGACTCATGGGACGACGCTCGAGGCCACCCACTATGGTTATCGTGTGGGCCGTCCTGCTTGTCCTTGTCTTCTCCGTCTTCTGGTCCCGCGCGCTCTGAGAGGACGTGTACTCGTAGAATGCACGCATGCACACGCGCACGTACACATTGTGTACCCGTTGTACACACGCTGTTGTTGCTGCTAGTGACCCCAGCTCTATCTATTGTTAGCGTAGTCTTGACAATGCTCGCACATTTGCGCTGGTAATAATACATTGCCTGGTTGACACTGGCTGATTTTCTACCGTACGCACAGTTTGCACAGTCGTCACACTGTATGTACTCCCGCGTTGCACGTGCGGTTGAGAAAATGTTGGTGCCGCTCGTATTTCAGATGTGTTTCTTCTTGAAAGCTGGTGTGCAACCGGCAACAATCAGAAACATGAGAGGTAGACAGTTGAGTTTACATATCTGCGGAGGCCTACCGCATGTCTGCAGATAACTTCACCATGCAGGTCACATTCATGTTTCCCAACCGCAGGCCAGAGTTGCACCACTCCAGTGCCTGGCGGACACATCTTGCCACGCACAACACCGCTAGCTCATGCCGCTACTGCTGCATGGCATGTAAGGGCCCAAGGCTTCTAGCTCACGCGTAGCCGTACACAATCTTGAATCACGACGCGCTATACAGCAAGCAGGACGCATGCAATAAAAGTTGGTCGGTAATCAACCTATTGATGATTCAAGCATGTTGGCTTTAGTTGAAAGGGGTTGGGGTGGGGAGCGGTGGATGCGGTGCAGCGCACTGCTGTGTGATGCAAAGCTATATATAGTCCACTCTTTACTTTGTTACTTCAACGCACAGCACATCCCTACAGTGCAGTACTCTTTCAAACCCGCCTCGGCCCTTGTTGCCATCACCAGAGTTGATACCACGGACGGCCATGCCATGCATGTGTGGTTCACCATGGATGACGGTGACTGTTGGCATTACACATAGCACAGCACAGCACACTTTGGGGCTTGGGCCAGCCCTATTGCTTGTTGCATGCATTGCATTGCACTAGCATTGGCACTTCCTTGCGATTTTATGTGGTCAGCATACACGCGCACTTGAATGAAGCTCAGTTTTGATGCAGTTTTCAGTGAAGTACGCAGATCTGCAACGCATACACAATCACAATCATTGTGTATGCGCGTGTGTGCATAAAGTATACATCTTATATGACACATAATGTAAGCATATGTCACGTACTCAACACTCAATACGCACCAGGATTAGCTCGCACCACCACCACCACCAACAACAACAACAACAACTGTAGTCAAAGCAGTTAGGAACAGCTTCCACTACGTCCAAGGCCCCTTCCATACACAACACACACCCATCTGAATGTGTTATAAGGAATTCCCTATACCTACTTCTCTTTACTGTGTTTGCATGGTGCCCATCCGTTTAACACACCCCCGTTTCATGATGGGTGGGTCCAACTTTCTTGCCGCATCGGAGGTTGATCATCTTACAGTGTAGGGTATACTCCCCAAAGTTGGGGATGTTTGGGGTTTTAAGGGTGGCGTGCGCGTCATTGATTATTTGGCGGACATGTATATATATTATGTGTAGCTTAGGATTGTTTGCCACACAGTCATAATTATTTTATATTTTTTGGCCACCTATAACGCGAGTTACAGCGCGCCAAAGTTGAGGTGTGACGGGTGTCAGCCCGCCAATCAGCGAGCCCGAACTTGGGGACTCGAGACAGCTGCCAAAGGCTGTCAGCCTCTGCCAACTCTTGCTGAGGGCTATCACTTTGCTGCCCGCAGCCATTCTGGAGTGGCTGCGGGCTGCTTGAGCAGGCTGGGGGGGGGGCAGGCGCATCATGGTGGTGATGGCTGTGATGTGCAGGCATTTCCACTGCAGGCATTCTTTGCCGCCAAGACCACGCTTTGGCGGCAAAAAATGCTGGCATTGTGCAAGGTTTCAATCAAGCAGGCGGCGACGTGAGCGTCTAGGGCGGCATGCAGGTCCAAGGCGGCATGCATTAGGTCACAGCTTATGTGTGTGTGTGGTTTCTTGTATGTACAGAGCATGCAGGTAAAGAGGTCTATGTAAAACTAATCTTAGGTTATAAGGGGGTTGGACTGCGCTTGTGTCTTGCATGTGTGGGGTTCTGTCGCCAGCGGGAGCCCGCCTCCTTGGCGAGGTTGTTGGTTGGGGGATCAACACGGAGGTGGCGCTAGGCGAAGTCCTCCGCATAGTCCCACAAGGGGTCCCCCAGTTGGTTCTCGCATATCATAGGGTTCCATTCATACCTCAACAGTAGCTCGTTTGCCTCTCTTGCTGTGCGTTCCCTCTGCTCTTTCTTTGCCTGTTGCTCAGCCTGTGCCTCAGCCTTCTGTTGTCTTCTCTTCTCCTTCTCCCATTCAGCAAGCATCTTCTTCAAGGCTGTTTCCTTCTTCTTTGTTGTCAGCTTCTCTGCTTTCTGCACTGCTTCTTGTGCTGCTTGCTGTTTGCGTTGCTGTGTTGCTTCCTTGTGGGCTTGCTTGGCTGCCTCTTTTGCTTCTTTCTCTGCATCAAGCTTTTCCAGCTCTGCTGCTATCTCATCTGATATCAACAGGTGTGCAGTTGTGAATCCTCTCCTCTTCTTCACCGGCGCCTTTGTGTTGGGTGCTGCCTCCTCCATGTTGTTGTTGTTGTTGTCTCCATCTCCCACCACAATAGCGTCCAGTAAAGCAGACAGTCCTAGTGGTGGTGGGGTTGTCTCCTGCTCCGTAAAGTACTTGTCCAATGCGTGTATGTTGAGAGGCCATAACCCACAGGCACGAAACCCACAATTGATGTTGGCAGGGGAAAGTCCTACGTAGAAAGGGGTGATGAGCAACTTGAAGAGCTCTTTCCTGCTGAGCTCCCAGTTGTGCCCGCTCTCTTGCCGCTGCCTGTACTCTTTCCTGTATTGCTCCTTAAACAGATGAAAACAGGACACATCCAGTAGTTGCAGCCGATGAGTTGTGTGGGGTGGCAAGACCAGAATGTGCAAGCTGTGGTCTTGTGCAAAGCGTATCATGGTGGGGTTGTACCTGCTCACATGGCCGTCCACAACTAGCAGTGCAGGGTTGGAAGGGCTGCAACCTCCTGGCATCCACTTCGCCAGCTCCTCAATCCACTGCTCAAAGATTTGGGTTGCCATCCAAGCGTTTTCCTGGGCAGCAAACCGGGCTCCTGGCACGCTGAAGTCCCTGTTGTCTACGGTCAATCTTTGCCCCTTGACGATCACCAGTGGAGGGACAGCCAAGCCACCACCAGTTCCAGCACACATCAAGGTGATGTATTCTCTGCTCCCAGTAGTTGCAGATTGAGCCCACTTTGCACCACTGCATTACACAGGTGCATAAGATGACTTTCGCACGATGACTTTCGCATTACATCATACATGCATGCAAGGTGTGCAACATAGCAACACTGACTGCTCACCTCTCCACAATGACCCTTTGGTATTTTGCACAGCTGTATCTGGTTCAATGCCCACCTCAGCGGCCGATATAATCCTATCAGGCCCAACCCCCAGCTTAGCAACAGTATCTGCAAGCAGCTGAAAATAGTGGTAGACAACATCCTTGCGCAGGGAAACCCTCTTCGATTTGTCAAGGGCTTCGGCTTTCCTGCTCACCAAGCGCTTCCTCTTCTAGAAAAGCCTGAACCACATGTAACCAGGTACTCCTTGCTTCAGCTGGTCTGCTCTTGCATCACCCACAAGTCTTTTGCCTGCTTCCACACATACTTCGGTCCATGTCACTGCATGGCCCCATTTGTTGCGTTGTATCACCCACTGAGCCAGGTCATGCTCCTCCTCTGCTGTGAAGATGGTAGGAGCACCAGTCCCCCTATGTGGCATGCATATGTTGGCAATTGTGCATGCATATGTTGGCAACTAACACTTGGTCAATGCTACATGTTGTGACGGCGGTATACTTACTTGTACTCGGAGAGGTCAAGCTGGGCCAGGAAGCGCCTCATGGTGGTGTCCGGGATGCCCAACTCCTTGACTGCATCGCTCACAAACATGCAGCCCTTCTGAATGGAAGACACAGCCCTCTGTATGTCTTCCAGTTTGTCTTCGTACGTGGTATAGCTTCGCTTGCCCTTCTCAGAAGCTGGGGTCTTGGCCTTCACACGCTTGCTCTGCAGACATGGAGCATCAGCATATGGATGCAAGGCTAGCTATCATAACGTACTGCATAGCAGCGTGATGACAGGATGGTCTGAGTGGCGAAGGCCACGATGATGATCAGCATGCTCAAGCATGCATAACACCCACCTTGCCTGAGCTGCGTTGCACCATAGGTAGCTAGGTGTAGAGGTGTAGAGGTGTAGAGGTGTAGAGGTGTAGAAGGTGTAGAAGTGTAGGTGTTGATGTCTTCAAACACTTGGCAATGCCAGCCTTTCCCCGCTACATACCTGGTCACCTTACCCTTGCTTGCTCTCACTATGCATCTCTATGACACCTCAGCATGTGCCTCACCACACCACTTAGCTAGTGAGTGTTTGTGGCACAACGGAATGCTATATAACAACCTCCACAGCAACCCACCAACTTTGGGTGCATACAACAGCTGCAATCACAACTTGGCTTGTGGGGGGGAATGCGTTACGCGTTACCCCAAAAATGAACCACATAACTTTTGCAATATCGCCTCAAATGCCTTACAAGTTGATAAATAAGCTCTTATTAGCAGTAGAAACACACCAAAAAACAATCACTCAAATCGACATTCACATCATCAAGTTGTGTTATATCAAAGTTTGGGGCAGTCCAACCCCATTTAAAACACCAAAATAGATTATTTTGAAAATTTGAAACTGGCGCCCTACTAGGCCGTTGCGCGATGTGTCAGGCTCGAGAGGTAGGTAATGACGAGGCCTACCTACCCTAGTATGGCCGGCAAAGGCTAAAAGGTCCGAAAGCTACAAGCCAAAAATGGCCTAATCCCCAAGTTAGGGGAGTTTACCCTAGGCATTGCCTACTCGGCAGGGCCTGAAACTGACAGTGCTGAGCTAGTACTGCAGTGCTATTTCACCGCCAACAATACTCCCGGGTAACGTGGGGAGCTCAATGCCTTCGTTGCACGTGCTTAGCCAATCGCGAATGATAGCTTTGCACGTGCTGATTGGCTGCTACGAGGCTAATGCCAAGATGTCGCCCGGTGTCACCAGCGCGTCTAGCAGCACGAAGTTCTTGCTGCTTTCTGCCGCTGCCACACGTCCGCAGAGCGTTGTGGCGGTGGTTTTTGCGCCATGACATGATGAGTGCTTACCAGCAGGCAGGAACATACACCTCGGATCCCTTTGGGCATCAATTTAGCGTCTGCTTGAACCACATTGAGAGGGTTATAACTATGGTGGGAGGGGAGGAGTTGGTGTTGGAGTGTAAAGCGCATGAGGTTTGTATATAGAGCTCGAAATGTGGCAGCGCAGCAGCCATTGGCTGACACAAGTTTAGTTAATTGTCATAACATGCGAAAGGTTAATAAATCATCATGTGCAATTGCTGCGAGTACCATCATGATAGATGTGATGCATAGTATCATATGACATTATGATAGCTATGGCAAGCTAGCTGTAAAATATGCATGCCGACTTTTCATATGACACGTCTTACATGTCGTGTGTGCAAAGATGTTATGCTTCTATGGTCGTTGAGAGCGCCTAACGGTATTGCCTATTGTCCGTTTACACAAGCAGAGCCTGCAGCCACTTGCGACGCAGCTGTGGGTCTTATAACGGCCGGCACAGACTTGCAAGACATTGGCAGCCGCCATAATGGCGGTTATGATAATCGCCATTGCCACGAGCACACGGCACCGCACAGCATGACACCCCGCGCCCTCCGCTGGCTTTACCTTGCTTGCATGCATCCAAGTGCGGGAGGACCCAATCTAATCCGGGGCGTTGTTGCAGCAGGTCTGCTTGCTTGTCCATGATGTGCTCGCTTGCCTTCCCGCCTCCTCTTCGCCACCATGCATGCACTTAGGCCGTGCACATGAATAGTTTTTCTTGCCCCTACCCCGTTTTCAATAAAAGTTGTGCCTCGCGCTTGTGCTGCTAGTTGCGTGTGTGCTTGCCAAGGCACACATGATGTGTGTTTTATTTAATGTGCCCAATTGCTTGCATCAAAACCATTGAAAAGCCTATATACCTTGCTGTTTATACAAAGGTGGTGGAAAGATTGCATGCACCATGCCATGCGTTTATGACAAAGCACATACAACATGCCATGCGTAATACTCATCCACGATTGAGAAAGTAAGACGTGCACAGTTGGCATGCCATGATAAGTCATGTCAACGGTTAGCAGTGGTTAGAGTTGAACGCATGTTGCCGCACGCAACACCGCTAGCTCATGCCAAAATGTCATGTAAGGCCCAAATGCTCAGGTAGAAGGCTTCCAGCTTGTTTACAATCTAAAGTCGCGATGTGCTGTACAAATGGAATTGCAAGCGGGAGGCAGGTAATGAAGTTGCAATTGGTTGGCAATAAACCTACCGAGTTCAAGCACATTAGCTGCAGTTGAGGAGGTTGGGGTGGCGAGCGGTGGATGTGATGCAGCACAATGCCGTGCAATGCGAAGCTATCTCACTTTTTTAAATTCATTACTTTATCGCACAGCACGGCACTTCACAGCGCAGTATTACAGTGCATTGATCTCTCAACCCCGACCTAACCCCGCGTCGCCGCCACTAGCGTTGGTACCACGGACGGCCATGCCATGCACGTGGTTGGCTTACACGTGCATTTGAATGAAGTTCGATTTTAATGCACTTTTTAGTGAAAAGTGCATTTTTTCAACGCATGCACAATTATATCATTGTGTATGCACGCGTGTGCGTAGGATATTCATCTCACACATAATGTAAGCATATGTTAGCACGCATTCAACACGCACCATAGTTGGAGCAGTCAGGAACAGCTTCAACTACGCCTTGGGCCCATTCCATACACACACTGACAGGAACGTGATCATGGAATTCTTCACCTACTGTTCTCTCCTTTGTTTGCATGGTGCCTATCCCTTATTCACCATGTGTGGGTGCAATTTTCTTACCGCACTGGAGGATGTTGATTATCGTACAGTGTAGGCATTGCCTACTAAGCAGAGCCAAAAGCCAGCAATGCAGATTGTCCTGCTGTACTATTTCAGCGGCAGCACGCAGCGCAGCTGGTTGTCCGCGAGACCACCATCGAGACTCCTGGGTGACGTGGGGAGTTGGAAGCCATCAAGTCTGAGATGAGCCAATCATGTAATAGCGTCACATGTGCCAATCGGCTGCTATGCGCTTGACGCACAGATTTAGCGCCTTGTGTCACCAGCGGGTTTAGTAGCACGAAATTCTGGCTGCCTTCTGCCACGCGTCCGCAGCGTCGTGAAGTATGATGTAGATGATGAATAAATGAAGCTGCTTCATCATGGCGAGAGGGTTGCCATGGTGGGAGGGGAGGCGTTGGTGTTGGAATGCATAGCGCATGTGTTGTGAATTATCATCTTGGAATGGTGCAATAGTGCAGCCATTGGATGACATGTGTAGAAGTACTTGTTACGACATAACTCGCATAAGAGCTGTTTAAACAAGCACGCTCAAGCTGATAAGGGGCCAGCGATGCACACGCACACACACACAAGGCACATACGGAGGAGACGAAGCACATGTTGGATTGGACGGGAGCTAAGATAGAGCTACTAACACTTTGGATAAATTATTCCAACTAGACTCTAGACTCTTAAGGATGTGGGAGTAGGCAGCAAGCTTGGCAAAACGTAGCAACCTGCAAAGCGCATGAAGAGGGAGATGAGCTTTTGGTTACATCGAGCGCCAGGGAGGGAGCAGCATGCACGACGACAATGACGATGCTGGTATAACAATAACAACTGCTTGGCCCCCACTCTAGAATGCTCGTCGCAACAGCCTTTGCTCTCAGCCTTTGGTCCTACCATATTGCACCTCTTGCAGCCGCTATAAGATCGCTCATGAGCATGTTGGCAAACAACCGCAGGACAAATGAGTTTGGCATTGCGCATCACTTATTATCGCGTCAAGGCCACATAAAGCACACACATAGGTCACACAACACCCACAAAAACCATATTACCCTCAGTCATGCATGCTATAGTGTCAATCAGCACACAAGTAACAGCTTCTGACATATAAACATATATTCGAATAGTAACTTATTATGAGGATTTGCTGCAAGTGTTATTATAACAACTATGATGACATTCTGATAACCTATAGCACGTAAGTTTTCATATACGCAGGCCGGCTTGCACATGACACACCAAAGGGGGGCCACTTCGAATATGAAGGTGGCGCAATGCATGTATGCATCGTGCCATGCATGTTGTGACAAGGCATGTACAACATGCCATGCGTGGTATTTACTCATTTTGATTACATAAAGGAATTGCATGCTTTGCATGGCATGGCATGCCATGTTAAGCTGAACATAATACCTCACATTATTATATAGAGTCAATGCTAAGACTTGGCTGTTATTACTTTTAAACAAAACAATGTTAACTTACACAATGGCGCTGTGGTGTTAGACTTACTTAAATAGCATCTCCCGAGTGGGGCAAATTCTGTAATACGTTATGTAATGCACCCTTTAAAATAACATAATTTGCCTGTCAAAATATGAGTAACACTATCCACTGACCTTTTTGCATAATGTGTACAGTAAATAGCAATATGTATACAGTTATTGTGTATGGGTGATCCATAGATGTTTTTGTTCTTGCCATTTTGAAAGCTTTCATCATGTTCAGCTGCAATTGACTAAAAACAGCAACTTTTTAATTTGAGTCATATGATGTCTGTGCATAGCTCAATCACGGTGCAAGACTGCGTTTGGGTTATGTTGCATATTATGTTATAATGTAATGTCATGATGCACGCATTTACATCGTATCATGTTGTAGTACACAAGGCAAAGCACAGCACGCAATATCATGGCCAACCCTTGATGAAATTTGAACATCACAACGCAACTATCATCACAACAGCTATTATGCGGACTCGGTCCTGCATACGCTAAAATTAAAGGATAAATTTTTACAAAACTTATTGTCTGCATTCTGCCACACAAGGTGAAGCTTGTATCGTCACTGTTGGCTTTAAGGTCATTATGTGGTGGTCACAATCGGTATGAACCCATGGCTTATTTGATGTAAGGACAAGTGCATTCACCAAGATGGAAAGCACACCAGGGGCCAAAAGCCGCACACACAACGCAAACAGTACGATCCTTACAACGCGGGCGCACCCTCGTTGTACTGTACTGCGTCATCCGCGTGACGCGAACCGTCATGGCGTAACCCAGCAGTTCCATCAGCCGTCCCATCACGTGACCCGCGTGCTTGTGTCCCCTCAGCGGGCGGCGCACAAACCGCTGCGGTGCAGGTGCTGCCCGCTGGCGATCCCGCAGCGCAAGAAGACAACAGCGCACAGCCAGGACTAGCACAAGGACCCGGTGCGCAACGACAACGCCGGCGCGCAGGTGATTGCCAAACCCCACGTCCCATGACGGAAAATGCCATCCTGCATGAATCCCTTCTCGGCGGCTGTGTTGTCTTGCGGTGTTTGTCCTTGTGTCCACAGCGAATGGACGCTCTACCAATACTCGCCCCAACCCCACGCATGTGCTTAGGGAGGGTGTCACATCATGCATGTCTCGGAACTGTGACGTGACACGTTTGCCATGCATGGACCGCTCCTCCTCCTGCTCATTGTCAAAGCCAGCGCAGTGCTTCACAGGGTAGTTGCATCTCGGCCATCGGTCAGCGTTATTAACCGGAGGCCAGCTCAGCTCCCTTTCGCGGACAGACAGTCGAACAGCTTCTTGGCATTGTTCTACTATCGCCTTGCACAGTCTGGTTGATGCTTGTGATGATGGTAATCAAGCGGTTTCAGTAGCGAGTTGTTGTCATTGTCCACTTCACTGCGATTGTTGTTGTTGTGGTGGTGGACGCCAACAACACCCGTGACCATGATCCGGCAGAAGTCCAAGTCTCACGACTTGGGCGACAAGTTCTACCCCTCCTATATGCCCGAGGTGCTTTCTTCCACTCCCGAGGCATCATCAACATCCTCCACGCCATATGCATCCCCACTCCTGTCTTCAGTCAGCGCCCAACAACATCTTGCACAAGGCAGGAGCTTTCTCTCCCGCAGCGACAGCAGCCTGGCTGCAAGAGACGCCGACGCCAGCTCCTATCCCAAGGGGGTGAGCCTGAGTGGGAGCTACTTGCCTCTGTCATTTCACAGCCTCGGTATCCACAACAACAACAACAACCACCTCGATGGAGGGGCAGGCCTATCGCCCTCTATCCAGCGGGTGTCCAGCATGCCTCAGGTGGCCCAAAACAACCCCTTCTTCCACGAGGGAAACAGTGGCAGCGAGAAGAAGAAGTACCAGCGGAGAACGCAACAGCATGGTGCTGGTGGGGGTCTCATCCTTGGCAACCTGTCAAGACTGCGCTCCGTGTCGTCCATTGGACGCCGCAGTCGCAATGCTGCTACATCAGCCAAAAGCAGATCAAGGTACTATGAGCGCGTATGTACGAGTAGAATAGTCATTGTCAATAGCAGTGTTCACGGGAGTCAGTGAGCGTGGTTGTGTCGAAGGTGTCTTGTTGTTGCATAGTAACAGCTTCATATCATCTGCAGGCCTGTGGGTTGGAGCGTGTTGTACGCGGTGCTTCTGTCGCTGCTGGTGGTCGTGGTTGGCGCCAAGCTGTGGCCTCAGGTGCTGTGGGGCGTCACCTCCGCCGGCGACACGACCAACGCCGTGGTCTTCAAGTACATCCCAACCATGCGAAGCCTCATCGAGTCCTTCCAAGACAGAACACATGTACACTGCCCATCAGTGTAGACTGCCCTTGGTTCAATATCGCTGTTGTCATCAGTGTTGGTATCAACCGTGTCATTGTCACGCAGACTCCTGTGGCCAAGAGGGTGTGCATCTTGTCCGGTGACTCCTACGGCGAGAAGGGCATGGCAGGGACAGCCACAGCATACTGGCTTCTAGCCACCACTCTCGCGGCCGCCCCTGGCCACCCGCACAACGTGACATGGATCTCCGCCCCTCTCATCCAGAACCTCAACTCCACCGCCTGCGATCGCCTGCACCTCCTCTACGCCTCCCACAACATCACCCATGTGTGCCTCAACCACACCCGCCCCAACGACTGGTCCACCAACCCGTACCGACGCCTCGGGGTCATCGCGCTGGACTACCTCACCTCTCTCCCCGATACAGACAAGTGCGATGTGCTTCATGTGCACGAGTGGGGAGGGATAGCTGCGGAGTTTCTCAGCATGAGGAGGGCGGCGGGGGTGCTGAAGGATACGTATGTGACTGTGGTACCGCATGGGGGGCATATGTGGGCACGCGCTGCATCGGAGGACCCGAGACCGTCGGACCTGTTCTCTGTTGAGACGGACTTTGGGGAACGGATGACACTGGAGAGCGCAGATGCGGTAAATATGCACTGTGTGGGAACATGGGCGGATTGTTTGAAGTACACTCACCTGCACATACCAACAGTACGCGCGTACGCATTCGCAGGTTGTGAGTCCATCGCGTCACATGCTGCATTTCCTTCATCAGCGCGGCTGGGCTGTCGCCAACGGGCAGGTTACTAACTACTCTAGTGTTGCTGTTTTGTGCGTATGCATATGTTCGTGCATGTGTGGGCGTGTGTGTACCTCATCATCCATTCCTGCTTCCCAATGCGATGTGGTGTTCGGCATCAGTTGCAGCGCATGTATCGCCAACATCCGTGTGCACAGGTGATACCGAACATCATCGACAAGATGCCAGGGGGCGACAACGCAACCGACGACCACTCCCGTGATGTGTGGCGCGTCTCCTTCTTCGGCCGCCTCGAGGAGCGCAAGGGACTAAAGCTCTTCGTGGAGGCAATGAACAGGGTAAGGGGGAGCAGCAACATAGACCTCTCATCAGCGCCGACATCAAGTGCAGTGAAGAGGCTGATGTTATGTTCTGATGCGCAGCTGAACTGGACTGATCCTCGCTTTGAGGTCTACTTCGTTGGGCCCCTTTCTGATCCCCTCTCAGCCGGCTACATCGCGCAAGCGAGGGCGCGGTGGCCCTTCCCAAGCCAAGTAAGAGGGATTGTGTCCTCTGCTGCTAGTGTCGTTGGTTGTTTGCTTCTCTGCTGCTGCTTGTCGCTCATGCTGATGAGTGCGCAGATCCTTTCTGGTCTGAACCGTGATCAAGCCCTCGCTCATCTCTCTCAGCCCGGCATGCTCGCGGCGCTGCCCTCGCTGCACGAGAACGCGCCGTACACCATGGCCGAATGCGCCGCATACAACGTGCGTCATATTTACACTAGCGCTGCAGTTGTGTCTGTGTTGCAATCTTGCATACAGTGGATCGCGATGTGCATGTGAAATGGTCTGTGTTGTGGTTTACAACAGATTCCGACCCTGGTGGCGAACAGCGGGGGAGTGGAGGAGATGCTGCAGAAGGAGTTCTCCGCCAACATCCTCGTGGAGCCCACCATCGACTCTCTCTCCGCCGGACTGCAACGCGTAAGCAACAACACACATACATAAGACACTGTTTGCAAGTGTCTGAACGTGTACCTTGTCGCAGGTGTTGAGGGCTGGCAAGGCGTACGTGCCAGTGCTTTCCGCCCGCGTGACGGGTGCGGCCGTGCTGTGGCTCGACTGGCACAAGAACCTGCCACCGCCGCCCTACTGGCGACAGATCGACATCGAGGAGGGAAGAGACGCCACCGTCGACCCCGTCAAGGACACCCTCGTGAAGGTGGTACCGTCGAACCCGGAGGGAGTGGCCGCTGTCGGCCTATGGAAAGAAGTCTGTGCACAGGTGAGTCAAGCGTTTCACACACACACCCGCGCACTTGTGCACGCACATATGCACAGGCGCGTCTTGCACCAAATTTGGCAACAACCAGGGCCAGCTTGACTTGTGTGTGACATCATGCTGCTGTCGACTCACACTGAGTGTGTGAGCAGGCTGGTGAGTCGGGCCAGCAGCAAACGTTGCTTCTCCTTCCTGACGACTACAGCGTGAGCGACCTGGCTCTTTGCCGCATGCACTCTGCTTTATGGCGCGGTTGGCGCAGCGCTCTCCACGAGGAGGAGGAGGACGACCCCATCACGCACGCGGTGGTTGCCGGCGTGGAGGTGGCATCATCCGAAACAGCTATCCCACAAGGCCCGTTGTGGCTCCCTCGCGTTGGCGACGGCGCATCGTGTCTCTCTCACTACCCGATACTCACCAAAAGAGACTCCTTCTGCTCCTACTTCTCCGCTGAGGCTCGCACGTTCAGCCACTACCACGCCTGGTTGTTGGCCTTGCTTCTGGAGCAGGCGGACCATGCATCACTTGTCACGCTTCCGCAACCGCTGTTTAGGTTGAATCAGAGCAGTGGTAATGGTACAGGGCCTGTGCTTGAGGTGTGCAAGGACAGGGACCACCCCATCCTGCGCAGGGCCAAGAAGAACTTGGTGTTGAACCTGGCCACGAGCGAGTCGTTGTTCAACATACGCGCAGAGAAGACAACCGTGCGCACGCCGTTCTCAGACTCCAACAGAGACATGGACAGGTTCCAGGGAGACCTCGGCTGGTTTTACGGACACTTCCCTATTGTTGACAACCATGTGCATGACGCCCTAGTGAGTGAAGAGTTCCAGGCGATGGAGTGGAATGATGGTGTCAAGCTGCCCTTCTTTCAGAATGCAAAGGACCTCGGGGGTGGGTGGGGTTGCCCGCCACTGACGTTTCCAGCCATCTCACCCCACTTCATACACCCGTGCTCGGGCAACTGCTGCGGGGGTGCACGCAAGAGCGGAGCCGTACTGCGCTACACCTCATACGTGCACGTCCAGGTGGGTGTGATCCCCCATTGTTGTCTTGTGCTACTTGTGAGAGGGACTGACTCACACTTTGTGTTGTGCAGGGTGCGGAGGTCCAGGTCAAGCTTGGGTATGGTGGCGCGTGCGGTGATGGCGTCGATGTCGTCGTGCTCGTGAGGAACAAGCATGAGGTGGAAGAGGAGGAGGAACAGGGTGGTGCCAAGGTAGTGGCCCCTGCTGGCAGAGCTCTCCTTGCTGTGGAGGCCCTTAGCTTGGCGCTGAATGAGACCATCCTGCGCAATGTCACCATCTCGAGCAATGCCACGACACTGCCATCTGTGCTTGGGATTGAGGCGATGCGACGTCAAGTAGAACAAGGACAAGGAGGAGGTAAAGTTGCCGAGGAGGACGTGCCGAGGAGAGAGGAGTGGACGCACACGGTGCTGCGCAATGCCACTTTGACACCGGATGGAGCGGTGGGTTGGGAGGCTGTGATGTTGTCGGCTTGTTGAGAACCCATCACAATGGCATGTCACAAACGCAGTCACTTGTGTACTTGCAGAAGGGTGAGCAGTTCTGGGTGGACATGATTGACCTGAGGGTTGGCGACATGGTGGAAGTGCGCGTGGGTCCACGCGAGTCCATGGTCAGTCCTATACATTCAGCCCCATTATCTCATACCTGCATGCGACATGAGCATACTTTGCCTGGATGGTTGACTGCAATGTGGTGCAGGACTGCGATGGTATGGAGATCCGCGTGCAGATGTTTCCCCCATTGGAAGCGCACCAGATCAGGAAGATGAAGTTGAAGAAGAAGCTGATGCTCAGGAAGCTGAAGCTTTAGAAGTGAGTAACAAGAGTAACATGCCTTGGTGCAAGAACTGGCCACCACACAATAACGCGATACATTGGGCGCTGAACGCAAGAGATGTGTTGTGATTGGGTATGTTTTAACTGTTCGCTGGAAGCAAGAAGTGAGAACTCGTGGTATTCGCATCCTTCGTGCATTAGCGTCCTTGATCAGTTGGTGTTGCAGTTGACAAGTCTGTTGACACGAGTCTATGTATAGAAAGCTGGCAGATAGGAGTTGCACAACTTGACAATAATCATGTTGTACATATGATATTTCTGGGTATAGTATGTATGTACTGGCATGCACAGCCGTGGTGATTGCTGCCAGTGTGCAGTAATGCGCAAGCTGGAGACAGTGTTGCTCCTCTTTACTGTTACCGGTTGTGAACTGTAACAGAGTACATGTTGTGCACCGATATTCAACTCTTGGATGATCTTGAGGTGAAAGGTAGAGTAATAGTAGGCAAGTGACGATCTATTCAGTTTGAAGCGCATATATAAGAGTATGCAAGCGGGATAGGCATCACAGCAAGTACATTGGTCTGCACAAGGGCGCAAGTAGCTGCTATTCATGTGCATCAACAATTGATACACTTGTAACATGTTATTCAATCAACTAAGTTGATTGGACAAGTAGCCAGCTGTTGCCTCTTGCTCAAGGGGCAGTGCCTGCACATGTGTGTACGCACAAATCAGCAACATGCCTTGCTGCATTGGCATATATGTATACACAACTGCCTTGATATATAACAACCATTGCCATACAGGTGTTGTCATAGCTAGTGTATGTGTAGTTTGGACCACAAGCTATCATAAATCTTTCGCGGTGTAAAACATCCTTTGACACGACTAACATTTGGTAGTAATGCTAGTTGATAATGTCCAAGACATGGCCTTTTTGCTGGCTCAATAACAGAGTTGACAATAAATCTGTACATTTGTACGACAATGCAACCAATAACCATTAACACAAGTGAGTATAATCTTATATCTTAAATCTCGGTGTAGCACACCCTTTGACGCATCCAAGGTTAAACAATAATGCTAGTTGATAATCTCCAAGACGTCTTGTACAAGGCCTTGTTGCTGCATGCAACTAATTGTTGAGGCAAACTGCAGTGGATGATGGCAGCTGTGCCTTTAGCAAAGACACAGCTGACAATATACTTTGTACACACATGTGCAGTTATGAAAATCAATAAGAATTAACGCAAGTGAGCATGAAGTAATCAATGTCTATATTGTTAATATATGTTTACACAAATATACAAGAGGCTTCAACGGGCTATTGTAAGCTATGTTTAATGCACATTGTCAATGAATAACAAGAGACCTTACGATTGCTTAGTGACATCAATATCTCATGCTCGTAATTACGAGTTGCGTCTGGTTATATAAATGTTTGTAACGGAAGCACCTATTAACTAGTAGTTGCATTCATGTTATATATACATAAAAGTGAACTCACAGTAATTTAACATGATGGTCTATTTATACATTAATGTATAAAATGTTTTACTGAAATCTGGTTCAGCAATAAGTGCTCCCACTTAATCTGGTACGCAATTAGCGGTTAAAATTATATATCGTCATATATAAAAAGGGATAATGGAATGCATATTAACAAGATAAAGTGACCCGCATAACAGGTTTGACTTATATGCAGCGGATAGCGGCTATCGCATATGAAGAAATAATAATTTTACATATTGAAGAATTCACTTTCATGGTATGCATGATTGGTTGAGCACATATGCATGATTGAGAATACCTGATGAACTTTGTGCATAATCGCATAAGTTAAGGCATTTCCCTAAATAATAAAGCAAACTTGCTTAGTCAATCATGTATGCCTCTTGGAGGGCGTTATTGAAACATGTCAATCACATAATAACAACTTTTTTATCCTAAATAACATTACATGTCATATATCAATGAGTCCACATCATGAACATCATTATAAATGGTTAATTTTTTGTATAATGCCAACCTTCATAGCATTGCGCAAACCTTGTACAAGTCTAATGCTTAATAATCAAAGTACGGGGTTGAATTGGATGACATAATTGTTGGTGGACGGATCCATAGGCAAGAGGATATTGCATCTGTGTATTCTTATTATATATGTGTTAACGGAATAACGGAGTTATAATCCATCATAAAGTCTGTGACCTTTCCATTGTTATTTGATTTATCAATGTTGACCATACGCGCATCTGTATATCAAACTATTATTATAATAAATTAGATGCCTATCAGTACAAATTTAAGTGACCAACTTGTCGCCATAAGCAAGAGGGTCATCGCAAATGCTTATGATATTACAATTATGTAATGAGCATACCATTTACAAGTTACTAATCAATGACAAGAGGTGCTTAGGTTAAACCATTTATGTCCATCACATGCGTAAAACCACAAATTACAAATATGTTGTATATGTTTGATTAAAAAACATGTGCAAAATAACATACACCATTATACACCAAAGCGCCTTGCAGAACATGTCACCTATGCATAACCTAACTAAATCTGCAAACTTATATTCAAGCATACCGGTGTACACATATGGACAAGTATACAATAACGGAAGTATTGCATGATGAAAATCTGTGGTTTTGTCCATTGACAAGTGCAGATTCACATCACAACTTGAGTGGTGGACCTCAATTCTCGATCCCACTGCTCCATTGACCGCTTATTGGCGGGCGCACAGGCCTCCACGACAGCGGTCACGCCGGGGCACTCAACCCTAACCCTAACCCGTCCGCCCACCCTAGCCATGTCCTCAGCCATGGCGGCGACAACGACCATGACCACCGCGGCCAGCGGTCTGCAGGCACAGGCCGCCCTCAGCAGCGCCCGCCGTCCCGCCCCTCAGCTGGTCGCACGCCCAAGGCTGCCCTCCGTGGTCAGGTCGCACAGGCGCTTCGCAGTGGTGGCCGCCGCCGAGACAGAAAAGGTAAGAACAGCCACCTATCTATGGGCCATTGCGTGTATGTGATGCAGCATCTTGTCTCAGTCACACACCCTTCTTCCAAGGCTACAATTGTGGGAAGCACTCGCACAGTGCTTCAACACATTGTGTGTGGTTGCAGCAGCAGGAGGAGGACGACAACTTCATCCAGAAGCGGTCGGACTTCGCCAACACAGGCTTCGTCAGCACAGACACCGGCGGCAAGTCCAACGTCTTCGCCGTAGAGGTGCGCGTGTTGGTTATGACAGGCCCCTAGCACACACACGCGCACACTTGGGCACGCAACTGCATGCATGCTCAAGCGTACAACAACCACATATACACAATCGATTGTGTGCACATGTGGCAGCCTACGGTTGTTGTGGAGGGCAGCTCCGACGACAGGACTCAGAGCAGCGGCTCGGCCGCATTGGTAGCCGGCAGCCTGGCCATTGCGGGAGTGGCCGCGGGACTGTGGCTGCTCAAGTCGCAGGGCTCCGTCACCCAGACCACCGCCTCATTGCCCGCAGACATTCTGGCAGACGCAGGAGATGTTCCTAGCAAACCCCTCTCGGTGAGCAGCGAGCGCGTGTGCATGTGTGCAATGAGATTGGCAAACACACGCATGTGGCTCACACATGAATACACGCACGGGCATGTGCGTGTCCAACTCTTCTAAGTGTGCTTGCGCGCATTGTCTGGTGTATGTGTTAGTGACAGTGTGGAGTGTTAACGCTGCTGTGCTGAGCAGAGGTATTTGAAGTTGTGGAAGGATGTAGACGCCCCCGCAGTCAGCAATGCCCAGTAAGCGGAGAGCACTGTTATGTAGCTTATTTTTGTTGAGCAAACTGTCAGATATAGCGGTATAGGTCGTTGCGTGCGCACGGGTACAGGTGAATGCACCCTCACCAGTTCTGTCTTTCTTGATTGTGCTGTTACTACTTTTTTCCTTTCTTTCTTTTCCAGATTGCATGGCAGGTGTATGGTTTGTCGTGCGGCATTGCCTTTTGTGGTTTGTGGTTTGAGATGTGTTGCTTGTGTCGGCTGCGCTGCCGTGAGCCAGCGACACCCTCCTGTGGTATGTTGCATCCAAAAGTGGGACTACAATGACTCATGTGTCATGCATGGGCGGAGGTTAGAGTACACGATCGTCAGGCCGCCAGTGCTCTTCGTGTCTAAGCATTTATAAATGAATGGTTGTGGTCGAGGTTACAAATATGATCTGATGTCAGCTCTGTGCTGAGCACGCAGAATGATGGGGTAGCTAGTTTAGTTGCTGGCAGGGCTTGTGCTGCACCTGCCTTTTTGCATCTGTGGCATGAGCTGCGTCAAATGGTACAGGGTGTCATTCTGCATCATGTCACTACGACTGCGTTGCCACTGTTTGCGGGGTTATCAGTCAAACATATCTGGCGGAGGTGGAAGACGTTTGCGATTACTGCTCAGCTTTGTATACTACGGCTCGCTGTTCAGAGTTTACATTCTTATAGAATGTATGTAGGCATAAATATATCAATCCGGGACAATACTATGGCAGTGTCTTGTGAGGCGTACAATGACTCTTCAGATGTGACAGTTTCCTGGCACATCTGAAGAGTCATTGTACGCATAAATTAGAGTTCACAGCTGCAGCTGTAAGTTGGACAACCTTACAACCTGCTCTTCCCTACGCACAGTCCATCAAACAGGGTGAAGGCCATTACACCAGAATGCCCATGATGCTTGCAGAACAAGCACAAGGACAGTGCGAGCATGTGGGTTATGACACAGGCTCATGGCTGCAATGGCTGCACATTATGCTGATGTTGAGTATGTATACTGGTGCAGAGAGACTCAGTAGAGTTGATCGCGGTCAATTTTGGGTTGGCAGCGCGGTTGCCAGCGGCATCACATACAGGCAACATGATGCTCTGGCAGAGCTTTGCCACCTCGCTTTACTGTATGCCTGTTGGCAACTCGTCAGCACAGTAGCAACCTAGTTCTTGGCTGCTACCCCCTGCAACACAAGGCTACAAACACACGCTGCACTTTGTGCAGGTAATTGCATGTGCATGTCTAGCGGGGTTGGGCAGTAGTGAAGGTAGGTAGATAGACAGTGATTGAGTGTATATAGCTTGGTGGTGGTGGTTGACTGTGATTGTGACTGTCACGTATGCATATGTCGTGCATGTTACATACCCGCATTGCATACTCTGTACACCCACATGTGTCAAGCATGGCAGGTCCTGCGCACATCACCCGAACACACATGCACCGCTTTACTTTAGCGACGTACGCGTGTATCATGCCTGAGTATCGTCTGTAAGCGGGAGGAGGGAGGAGAACGCACGCACACACGCACACATCTCATCACTGAGCGGCGTGTCCTCCTCTCCCCGTAGCTGGCGCGGTGGACGGCGCCGCCCTCCTCGCTCGCCGTATCTCCTTCTTCCTTCGCACGATCTCACTATACAGCTTGTTGCGGTACTCCTGCACGCTGTACTTGGTGTTATCATCGATGGGGAGCGTGATGGCGTGGTGCATGTTGTTGTTGTTCCCGTTCCCGTTGGCATGGTGGAAGATAGGCTCGTCGGCGTCGCTGTGGAACGCAGCCACATACTCGTGTCTCAACGCCTCCTCGGCGGTGATGCGCTTGGCGGGGTTGAACACGAGTAGGCGGCGAAGCAAGTCTTCTGCTGCGGGGGATGCGTTGAGGAAGAGTTCCCGCATGGACTTGCGCGCGGTCTTGGAGGTGTTGTTGGCTGTCAAGGATTCCAACATGGTGCCTGCGAAGGGGCTCTTGATGGCGTCCACGTCCTCGCGGGAAGGAACGCCGGTCACTTGGAGGATGCGCTCGAGCTGGTTCATCGTCGACGTGCCTGCGTGGACACGCTGTTGAGTGTGTTGTATGCGCGGGGAGACGTACAGGTGCACACGATCATTATGGTGTACCTGGGAAGATGGGTCGACCGCAGAGCATCTCTCCCAAGATGCAACCCGACGACCACATGTCCACGCCATACGTGTACCTGGGACCACGCCACGCACACAAGTGACTACTGTGACCTCTGGTGATACCAATGTGTAGTATACTGCCTTGATACATATGCAATACACACGCGCAAGCACACGCTCAAGCTTACTTGGTGGAGCCGAGTAGGATCTCAGGCGCGCGATACCAGCGCGTGGCCACGTAGTCCGTTAGCACGGGCGAGGGCCCCGTCTCATTGTTCAGTTGCGAAACCTGCCAATGGGTGGCAGAAGCATACGTTGTGTCACTGACACACGAAGCACACACGCGCGCATGGGAGGTACTTCTCCCCCTCACCACTCACCGAGCGCGCGAGGCCAAAGTCCGCGACCTTGACTTGGCAGTCCGAATTAAGCAGCAAGTTGGACGGCTGCAATGGTGGTGCATGTATGTTGGGTTGTGTTGCTATTGATGGTGATGTGGATCACAGAGTAAGTCAACAAACAAAAGCAGCGCACCTTGATGTCGCGGTGTAGGAGTTCTGCGGAGTGCATGTATTTGAGGCAGCGGAAGAGCTGGTACATCGTGTACTGCTTGTGAATGTCCTCCAGAATGTTGGCGCGGATCACCGCGTGCAGGTCCGTTTCTGCACGGCGGCGAAGGACACGAGTGACATGCGCAGCGGTTGATTCGATCATATGCCTTGCAGCTGTACAGCAAACATCATGCAGATGTGCACGCCAATGCACACATGCTCACCCATGTGCTCGAAGACGAGGTAGATGTCGCGATCATTATCTGCCTTCAACACGTTCAACAGCCTGGCGACCAAAAGGAATATACATGAGTGTCAAGAAGGTGGGCTGCCATGACACTGCACGCAATGGCGGCACGTACTTGATGATGTTCTCATGGTCTCCCATCTCTTGCAGAAACATTATCTCCCTGAATGTTCGCTGTTCGCGGCAGTACAAGGTTAGACCAACCAGGGTGAATAAAACAACAACGACAACGACAACCACAATAGCTACAGCAACCTCGGACCTGTGCGTCGGTGGCGTGTTGGAAGGCATCGAAGATCTTCTTGAGCGCCACCGTCTCACCAGTCTTGCGGTCAACCGCTCGCCACACAATGCCATATGCCTGATGTCAACCACATTCCCATTTCTCACATGTCAACACGTTTGCAACTACAGCGGGCAGACAGTGTAGTAAGTACAGTTGGAACAGTATGGTTACCACCTCTGGCGAGTGAATTATGCCTGTCTGGTCTGTGTGTGAAACTTGACGACATTGTTTGTTATAAAAGTAGATTACTAGCAGTCTCGTACGATAGAACAATAGCAGCGTACCCCTTTCCCGAGTTTCTGCTGGGCGTCGTACTTGCGGAGTATGTGCTTGTCGATCTCGTCCGTCCCGCCGCTCCCGCCGCCTCCATGGCTCATCTCACCTATCCCCTCTCAACAACACCTAAACAACTGTGCACACGCTCTCCAGCCTTCCCCAGCTACCTACGCCCGCAGCAAATCTCCCCAGCGACCCATCGCCCCTAGCTGAAGCCTTACGTACTCTGCCTCTGTTCTTGTATGCACACAGTTCTTGTTGTCGTTGCCGTTGTGCAAGCGCCGCCGCACTACCCTACACGACGCCCGCAGGGGGTGCTTAACCTTCTTCCCCTATCGGTCGTACAACATGGAGTGGCGGAGTATGGTGGGCTGAGAGGGGAGCAGCAGCGTACTCTCCTCCTCCTCCTCCTCCTCCTCCTCGGCCGCCGCCGCCGTTGGTTGCCCCGTCCGTGCTCGTCCCGCCGTGGCCTCTGCCACGTGTCGCGTCGGGTTGGTTGTTGTACGGCTCATCACGTGACCGCCAGGCGCCCTACAAAACGCCAAACCCCGGGCCAAACCCCGGGCGGGATGGTACAGTTTCGTATGATGATCACACCTACCATCACACTAGCATAAGATTTGCGCCCCATCAACTACAACCACTTTTTAACGACGTATACAAAAGAGGGTTGACCAGACGATGCGTACGAATGGTAACATGCCAGCAAATGCGCGAGAGATTGTAATGAGTCGTAATATATGCCGTTTCGTAATAGTGAATCACATGTTAACATGTATAAACTTCTACGACTCAACATGTATAGGGTTTTCAGTGGTTCAAATGCAAGCAATAAAGCACCAAGCAACGCACATAACAAACACACTCACAGCAAGCAGCAAGGCACAAGATACAGCCTCAATTAAGTATATAGTCCATGTTCTTACCCCGGTCTTACGGGGTAAAGACATTGACTATTTATGTGCATTGCCTAATAGAATGCGAGGTGGCGTAGGGGAAGCGGGTAGGCAAGGTGCAACGCAGCATGGCCAAGCACGCAGCCTTGTGGCAACAACACCATGTATGCGTGCATAACACAATACAGCGCAGTGCTTCATGTATAGCAAATGTATCCAACATACATAGTACATGCACTTTTATAATAATGTGCATGTAAACCTTATTCTTGTATACATGTAAAGAAAGAAGATACCAACACTGCGCGGAGAGCGGTTTGACTTGTTGCATACCACGTGTTGATACATCATCAAATTTATGCATTGCATTAATCAATCTAAGTCAATCCATTAGCTTGTTGCACACCCAAATGATGTCGTGTTGGTACTGGAACAAATTTATGCATCGCATCAATCATTGCAAGCCAATGTGCAACATGTTTATCACACACATATAACAATTTTAAGGAATAGTTTATATATATATTGTATGAAATGTTCTTACATTTGCAAGACATTGCTACAATTGTATTCCGTACAATCAACCTGTAGTATGTTGCGGGGGGTCACGTGTACACTCACTTCCGTAAGTTCTGCTGAAAAATCACCCCTTGGTTGAAAACTATAATTTACACAAAGTGTGAAGTACGCGATGACTTTGATTTATGAGATCTACTGTGACAGGTTTCATTGCTGATGCATGTTTCATTGAAGGTGGGGGGGGGGGGGGGGNGCAACCAGGAGGCCGACATTGTTGCGCTGGCATGCAGGTGTTGTGCCGCATCACAAACGCGCAATGACTCACGGCAGTGTATTGATATGAGAATGTGTGCGACATGTTCACACGTTCACACTCGCACGCAGACTGCTGGCAAGCCTCGCGCTGCTGCAACCAGGCCGAGAGGCCGTCTTCAACTATGACGGAGGCGTACCAAAAGTCAACGAGAAACTCCTGGACAAACACCCTCAGGTCCGAATTCAGATGCACGCACGCCCCCCCCCCACCCCCACCCCACCCCAAAAAAAGGGTCTGACACATTGCAACCAGACTAACAACCAACACTTACGCGCTTTGCTCATTGATGCATCATACTCAAGATGTAATGTTTACAATAATAATAAAGTAACTTGAGGTCACCCCTCCTTATTAAAATGCATCTACAAGCAACATCAATGTAGCAAACTTGCATACATGCGGTACCCGTACTCACTACCCGTATTGAATGGCTCCGTAGCACTCTTAAGCACACATAATAATGCCATTATCACATTGTAATACATATTGGAAAGCATGTGCGCAGCTTGGCTTTCGCTTGTCACGCATTACTGTGCAGTGTGCATTTGTCACTAAGCTCTTCAACATGCAGGATTTTTAACTTGCAAGTGATACGGAAAAGATTTCGCACTATGTAGTGACTCATCCTATGTAGTCGGACTATATAGGATACACACAAAGGTGATGACTATACCGTTGATGCTGATGAATGAAATCAATGCTCGTTGCTATATACAACAACGCTAAAAGGCATTGGATACATGTGTCGCATTACGACACATGTGTACAATGCCTGTCAGGCATGCAGACGCCAATGCAAAAGGCCTACCTGCAAGATATCGCTTTGCACTATGTTTTTGCAAAATTGAAGATGTTATCAAGAACTACAATTGCTAATAACAAATCAAGCACTTGTAACTTGTAACTTAACTTGAGTTCGCAAGTAATATGCTTTATCATTTGGTCACATCAAGAGATGTGTATACTAGTAACGGAAGCGTTTGAAAAGACCTGTCATGCAGTCATTGACATAACATAATGTGCAAGCGTGGGCTTGCACATTACTATTTGCAGTTCATAATGATAGCGATGTTTGTTCACCGTGATAAACATTGAGCTTGCACTACATAAACATATCCATTACAGCAGTGCGATACACTGTAATTCGAGGCCAGGAATCTCTCCGAGGAACCCGCTCCCTCGGGAACGGCCGTTTGGGAGACCTGGACTGCCGTTAGTGCGTTTTGGATGAGCCTGCGTGAACTTCCCTTCGCCTGTGGACGCATTGGCCAAAGTGCAGGCGGCGGCGGCGGCGGCCTGTGGCCTTGGGAGGGTTCTTATCGCTGGCGTCCTGTGTTTATCCTGCCTGTCTGACTCCGTTGTGTTCATGGCTTCATGCTAAGAGCTCGCCAGATATTTGACACAGTGAGTGACACAGTGAGTGCCGTTAGCCACGGGACACAGCAAGCACTGCCCCCCGTCATTGCTCAGTGTGGAACTCAGGAGACAAAGGAGAGAGCATTGGTGTTTGGACATGACTGTGTGCGTTTGTTGTCGCTCGTGCAGCGGCTCCGCTACTACAAACTCATGCTCAGTTTAGTTGTGCTGCATGCCGCCTGCATGCTGCCTTGAGGTGCGGGCTGTCCATGATCACCAATCCCGATGCATGTTTGTCGCGTATTTCACACACTACCCAGCAGTAGCACTATGTACCAGCGCGTATAGCTGCACAGTCACTCGCACAGGAACAGGCCTTGCACAACCATTCTTGCATGTGCAGTGCGTGCGCATCGCACCTTAGTGTTGATTGACCGGGTGTTGTGCACACCGCAGTAGCGCCGCAACTCGGTAAGCCAATACGCATGTAACAGCGACGACAACGCACAACGCTGGTTGGTTGATGAAGGCGCAACCCCACCCAACCGCCCACTCTCCATGCTTCTTCCCCACCGCACTCACCCTGCCCACCCTCCCCTCTGGCTCCTCCTCCTCCTCCTCCTCCTTGTCGTTGTCCTTCTCGCCGGCGTCCCCAACGCATACGCGGGCCGCCTACCGAGGAGGCCGCAGCTGCTGGCAGAGAGTGGTGATGGCGATGGTGATGATGCGGGTGAGCAGGTGTTGAGCAGGACTGCGGGGGGCGTGTTGTGCTATGAAGGCCGCGCGGTGCCCAACCTCTTCCTCATAGGCGGGCAGAAGTGTGGGTCCACCACCCTCTGGGGCTATGTCGTCAGGTGTGTATGTGTGTATGTGCACTTGAAACTAGTATTGCTACTGGTTATATTGACACGCTTGTGCGTGTGCTTCCGCAGTTGGGAGTTTGGCAAGGGAGAGGTGAGCCCTGTTGCACAAGATTATGCGTAGCAAGACCCGAAATTATGCATAACAAACCAAAGCCAGCACTGCTTTGTTGAGGGTGCAGGTGTGTCCCTGTATGCTGAATGTGTGTGCACTGCGGATCATGAAGCAGGTGTTCAAGTATACGAAAGAGATTCATTTTGCAGACCAGCCATTGCTGCCGCGCACCACGCCGGAGTGGTTAGCTGCATATTCAGAGCACTTCCCCGAGTGCTCGGACCGCCGCCTCTCTGATGAGGTGAGAAATGACTTTCACTGATGAATGCCATTGCAATCACATTCTCAATTGCGACATTATGAAATCGCGTGCACACACGCACGCAAGCACGCACGCGCCTGCCCGTGAGTGCCTGCCTGCATGTGCCCAGGCACGCACATACATGCAGCAAGCACGCGGTTACACACGGGCACGCCCGCACGGACACGCTCGCGCCCACACACGTCTGCATGGCTGCACACACATGCATTCATGCGCATGCCCGCATGCAAGCACACGTCTGCATGGCTGCATACACACGGGCGCACACACACGCACCCATGTGCATGCTCTCACTTGCGCATGCGACTGACTGCACGCACAACATACCCATACCCACGCCCCTGCAGAGCGTGCGTTACGTGATGGACAGCACCCCTGCGTACGTGCGCACGCTGAGCGCGGCGCTTCAGATCGGTCGTCACTACGCCCGCCACGGGCTTACCGCAGGTCTCAAGTTCATGGTCTCCCTGCGCGACCCCGTCGAACGCACACTCTCGTGGTTTGGACACATCGGCCGACTGCAGGAGAAGATACCGTGTGATGTCACGTTTGACATGTGGGCCCGAGAGGCCGTGGTGCAGGCGCGCAACTGCATGGACGCACACCAAAACCTCCCCAAAGCACGGGTATGCAACTCATGCCGTAACTCAACAACAACAACAACAACAACAACAACAACAACAACATGCGTGGGCAGGAAATCTTATGACTGTGTGCAGGTGTATGAGGAGTGTCGGCCATCTGCTCTGTTAGACTCATGGTACGCCATTCAGTTGGACCCGTGGTGGAGGCTCTTCCCACCTCAGAGGCAATTCCTCGTTGTGGACTTTAACAAGTTGGTGCACGAGCGCGACGCCACCATCGTGCGCGTGCTCGACTTCCTCGGGATCGACTACAATCTCCCGCTCCCCGCCACTATTGTGCACAAGAAGCCCACATCCGAGCTCGGCATATGCGCAGAGCATCCCGCCCCAAGCATGTCCAACGATACACATGCCATGTTGGTGGAGTTCTTTCGACCGCTCAATGAGCAACTGAAGGTGTTGTTCGAGCGGTATGGCGTGAGAGAGTGGTTGCCGATGTTTGTGACGGGAGAGGGTGGAGGTGATGTGGAGGAGGAGGATGCGATGGATGCGAATGATGATGGCGAGTTGGAAGATGATTGGGAGCTTGATGAGGAGGATGTTGATGACGTTGCTGGTAGGTATACGTATAAAGGTGATGAGGACTATGATAGGTAACACGCATTCCAGTGTATTAACCAATTGCAATACAAAGTGACGCTTGCACCATTGTTCAATGTACTAGCTTAATTTTTGTCATGCAAGTATGTGTAATGTGATAACTGTCATCACTTCACGCATATGGTCTATAACATTGTATGACACCGTAGTGCAACTTTGTCAATGGGATCAATGGGATTTGGCCACAGGCATTGCAGCAAAAGCAGCTATCATGTGGCAACATTACCTACAGGTCCCATACAAGGTAAGTCATTGACAAACATGCATCGCATACACAAGTAGTGCAGATAGGACAAGACAAGCAGCACTAATATAGTACAGCCGTGGTAGTAGCTCGCAAGCAACCAACCAACTTGTAAACTATAATGCGCCAAGGTTAGCCCGAGGCTTCAAGCTATTTATACCATTTTTATAAGTTAAAACAATGGTATATACATTAGATGATGCATGTTAGCTACTCAACAAGCAATTAAGCACACAAGCATGGGTAGATGCCTTGACAAATGTGACCGGGGGGTATAGCTCTACACTTCATCCTTAACCACAACCCACTATCTTATGTGCATCCATGTGTGGCGCTCGTGTCACATGTGCGCAACTATGCCCTGCCCGGCGGCCTATAGTCGCCTAACCCATGCATGCCTCTGTACTGGTGTATACAGAACTCTGCAGCACGTTGCAGCATGTTGCAGCACCTTGTGTATATTGGGTAGGCACCTACGTAAACAGAGTAGTTTGTGTGTGTAGGCAGAGAAGTTTGCGTGGCACTGGCAGCCCGCCACCAAGGGCCTCCTCCCTTAAGAGGGGAGGGGAGGGGGNCTTATGAATGTGGACGGGTTGACACGCGAGAATGTGGCAAGCCATCTTCAGAAGTATCGCTTGTACCTGAAACGAATGCAAGGTAAGCAGCACATGTATGTCGTCGTATTTCTGTCGGGAGGGTTGTGCCATGCTATTATATCAGCATTGAAGTGCTCTTTGGCGGTCATTGTGTAGCAGTTAGCAGGCCAAGGTTTGCGTGCATTCCGCGATAACAGCAGCACTGACCTGTGGCTCTGTTCTGCAGACTCCGAGTCCATGCCAAGCAGTGCCAGTGCAAACCCTGTGCAAGATGGCCATGTGGTCGGTGGTTTCTCTAACCGGCAACATATAAGCGCGAATTAGTTGGTAGTAGGCTCTCGAGCACAATGCGTCTTTTGCACCTGTAGCCTGTGGGCAAGGCCAAACAGCGCGGTGTATCATATGCATGCTCTCTGGATGGCGGCATGCTTGCGAGACTGAAGGGGGGGGGCAAACGTAGCTCAATTGCAGTTGTTAGTGGCTTGGGTCAGCCCTGTTATGTTGCTGTTGTTGCTCTTTTACAATCTTCTTGTAACCACTTACATAATATTATGTCGATGTACTGTTGCTTCACAGAGCTTTACTATGTGCACATGTAAAAAGTAACCGTATGTAATCGTGAAGCACATTAACACTTATTAAGAAAAGTATTGGCCTGTTACTCGGTAGGCAGCTACGCATGATAGCATATGAGCTATATTTGAGTGAAATTGGCTCACATTTATAGATATATACAGCGAAGGATGCCCTTGGATGAAATCTAAATGTTGATTGATGCGTGGCCTGATCAACATGATATGCGCGCTAGGATCGGCAAAGCATACGATGCTCATGTGGACACAGTATGTTATCATGCTATAATAGTCAATGTGACGCTCGTAGTGTGGTTAGCAGCATTGCGGACGGTAATGTAAATGTCAAGGGCCGGAGGCAAACGTGCATTTGGGTGCGCAATTGCATCAAGCAAGCATTGCAATTGTGAATGCTTTTCTTGCCAGGGGCTAGCGAGCGTAATTAGAGCACTTGAGCAACCAAGCTATCAGCCCCTGCTTTGCATTGCAAGGCGAATGGACAGCTCTAGCCGTGTGCTCCAATTGTTGCTTAATGCGCACATCATGCATGGCGATGCTTGTTGTTATAAATAGTATACGAGCCTTAACCATCAGCAAACTCATATTTATAATACGTGTCACCATCATGAATGGCTATTGTGCCACACATTCAATTAAATTGAGTACTCAATCACTGAGTGCAAACGGATAGCAGCTATGCAAGTGCTGGTGCTGTGCATCATGTTGTAGCCTATGGTGTTGCTTACGCTGTGGCATCAACACTTATACACATGACAACTTAAGATATGTGGCAAAACAAGGCTGCTTGCGAGTGTAAGTATAAGCAGAGGTCGCCTTGAGCTTTATCGGCCGGTAAAGGCTTACCATGCGGTTGTAACGGGGGCCGTTTTTCTTGATTTGTTAAGTGCTTCACTCGGTGAATCCGACCGTAGTTGACTCACAAGGACTTAGCGTAATTGAATTCAAGCTAAGTGTTTACACTTGGCGATTCTCGGAATTGCGACTTCGCGAAATCCGAGAATCGGCCAATACTTCACTGACCAATTTAACTTTGGTTTACGTAATTCACTTGGTGAACTATCACTCGAATTTTGCGAAGGGCTTACGCCCTTAAAATTCCCAAGTGCGGGAGGGCGCTTTGCCACCTGAGAGTGTCGGCGGCAACGGAGATAAAGAACCCTACCCAAGTTCCAATTATCTCCCCAACCCCATTGAATTCGACTTATTGGGCGCGTATTCGCGTCTCCACAAGTTCGCATATGTTTTAAAAATGGCTAATTTCTACCGCGGGCATGGGAAGCTAGCTAAATTATCGCTAGCATGCGCCGATGAAATGCTAGCCAATGCCTTGAAGATTTTCGCGACAATCTGCTTAATGGGGAAATTTAAGATACCAGCGACTTCGCTAAATCCTCCCCGCCTAGAGTCTTACGGGTATCCCCCTCCGAATAGATCATGTGCTAGGGTCAATTCGGTTCCGACCTATGTGACTGTTGTAGCGCTAACCTCATACCTCGGCTTCCCATCACCGCAAGATTCAAGTCCCTTAAGATCTCGGAACCCAAGTAGTAATTTCGTTTGACACTTATTACTACCATTCAAGTCCCAACTTAGGCCTTGGTCTAATCTGCCGTATCTTTGCGGACAGAGCATCTACCTCACCTCATCAATTTTCAAACGACATAATTGGCACGCAGAAGGTTGCTCTCAAGTGCAGATGCTACAGATCATCCACTCACGCAGAGAACCATCTATCCATGCCAAGTACTATTTTAGTACTGGCTAGCGTAAGGATTGGCTGCGTCTATAGAAGGTCTCCACTTTTAACTCTGTCCTGTACAAGCCGGTCCTTGCTCACCCTAATCTGTAGTACCGTACGTAAGGTGACCTTCTCAAGCAGCAGTCGTCATATCCGTGCGACTTCACGAGCCGACGAAAGCTTAATAGTAATTCAACTAAGGAGTTGATCCTCCAATCGTGGGTTTGCAAATGCAAGCTGCTGCTTCTCGCGACATCACGGCCAAGTTATTAAATGCCCACTGCAACACTCGAAGCATACTATGGCGTACAAACTACCAAGTAGTTTGTTCGAGCAATGAACTACTATTGCGATGGTATTGTCTTGGGTTTATATTATTTGCGGTACATGAACCTTCGTAATTTTGTAATGAGACACGTCGGAGTAAGGCCCCACTTCTAATCCCAGCAGTAGTACTTGCTACGAGTAATTACCAAGTGTTCATCCATTCAAGTGCTTCTCTCACATTCATTACTTCGGTCTAACCGTCTTTCGTTTTTGGCTAACTAGTCGAACTCAATGTGTTGGCTGCTTACAACAATGCTTGCTTAAACATTTATGTCGTATCATGGGTTAGTGGTAGCAGGGCGGACCCCGCTGTATAAGTTATTTATTCCTTAAACGGCTTCTGTCGTCATACGAGCTCGCGTGTGACGTTTTCGTTTGTGTGTGTGGGG
>RHPI01002161.1:74598-153413 GCA_009103225.1 Chlorokybus atmophyticus
GGGGCTCTGATGTGCTATAGCGCAAGACGTTTAGGACTAGATTGCTACTACTCGGACCAACCAACCAACGATAACATACAACATACACCCAACCCGAAGTACAGCAGGCAGGTAGGAGGGGAGGGGCAGGGTGTAACGTGGCTACTAGTTATGCTCTAAGTGCTTGGACATATGTGAGATAGACAAACAACAAGCATGTATGCTTGCTGCTACAAGGTAGACATTTTGTGTGGAACAGTTAGCCACCTATGTCTATATTGTAGATGTTAACATCTTTTATGTAGGTGTTTATCAGACAGACAATGATGTGGGCTACTTAGCCACAAATGTCTAATATGTAGTGTCTATATTGTATACAAAGAAAACTAGGAAGACAAGTATGCTAATATCTAATACATAATTGCGGGTATCTTACATATAAATGTGAATAACATACCTTTGATCTTGATATCACACGGACGTATGTTTGAAGAATATTGGAAGAGTCAAGCATAGATATCACACACAAGGGCGTGGATATTTTAGCAATGATGTTCACACTGTACAAGACACTGTGGACATTACACGTGCACTTATCTAGAAAATGCTAGAAGAGGCAAATGCGGGTATCGCACGGAAGTACGCTGGTATTGTAGACTGCAATATTAATATCACAGAGATTGGTTTTACAAACTGTGGTGACGAGACTGTGTGGCCAATACCATGAGATTATAGTACAATCTCATTGGTTGCTCATACTTGGAGTAAGATATCCTTGAAGGTGATTGGTGTGAGCCTAGTAAGGGCAAGTGCAAGAGTGCTTGTCACAAGATGGTTGGCGGCTTTAGATTACACTAGGGTCCGAATGAGGCACCATTGCTGGGAACACCCACGACCCTTAAGTGACTAGATAAGGCAATGGGGGTATATAAGTGAGCATGCTTAGTAGGCAAAGCATTGAAGACTTGGTCCTACCTTGCCTTGGCGTGCTCGCTCGTGTGGGACTTCACGTGGGGTGTTCGCGTGAGAGGCCGTTCAAGGGGGTGTAAAAGCTCTTCAACCTCAAGGTGTGGACGTGTGTCCTTGTGTAGCACTTGTGTGTGAGTGTATGCACGGTTTGAGCATGCTTGCACTTGTATGTGAGTGCTTGCACGAAGTAGAGTGCATGACCCTTATAGGTGAGAGCTAAGTGCTTAAGCTTAGGGTGGCGTTACACAGGGGAAGCAGACAAGTCAGGCAAACCACCTGCGCAGCAGGCGTGGAGAATTTGGCCGGGTTCTCAGCATCACGCAACAAGGACAAGGACACCTTGGAGGACGACCTGACAAACAACGGACTAGGCCCCAGCCGCCAAGAGTCCGCACAGCTCTTTGCGTACCTGTCACATCATGTATAGTGTATAAAAGATGACAATGCATGCAGACACTTTGTACGTACGATGTTGTGTGTTGCAACGGCCACACGTGTAAGACAACATATGCTTGACACGGCATACAAGCATGGTAGCATGATAGCATAGCAATGGCACATGAACACATCATTCAACAAGCATGAGCATAGCAGCATGGCATCATAGCAGTGACTTGCATGCGGGCAGGCAACCTGCTCCCCACACTTACTTACGTGAGTGCTTACCCGCACTTGCATATGTTGCTGGTCTGATGTTCTATGTACGAGGTGAGTAGTTTTTATAGGTACCGCCAAAGATCACCTCTGTCTGCCTTTGTGATCCACTTGCACAACACTCATAACGGCATTTGCTTGTTATATCATAATCCAGCATAGCCCATTACAATGACACCATCCTGTCCTGCAGGAAATGTGAGAGATAGGTAGATAACCGTGGAGGTAACCTCAAGAAGCGAATGCACGGTGAAACTACCCCAAACTTGAAAACCTTGATACTGTCGTGGGGTAGACACGATTATCGCGTGCCATGTATTAAAAAGTGATAAATGCAGTAATTACCCATGTACTATATTCCGCATTTAACAACTGGTTATACATACATATGCGTTGATTGGGCCAAGCCCCTGCCCAAGCCTTACCTGAACTGCCTTGTTGTTAGTTGGTGCTTGCTTGCGTGCGTACTTGTATGCTATGTATTTGTCTTATTGATAAGCCTATATTCATATATGTATTATGATGTACATTGCATATATGTGCACTGATGTCATTAGCACGCGGTCGCAATGTAACAGTGACTCACTATTGTGCGGCATACCAAGAATTTGGCTCAGATGTGTCAGTCGTCCAAGGCTCGTGGTGATCATGCGTTACTTATACTTTAGTAATTGTATCAGTACTTTTATCACTTGACATTGTTTGCATTCCGAAAACGACTCTAGCTTGCCAAGGTCCGCAGCGAAAGAGCTTGCTCAGCCGTGCGCGGGCAACACTGCCAGCCTCATCTTTTCTCTCTGGAGCTCGCCTGCCAGGGCGGCCTGCCAGCCGCCTTGGGCCGCCCTGGTCAAGTTGAGCTGCTGGTCTTTGGCACCCGTGCATTGCATGCAAGTGTTTGCTAGCTACCATCTCTCTCTCTCTCTCTCTCTCTCTCTCGTCATGGCTTCTTACTACACACGCACTCTATGCGCGTGTAGTAAGAAGCCATGACGGAGCCAGTCAGAGCTTCAGCAACGCCCTGGTGGCTTGTTGTCATCGCCTTGCTGGCCATGCATGCTGGCACAGCCCAGGCCAGCATTTTCCGCTACAGCTTCATGTCCTGGCGCAAAGACCCTAACGGAGGCCCTTACGACGTCATCATCGCCATCACCCAGGTATGTAGTGTCATGGAAGTTGAGTTAAGCGTATGCCAACTCTGTGCACACAACCCTCACAGACATGCTTGAACCTCAGAGCTGGAGGTTGAGCGTTCTCTTCAATGTGCAGTCCCCCGGCGACAGCTTCTCCCCGGCTTTTCTTGAAGGCAATTTTGTCGATGAGTCCAGTTTTGAAGTAGGGCTCTTTGTCACGTCGCTCAACTATAACCGGGACATCGTAGAAGGCACAAATCAGGTCAAACACACACACGCACGCGCGCGTGCGTGCGTGCGTCCTAATGCACACGCACCTGAGACTGACTTGCATTTCTTCTGGCAGTTTTATAAGAGTTTCGCTGAGCCGGGTCCGCACACAGTACATATGGATGACTGTTGCAGAATATCAAGCCTCGCCAACTCAGCGAACAGCCCATTCCTTTTACAGATGGTGATCGACATGAACACCGGCAACATTGGCGGCGTGGTCTCCACCTCACCACCTATCATCCAGATGGCTGGCTCGGGTGAGCCCAACACCATCCAGCTTCCTGTGCATGACCCAGACATGGACTCCTTTACATGCCGGCTTGCTACATTAGACGAGTTTCGCATACCCGACTCCACCCCGAGCTCAACCGGCACGTTGACCGTATCACGCTCGTGCGTGTTGGAGTGGCGCACGGACGGGACGCAAGTGGGTGAGTTGTACGCCGTGCAGGTGATGATCAAGGAGCGTCACGCCGGCAACAACCCCGCTAAGCAAACGTTGGACTTCGTCGTGGAGATGTGAGTGCTGAGGACATCTCCCACAGAGTCTTAGCAACCTGTGTGCAGCTTCGATGACCCGCTCCCGCCACAATGCATGTTGGATGAAGTCACTGGAGTTGCGCGCTGCTGCTGTTACACACGTACCCGTGGGAGATGTCCTCACCCTCAGCATCATCGCCGTATCCGACACAAACCTCACTCCTGTCTACTCCGTCAAGCCTTCCTTCCCGGACGGCGTGTTGGACATCAACCCACCCGCGGGTGTTGCGGTGGATGCGCTTCCACTCGTCACAACAACCACATCCGCGGACACCGACACAGGGCGTGAAGGAGACCTTCCAGCGAGGATCGGGGGTCAAAGAGCGCAGAGAAACCACATGCTCTTTCACCATCCACGTGCAAGGTGCATGCGTGTGTGTGTGCATGTGTGTATCTCTGCTTGTTGCATCTGTCTTGGTGGTATGACTGTGACTTACACTCAGTATCCTCTGCAGAGTTCTGTTTTGGTAGATTGGATGAGACGCCCTGCACGGATGGCGAGTGTCAGGCCGGAGTCTGTGAGGTGGGTGCAAGGTATTGTGTGTGTCTGTGTCTGTAACTGATGCAACTGTGATTGACTCGTTCTTGTGCTTCTGCTCAGCTGCGGACACCGCCGCCACCACCGCCATCACCACCACCACCATCGCCCCCACCTGCTCGTGATGGTAAGTGCAATGTGGAAGGGACGCAGTAGCTATGCAAATCCTTATGAGATTGCATGTCATAAATGTCACTTGGTGAGGTCACCAATGTTGTGTATCTGACTGACTGTGTGTATCCACACAATCTGCAAGCCAGGCTGCCAGCCTGTGGCTGGTGGCCAACGCTGCTGTCCTGCAAATTGCGATGCGACCATGGCTTTTATGAACAAGTAAGTCGCCATTGCTGTGAGTGTGAATGCTGTGTGCATGCATGCAACTTGCAACAACTAACTGGCTCGCTCCCTCTGTGCAGAAGCGTCTCAATGGCGACAGCTGGTGCAAGTCCTTCTGCTCGAGGCCGGTGTCCACGGGGCTGTGGAAGACGCCCCCGCTGCACCGCATCAATCACCGGATTAACCGCGTCCCCCCGACGCCGACACATGCTGCCACGAGTGCAAGAGCAACAACGCATGCACTTATTGGGCATACTACACCGGTGACGGCCGCTAAAGCAAAGTATGCATAGTGGATCATCAGATGTGACAGCACGCACATGCGCGCATACACATGTATGCATGCGTGGCTCACAACTGCTGACTGACCGCAGGTGTGCAAGCTCTTGCGTAGCGGGGCGTCTGGACCGGGCTGGGGTCCGATCCAGACGGCGGCGCCAACGGCGAAAGCGGACGCTGTGCTGGCAGCTGCGGCAGAGTAGTTGTAGTAGTGTGGCGTGCTTGCATGCCGCTGACATGCGTGTGAGTATGCTTGTGCAATGATAGGCAGGGATGACAGTACATAGCTTGGTGTGACGATTTTGCTGTTAGTAGAGAGATAGATCTTTCGTAGCGGGAAGAGTGCCAACACGTGTTACGGCGACGCTCAGCTTGACATGAGCGACAATGCATGGATTGCTGGCAAGCTGTGCAAGCAGCGGCAGAGCAGCATCTCTGTCTGCAATGTCTCTACAAGCTGCAACCAGCGCATACCCACTTAGCACCATTTACAGTAGGACAGTAGTATCAATATGGCACTGCTTAGCTTGAGCTTACAGCTCGGCTGTGATGGGTGCTAAGAAACTACAAGCGCCAGCCAGTCCGAGTGGGGTACATAAGTTGGATACAATAGTTGTGTTTGGACAGCATTCAATGCCATATTCAATGCCTTTACGTGTGATGCTCTCGATTGATGACATCCACGTGTCTATTGCTTCAGCTGCGCTAGAGTTGGACAACTTCGTCGGGAATGTTGTCCTGCTTTTGCTGCGCAAATACCTTTTGCACAGCCAAGATACACAAACAGCTCAAAAGCTGCAGCTAACATCACTTGCGTTATCTTATGAATGGGCCAGTCCTAAACCACTTGTGGTAAAACCAGCAGCATAACATCATGCCAGCTACTTTGTTTTTTAAAACCACAGCTTCCCAAATGAAATGCACACAATCATCCCAATACACCATTCCCAACCAGCACACCAGACAAGGCCATGCAGTAGAGAATCTATTGGAAATAGATATATTACAAACCAGAAACCACCTGATTTGACTGTCAGTTTGCTTTAAAGACCTACTAACCCAATTCAGATCGCTAGTTCAGACACATCATCGGGGCGGGTGATGGGGGGGACACAAGCAGGCGGGGAGAGTCAGACACAAAAACCCACTCAATCAAGAAGGTTGCCTGTGTCTAGTACTTGTAGCCCTTCTCGAACATGCCCTTGGCGGCTTCTGCGCTCTCGCCCTCGCCGGTGTACTTGCCAAGCTGGGCCAGGGAGTTGGCGCGGGCGCGGACAAGGAGGGCCTCCTGGGCGGCCTTCGCATTGGCGGCCTCACCCTTCCACGTCTTCAGAACGCTATTCTGCAGGGCGCGAGCGTACGAGAAAGACACGTGCCACGGGTTGGGAGACTGGTTCATCGCGTTGAGGTTCTGGGTGGCCTCAATCTCAGACTGACCGCCAGACAGGAACTGCACAACAGACAGAGCTCATCAGCAGCCATCAATCACACACCAACCCAACATCCTACAGCGACAACAACAACAACTCACCATGATGCCGGGGACAGCGGGGGGCACGCGGCGCTTGAGCATGCGCAGTGTGTATGCAGCGACCTCCTCAGCGCTGCTCCTCTTCTTGCAGTCGGCGCCGGGGGTGACCATGCTGGGCTTCAGCAGGATGCCCTCGAACAGGACGTTGTTGTCGGCGAGGTACTTGAAGGTCTGGGCCCACACCTTCTCGGCAACGGCCAGGGTGGTGTCGATGTCGTGCTCGCCATCGAGGAGGATCTCGGGCTCAACAATGGGGACAAGGCCGTTGTCCTGAAACACCACACATGTCAATAAATGGCGAACTCACAGTGCCAGTGCCACACTCAATGTTATAACTCATTACCTGTGAGATGGCAGCGTAGCGGGCAAGGCCCCAGGCGGCCTCGTGAACAGCGAGCTCAGAGGGGCCCTGGGGGATGGAGACAACAGTGCGCCTGTGTAATGATGATCAACACAGTCAGCAATGCCTCAACCGCATCCAGCGGTGAAGAGTGAATATGTGATGTAAGCCCCACATACCACTTGGCGAAGCGGGCACCCTGCTTGTAGTAGGCTGCTGCGCGTCCGGCGAGGCCATCGAGTCCCTGGCACCAAGACTCGTCGTTGGAGCCGGCGAGGGGGACCAAACCCTTGTCGACCTTGATGCCGGGAACAATGTTGTTGGCGTTCAGGCCGTCGACCATTGATGAACCCTTGGTGGTGTTCTGGTAAAGGGTCTCCTCGAACAGGATGGCGCCGGAGATGTACTCGCCGAGGCCTAATGGGCAATGCACCCATGTCAATATCAAGAACAACTTATATCAAGAATGACTCGATGAGCACGATGCGAATGAGGCATAAGGATAGGCTGTGAGATTTGCATGGGGCAATGTGCATGTGTGCATTGTGTGACCCACCGGGTGTCAGGATGAGGAGCTCGCGGTATGCCTGGCGGTTGGCCTCGGTGTTCTCCAGGCCGATCGACTCCAGGCGCTTGCCGCAGGTGGCGTTGGACTCGTCCATGGCCAGGATACCCTTGCCGGGGCTGGCAATGGTTTTCTGTAATGGGGCACACCAAAGAGGCACACATCAACGCCTGACGAGCTTGCATGCTCAATGTTTGTCGACACGCTGTCAATGCCGCTTTAACTTAGAGCACGAAATGTCATGCAGACCAAGGCAATGTGCTTGGACTAAACATCCACTGCATGGTCGGGAGGCAATGAGCAGCTGGCTTCCAGCATGTGTGGTCAAGCAACCCATTGCAGCGAGAATAACAGGACAACCTACCGCTGTCTTGACGAGCTCGGCCTCATATCCGGCTGCCTTGACGACGAGTGAGCGTGCGGCGGCGGCCTTGGGGGCGTTCTGCTTGGCCTTGGGGAGGGCCTGGCCCACGAAGGAGCTGGCGGCGGCGGTGTGCGCGATGGACGCCATGGCAGCCATAACTATTTACTTTCTCTGCTGCTCCTGGCTGCTATTCCGCTCTTTCCCGTACCGACGCCGCCGACCACAAGCACAACCTCAACAATGTCTGCCTACACACGCTGGCTTCTCAACCCCTCACTCTCGCCGTCCTCACCCGCTTTCAGCTACGGATGAGGCCTGCCACATAATCGCATAGACTGCATTGAACCTTACCCTCGTTTGAGGCTCACATCGCACGCCCAATGTCGTCAAACCAGGAAACCGAAACACACCGGATAAAGGGGTCGACATTCTCGGTTTGGTCCAAGTTCGCGGTTCGATTGACCAAACACGGTCAAACGATGTGTGACCGCGGTTTTGCAATCGCGTCTGGGTCCTGTCAGACGTAACACCTCTCGGGGGGGGGGGGGGGTATCTGAACGCAACGGGAAGGTGCCCGAGATGATAGGGATCTTCGCGGAAAGTGAGCCCGAACGCACTGCACTGACTGTGGTGTGACCGGCCGTTACGTTTTGGACCATGGTTGGCACATTGCGAATTCCTGAACCGCGCTATGTTGCGGTCAGCTAACCGCGAACGCAGCTAGCCATGACCCCGGCTTTACCGGTCTCTAAGTGCTGCTGTGACCGGTGTGGTATATCCTGTGGCGCGCTGGCAGGGCCTCCAGTTGTCGCCAGCGCTGCTGCGCTGTAATCCGCAATGGGCGGCATTGAAACGTGGTTGGATAACAAACTGTTAAACCGGCTTTGCGGGCTGGGTGCCGCCACTCTCGCTTTGACCCGCCGTTTATGTTAACGACATTACCCATCCGAGATGGCCCGTCCCCTCTTCCCTTCCGCACATACACTGCCTGCCTACTTCCAGAAACCGCACTTCCTCACGAGCTAACATTCGCACCCTTCGGAAGTTGTCACGGACAGCAACGAGTTCGAAAACTGAAAGGCTTTTTGCGCGCGCAAACCCTAAAGCTGGGCCACGTGGGTTCCGATGCCGTTGGATGCGCACATCATCGTGTGGCATTGAGGGGGTGGTCTGGGAGGATGATTGAAAAATCGTTACGGCATGTTTTGACTTCACGAGCGCGCAATGGCGGGCTGCTGTTCGGCCTGGCCCGGCCTGGCCTGGCCTGGGATGGTGGCGGCGGCGGCGGCGGCGGCGGCGGCGGCGGTGGGGGTGGACGGGGATGCTGGTGAGGGCGTGAGGCATACCGGGAGGCTGGTGTGAGCGCGCTGGAGCACTGGAGGTTTGATCGTCGTGGAGAGCCATGACAGCTGACGGCGCAGCTGCTGCGGCGGCTGCCGCCGCCTCCGCAGCGGCGCCGGTGCGTGTCGCCGTCCATGTCAGACCGCTGCTGTCTCATGAGCTGCTGGAGGGCGCCGCACCCTGCCTGGAGATCACTCCAGGCGCACCGCAGGTGCGTCAAGCAGGGTGCAATGGTGGCCATTGCACACGCATGCCATTCGTGTTTGGTGCATTTGTGTTACAGCCTAAATTGCAGTCACATCCATTATGGCTTTAACTCTTAATCAAGTTCATATTATTGCGGTTGCCATTGCTTGCTTGATCACATATGCGATGGCGCGTTTAGGCCATGCACTGCCTACTGTGCTCAACACAGTAAGACCGCAAGAGCTATATGCACTCTTGCTGCAACTGTGTTGAGATATACTAATCAAGAAACAGCTCTTTATTACAACCAGAGCATGTCACATGATCCACAGCAAGCAGTTCAAAGCAAATACACACGACGCATGCGATTCTCACTTGCTTGTACGTGTTGCAACATACCACAGATCACGGTAGGCCAGCACTCCTTTACCTTTGATCACTTGTACGGCGAGGGCGGTCCATCATCCGATTCGATCTTCAGCGAGTGCGTTGCTCCTCTAGTGGATGGTTTGTTCGGCGGTTACAACGCAACGGTGCTGGCATACGGTCAGACGGGCAGCGGGAAGACGTACACGATGGGCACCGCCTACGCCGAGGGCGCAATCGGACCCTCCGGCATCACACCACTCGCCATGGCACGCATCATGGAACGCATCACGCAGCTACAAGACACAGAAGTCCTCGTCCGCGTCTCATTCATTGAGGTGCGTGTGTGTGTGCGTGTTGTAGGGTTCGCAATCTCATTTGTGTTGAACACCCACATCAGATCCATAAAGAGGAGATAAGGGACTTGTTGACGCCTATGAGCGAGCGCGTGCGGGGCAGGCCTGAGCAGCCTGTTGTCTTGCGGGAGCTGCCGAGTGGGGGCGTTTGCTTGGCTGGCGCGCGAGAGGCAAGCAGTGTTCTACTTCAATACACATGTTTAGCAACTTCACTCAACAAGAGGTGAATCCAACATTCCACGTGGATGTTGCAGGTGGAGGTTTGCACGCTAAATGACATGCAGGAGTTGCTTCGCACGGGCACGCTCTCGCGTGCAACCGCTGCCACAGGCATGAATGCACACTCAAGGTGAGAGCAACAACCGTACCAGTACATGTGCGTGTGCCTGCTCAACCCAGTTACAGTTACATGTTGCCCTCAACTCTTTGTGTGTGCAGCCGATCGCACGCCATTTTCACAATTACGTTGGAGCAGCGCCGTCACGCCACTGCCTCGCATCCCTCCGAAAATGGCATCGACGACAATAACTTTGAGGTGGATGCGTTGGATGGCGATGACTACCTCTGCGCGAAGCTTCACCTGGTGGATCTTGCGGGGTCGGAGCGCGCGAAGAGGACGGGCACGGTGGGCGACCAGTTCCAGGAGGGCGTGAAGATCAATGCGGGACTGCTCGCACTCGGCAACGTCATCTCCGCCCTTGGAGACCCGCAGCGCAAAGTCACACACGTGCCCTACAGAGACAGCAAACTCACCCGCCTGCTGCAGGTTGGTTGTTGTGAGTAACTAAGAAGCATGTCAATTTGGTAAGGAATGCTGGATACAACACAGTAATGACATGTATGGTTGCCATGCAGGACTCGCTTGGGGGCAACAGCCGCACCGTCATGATTGGTACGCATGAGCTGTGCACACTTGGGTTAATGATTGTTGTTGGTGTTGTTGTTCAGTGCTGTTGAACTGAAACTTCTTCTCTCCAGCTTGCGTAAGTCCTGCCGACAAGAACTATGCAGAAAGCCTCAACACTCTGCGATATGCCAACCGCGCACGCAACATCCAGAACACGCCCACGGTGCGTGCATGCAAACAATAATCGCTTACGGCAGTCACGCAGTCACGCACGCACGCACGCACGCACGCACGCACGGCTGTTGTTTCTTTCCTAATATTCGAGCAGGTTAATCGCATGGACACGGGTGCGGAGGTGGCGCGCCTTCGAGCGCAGATCAAGGTGCTTCAGATGGAACTCCAGCGCGCGCGTGAGGCCAACGGCTTCACTATGCGATCGGACATTTCCTTTGAAGACTATGAGGTACCTACTGTACTGGCACCAACTGTTGCGAATGACGATTGTCGTGCTAACACTCTCTGCTCCAGGTGATGCAACGGAAAAATGTTGCACTCGAGGCAGATGTGGCATACTTGAAGCTGCACCTCGCACGTGTGAGTCCTTCCATGGTAAGGAATTGCATGATACGTTGGGTTGTTGTTTGTTGCGTTGGGTGAGTAAGTAAATATGGCATGTTGGTCCAGGATGGTGAGCAGCAGTTGCCGAGCGAGAGGTGGTCGGTTTCGCGTGGTGTCGTTGATGAGGCAAGTGAAGACCATGAGGACGCAGCGATGCTGAGCAGCAGCAGCGGCGGCGGCAGCGGTCAGGAGGACGAGAAGCAGCTCGCTGAGGAGGAGCAGGAGTACGAGGCTGGGCAGGAGCGTCTCGGGACGGACCTGAAGCAACTCACCAACACGTTACGTGCAAAGGAGGAGCAGATGGCACGCCTCATTGCATCCGATGCACGTGTGGCAGCGGTGCAAAGTCAATATGAAGCGAAGCTCGCGCAGTATCAACACCACTGCGCGCTGCTGCAGGCGGAGAGGGAAACACTTGTGCAGCGCATACACGCACTAGCAGCAGAAAAGGGCGGGGCCAACAACAAGAAAGCGAACAACAACAGAGATAACGATGCGGCTTTGCGTGCAAGGCTGGCGCAGCTCGAGGCGCAGCTCGCGGACTTGCAGCGTAAGCAGGCCGGGTACGCACGACTCGTGCAGTTGAATGTTAAGCGCGAGGCCGCCTCGAAGCAGCTTCAGAACGAGATTTTCTCTTTGAAGCAGCAGCGCGTGACGATGATGAAGAAGATGCGTGCGGACTCGGAGGCTTTCGCGGCGGCGCGCGCAGCTCAGAGCAGAGAGATACTCCAACTTAGACGTGCCGGGCAGAAGGATCAATATGAGTTGCACAAGATACAGGCGCTGTACCACAAGCAGCAGCAGGTGATAAAGAGGAAGCACGAGGAGGCGGATGCAGCGAAGAAGAGGCTCAAAGAGGAGCTTACGCGCAGGCAGTACGGCGACCAGCAGCAGCAGCAGCAGCAGCAGCAACATCAACAACATCAGTCGGGGTCGGTTGCGTTGGCGCGCAGCAACTCGTTGTCGATGCCGAAGGGCGAGGCGCACATGCGCGAGTGGGTCCGACGCGAACTCGAACTCGCCGTTCGCATGCACGCGGTGCAGCGTGCCCTCGCCACCCACCTCAAACAGTATGTGCACGCATGGAGTGCTGCTGGGTTTTGCTTAACACACACACGTGCACGCACATGCACACACGAGCACACACAAGCACATATGTACACATGTACACCCGCACGCACATACGAACACATGCACACATACATACACGAACATATGTAGATTCACGTGTAATGCAGGCGTACACAAGCGAGTCAGCAGCTGGAGGCATTGGCGAGTGTCCGTGAGAGCAGCGAGGGGCGGGAAGAGGACGAAAGCGAGACCGCAGCCCTGAAGGAGGCTGCTGCGTTGCACACGGTGTCCATCCGAGAGCTGCAGGCGGAGCTGTCATCGGCGGAGAGCGTCCGGCAGTCCAGCTGGCAGTTTGTGAACAACCTCGCTGATGCACGAGCGCTGTTGCGCATCACATTCGACAGCGCTGTGGACGCTAGGTAAAAACAGGTCTGCGTGTGTGTTTGCGTATGCGAGTGCGTGTTGTGCTATATTGTTGACACGTAAATTACAGGTGCAAGTTACAAGCGAAAGAGCAGTTGTGTACAGAGTTGAGGGAGGAGGCCGTGCAGGCAGTGGCGGCGTTGGACGACGCGCGCGCAGACTCTCAGCGGCTGCTTGAACAACAACAACGACAACAACAGCAGCAGCAGCAGCAGCAGCAATCCCACTCATCGCGCATGGCGTCTCCTCCCGGCACGCCCCCCACGCAGCCCCACTCCCCCACCCTGGTGCGCATACGTCAGGGGCCTCAGCTCCCCCGTCCCAACAACAACAACAACGACAGCGTGCTTTCCTCGCTCGAAGCCGCGAGCATCAAGCTCAGGGCTTCGAGTGGGGATGCGGCCGAGGCCGTCGGCGTGGTGACGATGCCCTCGCCGGCACGCCAGCTGTCGATATCGGAGCTGGACATCGACGGGCTCATCAGCGCGCAGGACGACCAGCTGGCAGCGCTTGAGTCGCCAGCTATCGACGTGCCGCCGGTACTTGTGCATGTGTGTGTGTGTGTGGGTGCATGCATGGGGGCGGGCGTCCGTGTGTTATTAGGGTGGCAGTTGAGTCGGCGAGTGAGGCTGTGGGTTGGGTTCGATGGGGAGTTTTGTTTTCCTGTTCTGTTGTGTTTTGAGTTATTGTGTTGTTTTTGTTCCTGCATATAGTCACCGGCGGTGCACGTGCCCATCCCGCCGCATGGCCAACGAGGCAAAAGGACGTTTGTGCAGGCCATCAAACGCATGTTTAAGTAAGGCTGGGGCGTGCTTGTTGGCCGACAACATAATCCCCCCCTTGGCAAGTTTTGCCAATGGGGGGGGTTCGCTAGGCTAGGATACATGCGTGCATCAGGATTATACACGTCAAGTAAGGCACTCACCACTTTGTGTGCTCGTGTGCGTGCAGAGGTCCACCCCAAGCTGGGGTTCGGGCGCAGTGACAGCACAGCAGCTTCAAGCACATCTCCCGCCCAACCTAGCGCATGCGGCCGCGATGCTCGACCAACACCTCCCCCGCCTCGGCCTCTGCTTCATGCCCGCAGGCGCGTCTCCCGCCCCCTCACCAGCACAACAACAACAAAGAACCCCTCAACAGCAGCAGTGCCACACGCCCACTCGACGCCTTGTTGTTGTGTCGGAGGGGTTGGCCACGGCCACGCCGGGCCGGCTGAGGTACGCGGCCTCGTCGGGGACATCTTCGGCGAGCTCGGAGGTGTGCGACACAACGTCGGGCGTGGATGAAGAAGAGGAGGAGGAGAACGAGGGTGAGAATGATACGGATTGGGAGTGGACACCCATGAAGGGCCAGCTGGCGCACGCGCGTGGTGGTAGCAGCAAACAGCAGCAACATGGCAAGCGAGCCCGCGAGGGAGGCGCAACAACATCATCCTTGACCACTATTGAGTTGGGAGCTGCCACGAAGCCGCATGATGAGGACCTGTGCTGCCAGTGCAAGGGCCAGTGCGTGCGCGGGTGCGCGTGCAGGGTGGCGAGGACTCAATGTGGGAGCGGGTGCGCGTGCAACGTCAGCAGATGCAGAAACCGAGAAGACACCGCGATAGCATTGCCCCTCAGTACATCGCTCACGGCAATGTCAATTGACTCGAGTACGTGTCCATTCTAATAGTTGGGATTGTTACACCTTATACTGAACCGATGTGTGCTTGTGGATGCAGACTCGGACTTGAGGGTTTCCACGAGCTCGCAAGCGTCCGACCGCTACCATACTGTTGCCTTTGGAGCTGCTGTGACCAAGCTCGCAAAACGCCAGCTGGCATCGCCCCATTCCAAACCGGCACGACCACGATTGCACCAGGGTCCGCAACTTTGTTCGTGAATGCCACGTGGTTGTGATTATAACAACTGTGCAATGCGTGCTAATGGTGTTGTGTTGCGAGGGTAGGTTTGGGCATCCCGAGGCGCAGCGTAAGTGTGAGGAGGAGAAGGGAAAAGAGGTCAGATCAGCAGAAGGCAAACGTGACTACAGCCAGCACAAAAGTGTCGTGAGCGCGACGGGTGTCTATGCAGTTGTTGTTTGAAGAGGCTGTAGCGTACAGTGAGACAGTAGAGTTGCCCCTCACGACAAGTAGATATTTATCCCCTTACAGATATCATCTGCAGTTGATGACGTGGTCTGTCTCAGCCGAGTTGTATATTCTTTGTTCATAGCCAAGACCCGTTGCGATGAGTATTAGCTGCAGCATAGCGGTTGCTCATTTGACTAGCATGCATGCCGAATACGTGGATGCGTGGCAAGCTGTTGTCAACCCAGCTTGCATTAGCGTGTTGCTGCACACACCTTTAGCTGTTGGACACAACCACTACAGTATGCGCTAATCAGACATGGTTGCAACTGAGTACACGCTACAGTGCAAAAAGCCAGCATGTAAGCAGCTCAGTCTGCTCATGACGACTGGCTTGCATGCGCAGCAACTACATATTTATTACTGACTACACAGGTTTCACATACAGTAGTAGTGTACCACATCACAGGCGCGCTGTAACACTACAGAAGCCCGCAAGCCATTTGCACTTTGTACAGGCCCGGAACTGAAGCGCATTACAATTGAAGATTGTAGGCAAACTGACATGTCATTTCCACAACAAAAACGATCAACGGTCAAGTTCCACGGACGTGATCCCGATTGAGCAACTAAACCTAAAAGTTTTACGCCAAAACTGAAGCAATGTACGGAGGCCTTCTGAGAAAACCCCCATCCAAATGATCAACATGATATAACTACAGTTAACATTACCTTCGCCTGACAAGCACTACGGAGCCAGATACAACCACAGCCTCATCACGCAGCAGCGACACCGCGCGCTTTCTTTTCCTCAATCTCTTCCAGAAACTCTCTAATGAGGCGTACAGTGTCGTGCGGCTTCTCCTCGTGCGGGAGGTGGCCACACGCAGGCAGCACGTGCAGCCGCGCGCCCGGGATCGCCTCAGACACCGCCTCAGACACCCACGGCGGAATGATGCGGTCGCTTGAACCCGTGATTACCAGCGCTGAAGTAAAGGACACTCAGGCGTGTGTGCGTGCGCAAGCACGCGCGTATGTGTGCGTGCGCTCGTATGCATGCGCGCGTATGCATGCGTGCGTGGGTGTGTGCGTGCGTTGCTAATAGAACAACAGCAGTACTTACTGGGGACTCGAATTTCGGAGAGGCGGTCAGCAACTTGTTCGGGGCGTGCATCGGCGTCTTGAGGCGGGCCGAGGGCTGCTAGGCAGTACTCGAGCAGGGCCTTGTCCCACGCTCGGCACTTCAGAGGCTGCATGCACATGGACAGATACCACTCAGTTAAGCAACAGTTTTGTTGCTGGACCTGAGGATGTGTGAGCACATTGCACACAAGCAAACACTTGCACAACCGAGCGCGCGTGCAGCTGTCATCAAATAGTCCAGCAAGCAACAGCCCGAAGGACGTGAAGGCACACGCACAGACTTGCGCACGCACACACATGCCCATCAAGTAAGCAATAAACTGGACTACAACCGGTCATCACCTTGGAGTATCCGTTGATAATTTCGTCAGTGACAAGCGCAGCGTCATGCCAGGCCAGCCGCACCGCTCGTATGCTGACCGATTGAATCAGAAACCTCACCTGGTTAACGCACGCACACAACATGAGCAGGAGTACACCACAACAAGCAGCCAACGCACCAACAACCATCTCACCACCGAGACAGCGATGGTGGAGCGAAGCAGCGCCATGCGAAGCCACCACCACGCCTTGTTTAAGGGTGCAAGCAAAAAGCGCAAAAGCCTCGTAACGGCAGCGGCTGCGCGTGACAGCAGCCTTTGCACGAGTGAGGGGTTGTTGTTGCCTGTTGGTGCGTTGTTGGTGTGGGGTTGGGCAGGTGTGCTTTGTGTCTTCGCAAATGTAGCGGCAGCAGCAGCAGAGCCTTTGGTTTGCTCAACACCCGCGGCTTTCCTCCTCCTCTTTGTGTTGGGCATTATCGCCGGGCACAGCAACACCAGCGCCTTCACACGCTCGGGGTAGCGCAGACACGCTAGCACTGCTATCAACGCCCCTGCAGAGTGCCTATACACAGCGGTTGTCATTGCAACAGTGCCTTGTGCGAGACAAGACCACACATGCGAGCACATGCACGCATGCACACACAGCCACTCCCGCATGCACGTGCACAGCCGCGCGCGCACCTACATACATACACGCTGCAACAGTCAACGGTAACCTACACAGACACACTCACACGCACACAGCCACATAACCACCTTTCTCACCCAACGAGGACGGCAGGATTGTGGTCGCCAAAGGTTTTGGCAAGATCCATTGTGGTTTTGACGGAGAACTCCGGTGTGTAAGGGTTTGCGCCTTTCTCCCAGCCACGGACCGGCCGCGCCAGCCGCGTTGACAGCCCAAACGCCGGCCGGTCAAACGCCACCGCACTCCCACCTAAGGTGATAGCATATGCACGTGGTACTTATGTTGTTGAGCTTCAGGTGGTATATGTTTGTGAGGCATATGTACATGTGTGGTGATGTGCATCATGTGCAAATCACCACGTACTACGTGAAGGTCAAACGCACATGCGCATTCACACAGTACGTACCTGTTGCGTCTGCGAGGGGCTTAAGCACGCGCTCGTACGAGTACGCAGACGCTCCAAAGCCGTGCAGGAGCACCATCGGAGAATGCGAGGCCGAGGCCGAAGCGTCATTGGCGGCGCCATGCGCAGCCTGGTCATGGTGATGACAACAGTTCACAAACTGGTTGACTTCTTGCTGTTGTGTTTGCATGTCGTAAGTGTACCTTGTAATGGATGCGCACTTGGCCGACTTGCATGAACTGGCTGTCGGGGTCTGCTAGCTCGTCCACACCATCATCCTATCATTTCAAACACTGTTGCAAAAGCAAGCAGCCACTCAAGTCTTTATACTTATGACATGTGCGTGCTGCTGGGACAGATCCTCTGCATTGCAATGCAGTCGGGTTCTGTGTAATGCTGTTTGTCATGCAGCTGATTACCAGCGCAATGTCCGCAGCCTGCCTGCTCCATCGCGCACCGGCCCAGTCGCTAAACCACCCCTTTCCTCCACCTGCTCCTCCCGGCGATGGCACCACCAACGCCCCCGCCGCCGCCGCAGCGGCGGCGGACACCATTGCCGGCAGAGGCGGCGGCGGCGACGGTGGGTGCGCTTTCCGCCAGTGAACAGCGTCAGATCGCCACGTAAGTGAATCCCCCTTCTCCCTCACTCTATCCCCTCTGCTCCTGCTCAGCGCCCTCGGCGGCAGCAGCGCTAGCACCGGCGCCGCCGCCGCCCCCGGCACGCCCATGCGCCACGTGGCAGCACCTTTTCTGCCACCCTATCCGACGTGGCAGCTCTATCCATTTAGCCCTTTTACCCGGCCCACCGCATGCATCTGGTCACCCCTCTGCTACGCGGTAACTCGGTCAGTACCGCCCCGGCTTGCCGCATGTCAGTCATCGTATGCGATTGGGACGCTTTCTCTCCTTCCTGGCCCAAAAACAAACTGCACAATTGTGAACACATGGACTTGTTGTGCACAAGCTCAGGGGTGTGGATGGGCGTGGCGTCGGCGGCAGCGGCGGCGGCGGTGATTGAGGAGGGCGACAGCGAGGGGTTGGTTGTGACCAGCGCCTACGATCAGGGAGACGAGGAGCAGGTGCTTAGAAGCGTGGGGCCGCCGCTGGTCTGGCACCGCTTCAGGTGTGTGTGCGTTGGTGGGTTGGGTTGGGTTGCGTTTCCTTCTTGTGTATTGGAATAAGCAATGCGGATTTTGAAGCTGGATGCAACCATGGCATTGCGCACTGTGACATACTAGGTATATGAAGTTAAAATTATCACTACTACTGTTGCTGTTCTGCCTTGCATGATCCCCGTTATGCAAGCAATGCAGGAAACGCAACAAGAGGAGTACAGTTGTGGAGGGTCGTTGGTTGCTGATGCTATCGTTACCAACTACGTGCGCTGTGTGATATACTCTCATTGTGAATAGTCTAGTATGAATTGCCATCGCAAACGAATGCACTGTGCTGAGCAGCATTGCAGAGTAAAACATCACCAAATAGGTGGTTGACTTCTAGCTTGTTGGCTGTAACTGTGGGGGCACCAGCGCTCGCACCGCCTCACAACTCAGATAATGACACAACAATTCCAAAACAACTTGCACGCAACTCAGCTACAACCAATTGCAGTAACAGAGAACACACGCGCGCATGTATAGCCGTGCACACATGTGCACCCACGCACCCACGCACGCACGCCAAATCAAACAACACACACGAGTTTCTGTATGCGTGGTCCACATCGCAGGGCGCGGCTGGTGGCGGAGGGTGGTGGTGGCGGTGCGGTGGTGGAGGAGGAGGTGCGGCGGGCGATCGGTAGAGGTGGCATCACCGTCACGCGCAACGACAGCCTCCTTGCCGAGGCCGACGCCCTCCAAGCCGTACTCGACGTGCGTACTACATGCCACATTTAAGCTGTCATCTCATTTGGGCTTTGAGCTCACTATGCAGAAGCTGATGTGTGCTATTGCTGTGAGCGCGAACGTGTGGGTGCGTGTGCGAGCAGGGGCATGCACGTGTGTGTGTGCAAGCCTGTGTATGTGTCACCATAGCGTGATGAGTGCTCTAACTAACTTTGTTCAGGACGTAAGGGAGCGTTGGGATCGGCAGCTTGCGGCCAGGAAGCTTCTGCATACACCCGCACGCAGGGCCCTCGAAGACCACCTCGCAGTAAGTTGGAGTAATAATCTTCTCAGCTCACCCGTAAAACTGTTCAGAAGTTCACTCACAGCGAGTGCTGTTCATACTCCCTGCAGGGGTTGTTGTTGGCTAGGGACGAGGGCTTGGACGGCGCAGCTTTGTGTAAAGAAGAGCGCGTCGTAGCAGACTACGTGCTCGCCTCCACCACCACCACCACATCATCCGCCTCCCCCTCCCCTCGCTCGTTGTCGTCCCGGCCCTCCACGTCATCTACCTCCTCCTCCCGCCCGTCCACGTCCTCATCCTCCCGCTGCTACTCCACCGCGCGGTCATCGTCGCTGTCGTCATCACGACCGTCGTCCTCCAGACCCTCCTCGGTACCAAACAATAATAGCCTCAACCAGAGCTTGCAGAAACTCAACCTCACAACGGCCGCGGGACTGGATGATATCGATGCTGCCGTCGCAATCCTCGTCCCCGCACTCGCACGCGAAAAGGCAAGCACTGGATGCAGAAGTTGTGTGCTGTAAAGCAAAGCAGGTTGCATTGTTTACAAAAGCACGCACATGAGTGTGCACTCTCAAACGCGCGCGCATGCACGTGTGCACATGTGCACACACATGCATGCATACACGTACATGCAGAGGAACATGTACGCACACGTGTGCGCGTGCACGCACGCACGCGCTCATGGACACGCACAACTTGCACGCGTGCACGTGCTCACCGACACACTGCACAGGATGCCCTTGAGTCCGATGTCGACCGTGTTCGTGCTGCGCTCGATTGTGCGTTTGAGTCGATGGAGTCCGTCGAGCGCCGCGCTCCCGCCACGTCCGATCTCGAGCGCCTGGCCGTGAGACTGAGCAGTAGTAAGGGGAATGGTAGTGGCGTTGATAGGAGCGGGTTGGGCAGTGGTAATGGCGGGGTGTGTGGCGTTGGTGTTAGTGTTGGGAGTGGGGGAAAGCGGGTGGAGAGGTTGAGAAGGACGGTGCAACAGTTCAGGGAACCAGGATAGTCTTTGTATGGGGTTTTGGTATGGTGATTGCGTGAGTGTTGAGTGAGTCAGTGCACAACAGAAGCCCGAAACTGACGCGGTCGTGCCACCACCACCACCACGTTGACAACAATGTGCTGCTCTTTGGTAGTCTGTGCACTTGCAGCTGTTCCACTGGCTCGCAGCAGTCAATGTGCGATTGCTGCAACTCTAGTCAGTCACCGTGCTGCCTTGCATTGTCCTTGCACTGACCGCTATACCATTGTCGAATAGCACTCTTCCCCACCCAACAACTTCGCCAAACACAGTGTGTCTACCTGAACTTGCGTTCTATCATGCTGAAGTCATGAAAATGCCACCAACGCAACACGCAGCCACATACAACAAGAATGCTAGCGTGATGTCGTATAGAGTACAGTGAACCAGCTGACGTGACTGTATGTGAGATGAGCATGACCAAGTTCGCCGTGTGTGCCATCACCAGGCTCTAAACTTTGGGCGTTGAAGAAGACTTGTGTCTTGTCATGCGCTGCCTCCTCGCCCTATTCCACCGCCGCCGCCGGCACAGCGTGAGCAACTGCATGTGCTTCCACCCTGTGCTTTGTGCGTGTGTTGGCAAGGCGGCGGCGGCGGCGGCAGGTGCGATGACTCATCTCTGCTGAGTGACAGATGACCAAGTCGTGGTGAGGCACCTGCCTCCCTTAAGCTTGACCTGCATGTAGCCCTCACCACCGAGGCAGCAGCTGCCGCTCACCAGCCGTAGCCGTCGGAGGCATTTGAGGCGGCGGCGGCAGCAGGATGAAGGCAAGCCTGAAGCGTTGCCTTGCTTGCAGGGTTGCTCTTTTCGCTGCCGATGCCCGACTTTGTCACTGCTTGTGTTTGGTATTTGGTTATGACACTGCATCCAAGCTGTATGAGCATGTGCAGTCAAGCTGGGTGCTACTGTCCATTCGCATTGTTGCCACAGTACATGCACAGCATGTTTCATTGTCTGTTTAGCTGATCCGTTTGTTGAACGGTTTTCTATGCATTTGCCATTCGCAACACTGTTGTTGTTGTTGTTGCTGTTGTTTATCATGGCGTGCTGAGAGTTGCTTGTGTCCAGATAGCTGTTGAGGGCTGCTGTCACGGCGAGCTGGACAAGATCTACGAGACGCTCGCCCACCTCCAAGCCAAGGAGAACATCAAAGTGGACCTCCTCATCTCGTGCGGAGACTTCCAGGCAAGCCCCTCGCGTGATGTGGATGTGTGCAAACTGGAGCACACACGCACACGCACATAAGCACGTGTGTGCACACGCATGCATGCACACGCACGCACATGCAAACACGCGCCCGTGCGCAAAGGCACGAAGAAATGCACACGCGCGCGCATGCACACTTGTGCAAGTATACCCCCACACACCCAACAACAGCACGCGACAGGCAGTGCGCAACGTGGACGACTTGGAGTGCCTTGCTTGCCCTCCAAAGTACCGCGACCTGCGCACGTTCCACTCGTACTACTCTGGTGCCCGCGTCGCTCCCGTACCCACACTATTCATCGGCGGCAACCATGAAGCCTCAAACCACCTCTGGGAACTGTGAGTGGGATTGTGTGCAAACTATACATCTATCGTGTGTGCTTGCGCACAGGTACAAGTATGTACTCGCATAACAAAAGCTGTACGCAACATGCGCGCGCGCACGTGTGCATGTGTGTGCGAGCGTGCGTGCACGCGTGTGCATGCATGTTTGGTTGCGTCGCTACCAACACGCTACGAATGACAGCTACCATGGCGGTTGGGCTGCTCCCAACATCTACTTCCTCGGCTTCTCCGGCGTGGTTCGTTTCGGCGGCGTGCGCATCGCGGGTCTCTCCGGCATCTACAACGCGAACCACTACCACTCCGGTTACTACGAGAGCGTGCCCTACGGTCCCTCCACCATGCGCTCCATCTACCACGTGCGCGAGTACGCCGTGCGCAAGCTCATGAGCGTGAGAGAACCCATCGACGTGTTCCTATCACACGATTGGCCACGCGGGATCGCTTTCCACGGGGACACTTCTGATTTAGTGAGGAGGAAAGCTTTCCTGAAGAGTGAGATTGAAAGCAACACGCTAGGGAGTCCCGCTAGTGAAGAGATGTTGAAGAGACTCAAGCCGAGGTATTGGTTCAGCGCGCACTTACACACGAAGTTCCCCGCACTCGTCACGCATGGGTACAACCACCTGGAATCCACAACGAGGTTTCTTGCATTGGATAAGTGCCTACCTCACAGAGACTTCTTACAGGTGAGGTTGTGGACTCGCAGACTCGACACATGCTGTGAACGTGTTGACGCTCACCATAACAACAGGTGATTGACGTCCCGAGTGCGAAAGGATCGTTGGAGTTTTCTTATGATGAAGAGTGGTTGTCCATAGTGAGGGCTTCGCACAACTACTTGTCTCTCGCACGCGCTCCCGTCACCCTCCCGTAAGCTTGAGGTTTGTAACTATGCTATCCAATCAATAGCATAGGATTAATTGGAATGCACAGTGCAGAGTTTCCGGGCTTCTACCAGCATAGGAAGTTTGTGAAAGAGGCGATGGTGAAGAGGGGCGGCGATAAGGTCCCGCTCAACTTTGCACCCACGGCGCCTGTACACGACCCAAGAAGCAACCGCAGGAGAGGCAACCCATCCGCACTGAGTAAGGCTCGAAGGAGTTGAGTCTGGACTGCGCGTGTGCGTGCGTGTGCAAGAAGCTGTATTTGAATGGCATGTTGTTGCTGCGCATGTCAGGAGAGGTGAGGAACCCGCAGACTGAGGAGTTTCTCAACATGCTGGATCTGCCGTACAACTTGGACCATGGAGCAAGGAGTAGTGGTGGTGCAGCAGGCGCACACACGCCATCGCCAGGTGGGTGTTGTGATGGCTTGACACAAGTGCATGCATGTGGTTGTGTTGATGCGAATGTGCGCGCGTGCATGCGCGCCTGCACATTCTAAGAGTGCGTGTGCGTGTGCGTGTGCGCGTATGCGCCTGTAGATTGTGTGCGTACGCGTGCATGCGCGCGTGCAAGTTTGTGTGGTCAGCTGTGTGCGTGTGCATGTGCGTGTGAATGTGAGCTGGTGTCTTAGTGAGTGTGGCCGCCAGGGCATCGGCACATGCACACCTGTGCGCAGGCGCTGACTTCAGCCACGATGACGTTGCCAACCCGGAGGAGATTCCACTCGATGACGATGATCCCGATGCTGTGCCGGACGGCGAGGACGGCGACAATGACATTGGCAACGCCACTGCGGCGCTGGATTTGGCCAACCCTGAGGAGATTGCGCTAGATGATGATGAGGAATGAGACATGGAAGTGAGATTAGTGCGAGAGGAGTTGAATTAACTTAACTCTCCATGTGCGTGTGCATGCTGGCAAATGCCGGCGATTGCACGGGTTGAGCCTTGGCATTGTGCTCGTGCGCATGTGCAGCTGCACAGCATTGCATCACAAAGAAGGGGTCGCAGCGCGTATGGGCAAAGACTGTGGCAAGACAAGTGACTCACATGGTACCACTCACGCACTTGCGCGTGTACTGGGCAGCACTGTTGCTGTGATCCACTCCGGGAAGGCTCAAAGCAAGTGGAGCGCGTAGTTTACGACAATGCATCATTGGTACTAATACAGTAACGCATAAGTCGGTTCGTCAGTTCAAGTGGCAAACACCCTTGCACTTCGCAATAGTAATACTATAGTAGTGTCCCATATCCCCGTTCAAAGTGCTCCATGTGCATCGTCAAAAAAGTGCAGCCTAGCCTACAAGTGAGGACTGCTTAATCAACATGAAGTGCAACACACGGGGTAGGGGTTAGGGCATTGGGAAGATTTAGCAAGCAGCCCGGTGGTATGAAGTACTGGCGTGTCATTGCATGGGTTGAGTGCTGGTGTGGTGCATGACATTGCATGCGAGTGACACCTTGCATGCGGGCTATGCGGCATAAATTTGTCTCTTGCACACCTGCTGTGCCTCACAGCCTGTGGCAGTCGGTATGGACTTACTGAGGGTAGACTGCTGTAGAGGTACGAGTGAGGACCCGCGGCTTGCGCCGTCATCACTGCCAGCCAGACCCCTTATTTAGGGGCCCTTCTGGCCCATAAGTTATGGCTTGCCGTTTCGAAATATCTGGATTGGGCGCGTCAGCGCTCAAAGCAATTGCCTTAACTTTTGCCAACTCAGACGACGTGGCGCCATCGGGTGGCAGGTGGTACAGTCAGTGCCAGCATGGCGGCGGCGGCGGCAGTGGCGGCGAGGGTGCTGGAGTCCAATGCGGCATCAACGCCGTGCGCAGGGAGGCGTGGTGCGCGTGCCGGAGGCGGCGGGTGTGGGGGTGATGGCTTGTCGTCATGGAGCGGAAGAAGGAGGCGGGGGAGGGGCAGACGTGGCTCCTCCTCTGCCGCCGCCGCTGCGGCGGCGGCGATGGGGCTGGAGAGAGGAGCGGCGATTACGTCTGCTTCCGGCGGGGCGTCGTTGTCCGCGGTAGAGGCGCCCTCCTGCATGTACATTGGGCCACTGCACCTTGCCGACCAGGCTGGACTAGAGGCGCTTTACACACAGGTGGGCTTTTGTGTGCACCCCTACAGAATGCTTTTTCCCTAGCAAGAAGTCAGTCAAACATGTGACATTGTGCAATAGGCTGTTTGCAAGCTGAAATTTCAGTTTGCAACATACTGAGGTCGTCTGCTTGCAGTATCTGCAACACCTCAGTGCATACGTTTTGGTTCCCCCTTGCTGCTTGCAAAGGTGTATGAGCATCAAACTTGATATGTGCATGTATGCTTGCAGGCACGCGACACATACTATAGTGGCCGGCCCCTTATTATGGACGAGATGTTTGATGCTCTTGAGGTACGTATTTGTTGCTTGTGCTGCATTCCTCGGTAGGGTGGTTTGGTTACAGTGTGCATTGGTTCTGATGGGCATTATTTGAATTGCTAGGCACGCTTACGCGAGTACAGCTCCAAGTTGGTGAAGAAATACCCGCGCTGCAGCCTACAGAAATTTGCTGTGTACTCGGATGCAGAGGTAAGACATCACACGCAAGATGAGCAGACATTATCAGTGAAACAAATGTGTAATAGTTTTGTCACACTATGTAGTACTATGGTTGAGCAATGTATCTTCTGGTATTCAACTAGTTGGCATGTAAATACGTATTGTGACTAACCCTGTGGTTACGAATTTGTAGTGATTGAGTTTGACCAGAATGTGTTTTTTACATTTGGTTTTGCCAGGCTGATCATTCGCAGATGGCGACGCTATGGGGCATTTGGTTAGCTTTGTTGGCGGCGGGCGTGGCCGTGTCGACAGAGTGCGCCTGCACGGTCTTCTCCATGTGCAGAATACCCTCTGCGTCCTCGGGCTGGCGGATAGGTGGACACGCTGCCACGCACGCCAGCACAGCTGTTGACTCTCTGCCACAATCAAGCGCAATTTACCCCGTATTTGGACTCGCTCTTGGGCTCCCCGTTGCATTTGCAGCAGGTGTGAGAGATTTGGTGTTAGTATGCTCCGACAAGTTGTAGTGAGTGACGGTGACGATGTATGTTGTGTGTGTGTGTGTTCAGTGAGCTCGCTGCAGCGGTTATCCAGCAATTCCACAGTGGCAATGAAGGGCGAGTGTCCTGGTTGTGGTGAAGAGGTGTATGCTTTCATCAGAGCGGATGGCTCGACACGCCCGCGGTTCAAGACTGAGTGCCATTGCTGCGAGAGACCACTTGTGTTTCAGGCCCATCTGCAGGTATGTTGGAGTGTTGTCGTCCTCGTCTTGTATGTGGTACACTACCTCAGCAAGCCCTCATTAATGATCAATGTTGGCGCTTGCAGCAATCTTTGCGGCATCCCCGCAACATGTTTGCGTACGGGCGCATCTACTTGGTATCCAGGTCAAACGACCTCGCACCATCACGTGAAGCATAGTAACACTGGCAGTGTAGTCATCAATGTAAACAGATGTACTCCTGCATCGAGGGAACTGTTCTCTGTTCACAGTAATTCACAGTAAGCATATGGTGGTTTGTACGAGTTGGTAGGTGCAGTCGGAATTGAATTATGATACAGAAAACTAGCATCAAGTCTTAATGTACGATTAATGTACGACAGCATTCTTGGATAACCACACTGGATGTTACCAGCTCGCGTCCGGCAGGGCGAATCTTATACCCCTCTATGCATACATTGGCGAGATTACATGTGTGCCTTGTGGTAGAAGCGCGCAGTCATGAGGTGGTGCACATTGGCGGTGGCTGAGCGCATTGCATATAAGTGCAACTTATGTCAATGTGACCATAACTGCACTATTCATCGCATCATGGGTACAAGAGACAGTCCAATGTGTCACTGTAGTTGTGCCTTAGATCTTTAGACACATGACAGCCCCACTACAGCAGCACGCAGCATTGAACGCAGCGCCAAGGCAACACACACCATGCGAACTGCTGGACACTGAATGTGCATGGGAAGCGGGCTGCATGGTAACGCAGCACGCCCGTGCGGAGGAGACGGCCAGCCAACCCCACCACCTGCACCCAACTGACAGCGACACTACACAGCGCAGTGCTGCCGACCGCACTGCATATGGGTGACGCACAGGGGCGGAGCAGAGGAGCAGGGCAGAGGGGCCCTGCCACGCCAGCAATGGCAAGGGTTTCAGTCACGGCAGCGACCAAAGAGGAAGAAGAAGAGGTGGAGGACGGAGAGGAGAAGGAGGTAAGAGGAGGGGGGAGAGGAGGAGGACGGAGGAAGGGAGGGAGGGAGGGAGGGAGAGAGGGGAGAGAAGGAGACATATGGGCATGCTGCATGCTGCTGCTGCTCCGCTACAGTTGCTGAAGACCGTAGTTGACGCTACCATGCGGCCTGTTGTGCAGGTAATGGACACTAACATGCATGTATGCATGTTCAATGGGCAGGTCTAGGGTGGCGTATAGCGTGTTAGGTAGCAACAAGCAGTAGATATCAGCCCGGTGGTGGCCTCTGATCAGGCTTGCATGCTGTTTGTGTGCACTTATGTGCTTCTGCATTATGCATGTACAAAACTGCCTCGAGCATGTCCTGTACATGTATGGTTATTCTACTACCAACTCTCTACACACTGCAACAGGACAAAAGTAAGCTAAACCATATGCTGCGCCAACCTTTCGTTCAGTTCACAAGATCTGGCATCTTGTGAACTGAACCATGACAGCACTCACTGTAACAACACGACATGCGTGTAGGGTCTCCACACTGAAGTATATGTATAGGATATGTGAAGTGCTGTGTGGCGCACGCATGCAACATCAATGCACAACCGCACTACATCATCATCTCTGTATAAGGGTTTACATTGTCACCACCGGGCCAATCTCTTCTACACTACCACTATCGCCTAGCCCCGTCAGACATGCATGAACGTAGCAATGACAGTCACCTGCGCGACGGCCGTTGGTCAGCGCCCTTTCTCCTCGGCAAGGCAGTAGCAGCAGTAGCAGATCCAACGGACTCCCCCTCCTCCTCCGCCTACATCACCAGGCCGCCACCCACAACTACGTCGTCCACTTAGCTGCAACTGCGTTGTTAGGGTTTGCGCCCATTGGCGCGCAGCATGCATGCACACGATCCGCTGCACTCCCTGTCAAAGTGCCGTCGCTGTGTCCTTCAGGCTCCTTCACACGAGCAGCCTCCACTGCTCCCCATGTACGTCGACGTCGTCATCGTCTTCCACTGCATGCATGACCAACACGTTGATATTACTATGATACAACTCAAACAAACACTCCAGCAGATCCGTGATATCACTTGGCTTTGCAACGTGCATGCATCATCGTGCAGGCTATGTGCAGCAGAGATGTAGAACAATAGCGGAGAGTCGTGCTGGTGTAGACAACCTTCGCAGAAAAGCCCATACAAATACCTAGATACCGGAAGAACATGTTAACAGAGAGAGGAAACAGAAAATGACTACACCACCTATGCGCAGAGCGTTTAAAGGTTGCTACCTGCACAAGAAGAGTTTGAAGGCATAATGTACTATGCGAGAAAAGCTATTTCAAGACCACAACTACTGATGAGCTGCAGCAGTGGCACCGCCGCCACAGCACGCAGCAAAGAAGCCACCGCGCTTTTTTGGTTGCAAGGGTGTGGGCAATTTGCTTGTGACAGCAGTAGCAGCAGCAGAAGTCTTTGTAGTAGCGTCAGCCATCACCCCTGAGACCTTTTCAGCAGCCTTCATACCAACACCAGTCCCAGTGCTTGACTCAAAACCAGCAGGCGCAGGACCAGCTGCAAGACCAGGAGTTGGAGCTTGAGGCTGCACCAGAAACATAAGATCAGTGTGAGCCCCAGTTGATGTGTCTGTACAGCTACTGAAAACTTGGTGGGGCTGAACACATCAACAACATGAGCGACCTTGACGGGCGCATACGATTGTCTAACTGCACTCATGCTGTCATATGCAAACCATAACGCGACCATGGCGCACCTCAGCGGCGGCTTCAGACACGATGCCTTGCACAGCACTGACTGGCGACACAACTGCGGGTTGAGTAGTGGTTACCTCCTGCTGCAGGGGAGATGTAGACATGGGCAATGCTGGCTGGCCTGTGGGTGCGGCAGCAACCTGCATGGCCATCACACAATGAGTGTCAGTGCCGCAAACTGCAGGCTTGCGCAAATGAAATCTAGACTATACCTCTATCTCTGCACGTGTTGCAGGGGCAATGCTTGGGGGCACAGTAGTTGCTGCAGCTGGCGTCATGCCAGGAACACTCAGCTTGCCAAATGCAGTCTTGCTGGCCTCGCCCACCTTCGCAGCCGTCGTGTTGTCAAGCCCAGCAGCAGCTGCACCCTGTGTTGCATACTGCTTCACCTGATCAGGGCTGACCTTGCTCATGAATGAGCCGACCTGCCCGCCAAGGCCAGTTGAGCCTGTTGGTGCGACTGGCATCGTCTCTGCAGCTGGCGTCACAGGTGGTGCTGGTGCTGCAGGGCTGACCTTGCTCACAAGCGAGCCAACCAACCCACCAAGGCCAGTTGACGCGGTTGGTGCACCTGGCGCCGATGTCTCTGCAGCTGGCGTCACAGCCGGTGCTGCTGCTGCAGGGCTAACCTTGCTCATGATTGAGCCAACCAGCCCGCCAAGGCCAGTTGAGCCGGATGGTGGCGCCAGCGTCTCTGCAGCTGGCGTCACAGCTGGTGCTGGTGCAGGGCTGACCTTGCTCATAATTGAGCCAACCAGTCCGCCAAGGCCAGTTGAGCCGGATGGTGGCGCCGTTGTCTCTGCAGCTGATGTCACAGCTGGTACTGCGGATGCTTCTGGCGATGTCGAGACTGCAGACCCCGCAGTCAGCTTTGTGAAGCCAACCTTGCCCAACTCCCCAACCTGTATGGCCTTGGCGCTGTCCAACCCGGCAGTGGAGGCAGCCTGGGTGGTGTACTGCTTGACGGCGTCCGGGCTGACTTTGCTTGCAAAGCTGCCGAAGGTGCTGCCAGCAGCCCCTGTGAAGCCCGCTGGAGTGGCCCCTGGAGCCTCTGCGGGAACAGTGGTTGCGGCTAAAGTTGGTGCTGCCCCAAAAACACTCTGAGCTGAGACTGGCGTTTGGACAGTTGATGCTGTCGCGCTGGTTGCGGTGGGTCCCGCGAACTTGCTAAAGGCATCCTTGCTCGCTGTGCCCACCTTCATGGCAGTTGCCAGGTCAAGCCCGGCAGCACCTGCGCCCTTCGTTGCGTACTGCTGAACTTGATCAGGGTTGACCTTGCTAGCAAATGACCCGATAGTTCCTGACAAGCCACCGGATGATGGCAACGCTGTTGTTGGCTCTGTGGCTGGAGCTGCTTGCAAAGGTGCAGAACGCGAGACATCCAAACCAAATGCGGAGAGGGAGGGGTGTGCAGCTTCGGGTTTTGAAAAGACGGGCTGAAGATCAGCATCCAAAGGATCTGCCTCTGGCATAGAAGTTGGCATTGCGCTTGGCTCCTGCACGCTCAAGGATGAAGTGATTGGTGCTGCTGGCTGCGGCACTAATATCGTCGATGGCTCAGACAAGGGCACAGAGACTGGTGATGCAACTGAGCTGGGCTCTTGCACGCTCAGAGGTGTGATTGGCGCTATAGGCTGCGGCACTGGTATAGTTGATGGCTCAGACAGAGAAGAAGTGGGGATTGCCTGTGTTGATCGTGTTGCCTCGCTTGTGGCCATGCTGGAGATGCTTGAGACAGAGTACTCTGACCCTGCTTCAGAAAGCACACTTGTCGACGGTGCCTTCAGCAGTGATGGCTCAGTTGGGGCACTCGAGACAGAAACAACATCACCAATTGTGCCCGGGGCTGTTCCAGGAGGAATTACGACTTGGGTCAGGAGAGGCTCTGGGGCAACCGTCTCAGCAGCAGTGAAGGGTTGTGCAGCAACTTCAGCTGGAAACTCTGTAGCACTTGGCTCCACACGCTCAAGAGGCGTCAAGGCTGGGGGTGTTGAGATGGCTTGAAGCGAGTCCGCAGCAACTGCAGGTTGAGCAGCTGCAGCCTCAACTGCTGCAAGAGGCTCAGCAGAAGTTTCCGCAGGGGCAAACATGGAGGAGTCCCCTGATGCTGTCAGGACCTGAGGAACCTGGGTATCAGGTTGTGGCGATTCTGCAATCACAGGCGCCACCATGTTGTTAACAACCTCCTCTGCAGCTTCAGGCAGTGTAGACTCAGCCATTGGTGTGGTGTCGACAGATTTCACTGCTTCGCTCGCAATTGGAGTTTCAGTAGTGATGGGAGCAGGATGCCTTGAAGTCAGTGAGGTAGCAGCCCTACCAACAACTCCAAACAGACCGCCAGCAACAGCACCGACTCCGCCAAGGATGCCACCTACTAAGCCGCGGCTCGGGCTGGGAGCTGACTGCGCTGGCTGTTCAGCAGCAGGAGTGGAAGGTTCCATGGCGGACGACGGCTCACTTGGCACAGGTGGAACTTCAGGTGCAGCCTCCATGCTTTCTGTAGCGCTGTCAAAAGCACGTTGCGACTCCTCTGACGGTGCGGTTAGAGCAGCCTCTGTTTCAATCACAGCCGGTACTTGCTGCAGAAATGAAGACCTGTCTTGGGCAACGGAAGTTGACCCACCAAGCGCGCCCACATAAGCATCAGCAACATCAGTTCCAATTGCAGGAACACCGGAAATCCCAGACACTGGGAGCGTCATGGGGGGAGCTTCCGATATGGGTGGCGTGGTAGCTGATACTGGCACTGCAACATCCGCATTTACGGGGCCAGATGTTGGAGGCGCAAAGGCAATAGACGGTTCTGGCGTAGTGGCTACATTGACATCAGATGCATGAAGACTAAAATCAGTTGATGGGAAGATGGATCGAACATCTGGAGGCGGCGCTTGGCTGAGACCGGTAGGAACAGTGCTGTTGTTAAAGCCTTCTGTTGCGGTGTGCACACTACTGGCAGTGTCAATTGGTACATCTGTAGCCATTGCGCCCCCAAAACCTGCTTCACTTGAGGCCGGAACTGCATTGACCCCTTCTGCAACAGAAGATGCCGCTGCGTGAAAATTTGGCTTGTGTCCTTCAGGATACATGCTACCAGCCTCCAGCGCATCGGCCTTGGCAGCTTCTTCTGTGCGGATGACTGGAAGCTGAGCTTCCAGGCTTTGCGCATCAGAGGTGCTCGCAGGCAGGCTTGTTGAAGGTACACCTCCACCAGTCAGAGCGGTGGGTACCAAAGCCTTGGCTCTGTCCACCAAGCTCGGGCCCTCTGCTTGTTCGGAGCCAGTGAATGGCAAAGCACTTTTTACTCTCTCTGTGAGAGTGGGACCTTCTGAGGAAGTAAGTGACTCGGGGAGCATGCTTTTCACCTTTTCACTTACTGTGGGATACTCTGTCAGGCCCTTGGAGTCCAGCAACTGTCCTACACCTTCAGCTGGCGAGGTAGCTGACTGTTGTTCGGCGACAGAGTCTGCACTCACTCCGGCTGGTTCTGGCAACAGATCAGGTGCAGCGGAGGGTTGAGTAGGTTCAACCAGTCTGTCTGTTTCGAATGCACTCGGTGGTGCATCACCGGCAACTGGGCTGCTGCCACTAACAAATGCTGGCAAGAGACTTCTTGCCTTGTTAACAAGCCCAGTGGTCTGAGACTGTGCCTGGTCCACAAGGCTTGCACCTGTACTCGACTGTCCAAAGCCAAAAGATGGTACTGCACTCTTGACTTGCTCCGTCAAACTGGGGCCTTCCGTAGAGGTCAAAGACTCTGGCAGCATACTCTTCACCTTTTCACCAGCTGTGGGGTACTCTGTCAGTCCCTTAGAGTCCAGCAGCTCACCAACACCCGCAGTAGGCTGTCCTGGTGCACTGATCTCCTCAGATGGTATCGAATATTTGACTTGGTCAGTCAAACTGGGGCCTTCTGTGGAAGTCAACGACTCAGGAAGCACACTCTTCACCTGTTGCCCGACTCGATCAGTCAAACTGGGGCCTTCTGTGGAGGTCAACGACTCAGGAAGCACGCTCTTCACCTGTTCACCGACCTTGTCGGTCAAACTGGGGCCTTCTGTGGAGGTCAAAGACTCAGGAAGCATGCTCTTCACCTTTTCGCCAACCGTGGGGTACTCTGTCAGCCCCTTCGAGTCCAGCAGCTGACCGACACCTTCAATAGGCGGTTGTGCTGCACTCACCTCCTCTGCACTTAGTGCAAATGGTGCTGTGAATTGTTGCTGCATATCCTGCACAGCATCCCCGCTCGTCAAGCTGCCTGTATCGAGAGCGCTGGTTTGGGATGCAGTGCTATCCGCTGGAGTGGTGGACGCAGCAGAGGATGGCAGAAGGGCCTTAGCCTGATCTACTAGACCACTAGGGGCGACCAAGCCCTTAGACTCAAACAAGGCCGGGATGCTGCTGGAATGTTCCTGATCGGCCACGATGCTGCTGCTGCTTGCTTGTAGTGCATTGCCGCCTGGGACTGCGCCACCCAGGGCGAGAGAGGTTGGAAGCAGGCTCTTAACCTTATCAACCAGGCTGCTCGGCGCTGTGGCACCCTCTGACTCCAACGTGCTCTCTGGTGAAGAATCTGCTACTGCACCACCAGCTGCATCTGTACCAGCAGCTGGCAGGTCTGTAGCAGAGGTGTCGACTGCCTGGCTGTCAGAAGGCACGTCTTTCAACGGGGCCTCAGCTGATGACGCGGATTGATCTGTGCTTGTGCTTGTCTGCAGTACATTGACAGCTGGAGTACCGGACAAATGCAGGAGGCCCTTCACCGTGTTAATGATTCCACTAGGCGCCACCAAACCTTTTGACTCAAACAGAGCGGGAACATCACCTTCTGAAGGTCCAAGGTTCAGTGCAGAAGGGTCAGCCAGCGCACTGGTTGGCTTGTCAGCTGGGCCAGCAGCGATGCCTGTGATTGCAGCTGCAGGAGAGGTTGGATCCGTCACTTCGTCAAGAAGAGAGGGAGCTTCTGTTATGATGGGGGCAGGTTCTGAAGGCTGTGGCTGGTTGCCACCCAATGCCACAGGCCACGCGCTCCTTGCTTTGTCCAGCAAGCTAGGCTCCTCACCAATAAGAAGTACGGACTCCGCCCGTTCCATCACTGGAACGCCAGCAGAGGTATCCAGAGGCTGATCGCTGCCTTGGGCTCCCAAGCTTGCCGCGCTCGGTGTATCCACATCAGTCTCCAACAGTGGCATCGACTGCGTTTCCGCTAGTGGAACAGGGGTTTCCTCTGGTAGCAAAGACTGTGGGCCTATGGACATGCTTTCATCCACCGAAGATTCTGTTCCATGAGATGTTGGCAACAGACTCCTCACAGTGTCCATTGCGCTAGAACCCAGCTGTTTAGCACTTGAAGCGGTGTCTGTTGAGCCTGAAGGATATCCTCCCAGCGACGATGGCAAAACCTGCTTGACACTCTCCATCAGGCCTGCAGACTCTGTTTGGCCTTCACCGGAGCTGGTGATGGATGCCGGCAATGAACTCTTAATGCTGTCAACAACGCCATAAGTCTGGCCTTCTGCCGGCGCCTGGTTTGAGCCAGTTAAAGACGCTGGCATAGCGCTTTTGATGCTGTCAACAAAGCTGGAAGTCTGCCCTTCTGCTGGTGCTTGACTGGCGCCAGACAGCGATGGGACCAAGCTTGACGCACGCTCCATCACAGATGGCCCCGTGGAGGACTCTTGAGGGGCAGGAGACCCGGAGCCGGTGAGGGATGCAGGCAGTACGCTCTTTAAGCTGTCAACAATGCCATAGGTCTGCCCTTGTGCCAGCGCCTGGTTTGAACCAGTTAAGGATGTTGGCAAGGCGCTTTTGATGCTGTCAACAAAGCTGGATGTCTGCCCTTCTGCTGGCGCTTGCCCGGTGCCAGGTAGAGACGGAACCATGTTTGATGCACGCTCCATCAACAATGGATCTGTAGAGGACGCTTGAGGAGCAGAAGATCCGCCAAGGGATGCAGGCAGTATGCTTTTCACGTTATCCACCAAGCTCGACTGAGTTGCGCCGGCCGTGACATCTACATCTTGTGCCATAGATGTGTCGAGGGAATCACTTGGGTTATCAGGCAAAGGGGAATACGGCACTGACGCAGCAATGCCAGGCGTGAGTGTGGTTGCACTTGATATTGTGTCCTCGGTGCCCGCAAGCGCATCTGAATGTGGCAGTGTGCTTTCTGACACAGTTTGTGCCTCACTGCTCGAGCTGAACGACCCAAGGCGCTCTATGTAAAGTGCTTGCAGCTCGGCGCTTTCTGATGGACTGAGCGTTGTGGGCAGCAATGGCTGAACCTGCTCACAAGCCAAGAATCAGGACTGACTGTCCCATATGAACAAATGTTTGTGAAGCGGTACAAAATGCAACTTGAAGGCACAGTGTATGCGACAGCACGCACTGAGGACAAAACTCAACAACTGCCGACTCACAAATCAGATAGGGCGTGTGCAAGATTCACATAGTCACTGAATGGACTGTGGAGACAAGGCACTGAACTCACGTTGGTACAACAATTATTGATGTGATTGTTGCTGAGGTTAATTAATGTGAAGTTGCTGCAAAGCTTACCTCATCAACCTTCGGCGCTGCTATCAGCACGGCCTGCTCTGGCGCGGCATCCCTAGTTATCTGTCCGCTTGCAGCGTCCTGACAAGCCGCGAGCATGACTTTAAACACATATAACAAAGGTCTGCTCTATACCAAAATCCGGCGGTGCTGAACTGGCTGGTCAGTTCATAGCGTTGCACTCAAGCTGGCAAAAGTGGCTTTCCGGGCAACGAACCGGAGCGAACAATAACCAGGGCAACAGAACGCCACAGAGAGTATTTCTCAACAAGATGGATCTGGTACAGCTGTCCCGTGTGACAATATTCGCAGTAGGAAATGCAGACGCTTGACCATACAGCCGCAAGAACTAACCAATGCCTGCCATTTCCTCACCACGACAAGGGCAGGTTCCTCTGAAGCTTGTGAAACCATTGGTGACATTGAGCGCATGCCTTCCGGCGTAGCGAAGCCACTGCCGCTGTCGTCCGCACCAGTACCCACCTGAGCAGACACGCAACTGTCAACGTTAGGCACGCAAGCAACCATTCCAACCCCCTTTCGGAAGGAAAACACCGTGGGTAGTATACAATGATAATACCGTGATAATAAACTGTGTGCATGCATGCGCCTAACCTGCGTGGTATCTTCATCTGTCATGTTCGCCTGAGCGTCGTCAAACTGGGCATCGTCTGCCTGAGCATCATCGCCTACTACCGGTGGGGCCTCGCCAGCCAGTCCGGCCGGCGTGCCCTGTTTATTGCCCATGGCCTGGACTGACTGCAGCCACCGGCAAACAGTGTGAGTCAGTGTGTATAAAACCCCCCCATGCACATCTTGATGAGGGCATGCATGTAGCTTGGCTGGCAAAACTTCGGCGGTATTTGCTATCGCTAAAGCTGAATGACAAGCATGCACGGAAGAAGTAACACAAAGGACATACAGTGCGCTCCTCCGATGGTGCAACAACGCTTGACCAAGCACTCCGAAGAACCAAAGCTGCGCAAGCCAACAGCAAGCAGCGACAGGAGCACATACATTAGCAGCTGTGCTCAGCAACGGCTATCGTAGCCAGGCGAACGGCGGCAAAACCACCATCAGTTTCGCAAGTTATGCAAGCTGTTCTATATGACCAGCCCAGCTGCAAAGCTTCACCTTTCGCTACTGCGCACCCGCTCAACCAAGCTTCTTGGCATGAGTACAACTACAAGCTAGCATGAGTAGCGGCAGGCACCTGGCCGTCAGCCCGGGTGAGTGGGTCTCCGGGCGTATCCGTCGCTGCGTCTTTTAGGCGCGCAGGTAGAAGAGTCCTTTAGCAGCCCGTCCGGACCAGCGGCCTGCCCCTCACGCACAAGGACGGCCAAGACAATGCTGTCGCCGTCGCCACTAGGCCTATGACAGGACACGCAGTTGAGTTGCAATCAAGCGAAGCGGAGTCGCTTCAAGACAGAAGATGACAACGAGCGGATTTTTTCGCTCGTCGGTTCGACACACGTGTACATCGACGGTGATACACGATAGTCTATCATCGTCGATAGAGTGTTTAAGGGGCAAGTTACCCGTTGGCAACGGGAATCAGTGGGCAACGTGGGGGATCTCTCTCTCTCTCACTCTGTTGCATGCGAGGTGCAAATTACCTGTATTATACAGGTAATTTGCACTGAACTCAGGACATGCAGGCTGTATGTCATGAGTTTTCATCTTACAACACACTAGCATGCTTCACATCCGTGTAACCTTAACCTACCACATACTGGACCACAATAAGCCAGATCTTATGCGCTTGTACATGGGCGGAAATCGATGGCCCGATTGAGACTCACATAATACTTGTGTCTGTGCCAGCTACGTTGCACGCAAATGTGCGGATACAAGTGCGCGAACATGAAGACCAATTGGCATTTTGAGGGACGAATAACTTTCCCTGCAGCAGGCACATTTTCAAACAATTTCAATGAGGAAAGGAGAAAAAATACGCGGGGCGATTAGATGAGCATGGTGATGGTTCCTTCAAAAGTCGGAATTTTGATTATTCAACTTTTTACTTCGCCGTTTACAAGCCCCAACTTTCACTGTTGCCCCCTAATGAAGACCTTATATGTCTTAAATTCGGCTTTTGGCCTTCATGCGAACATAACAAAAATTGTCAACTGTTGTGGTATCGTTTGATGTTCATACAATAAGTTAGCGCATAAACTGTGTGCACGACACGCATATAAGTTCATGCATCGCAAGTCGAACGTCGTAACAAGCTAATAATCGTATCTAATAAAGTATAAAAGCAACACATACTACAATGGGTTGTACTATTATTGTTACATTAAGATGTATACATGCTGCATAAGCTAATAAGATGTTGCTAATGCAATGTCACATGCAAACTCACACAAGAACACACAGTAACACACTCAGCGGCAAGTATGCTATGTGCATGCTGTTGGATAGTTGCATGCAAGGAGTTGTATATGTTGACATTAATGACAGTAAAATGCATGCAATGTTAATACTGTGTAAAGTTACAAGCTTTGCAACATGTATACAGTCTAACCCGGCTATAAGAATACTACTTGCCACTCAATTTCAAACTTATGATAGGGGTATTCTATTGATTGTTATAAAACCGCATAGTCTTGAAGCGCATGTAAGCACATATTGTGATAATGATAATATGGGAAAAATTAGACAATCATAACATACTTATATCTCATGCACTTGATACCACGTGCATAATACAAGATATGTGTAGCCTATATACATATCATGTCATTGTTTTCTCTCGTCGTGAGTATAATAAAGCGGGAGTTGACATATAATTCAATATTACCCCTCGCGGTTAAGACTATTCTTGAGCCCATAGCTGTTTATTAGTGCGGACATCGTTCTTGAGATTCTAATCTCGTGATGAGGTTAATCGGCAAATATGATACTAGCGGGGGTAGACTGCACCACATTTGTCAAGCTTTGACATCGCGAGCGGCAGTGCGGCATGAGCACAATAAGTAAAAAGATAACTAAACAGTATATATGGGCTTTCCCATGGCTTCATTGCAGCAAAGTACACCAAGCACATCACACTACATGCACACTCACAGACATCAGGATCTGCACGAAACACAACCTTAACTATATATGGAAGGGGTAGGGGCAAGGACTATATATGTGCACTGCTTGAGTGCATGCAATGTGGCGTAGGGGAGGCGGGGAAGCAAGTGAGCAAAGCAGTATGGGCAAGCATGCAGACCTGTAGCAACAGCGCAGACCATATATATTACATGCATCAAAGTTACAACTGCAAATGGCACGCGCAAAATTATGCGTACTTTCCAAATAATCAGACTTGAGCATGCAAAAGGTAAGCGCGCATTGCATTCTTAAAGTTGCATGTTACTCATTCACTCACTTAAATTGTAGCTGGCTGACATTTTCTTGACGTTTTTCTTTTCATTAATCTGTAGCACTTATAATTAGATGTCATTGCTACTAACCACTATACACTAACACTACCAGCATACATTTCAGACTACACGCAACTTCTATGTAGAGTTGAAGAACAAGAGCATTATCAGCTGTATGTATAACAAAGAATTGCATCATGACATGAATCACAGTAGGCACTACATATGGCAATGATAAAGAATGAGGAAACAACTCAGAAATGTCATGCAGTTGTTGTACATACGAGAACTGCAATGTGAGGGAGTGTATTGGATATGTGAAATGCTGTAGGCCACACGCATGCAACATAAATCCACGGTAACACATCGTTACCACTACACAAGGCTTCACATTGTTCACGACCGCCACGTGAGGAAGTATACAGGATATGTAAAGTGCTGTTTGGCACATGCATGCAACATAAATCCACAGCAACACTACATCATTACCTATATACAAGGCTTCACATTGTTTACCACCGGGCCCACCACTACTTCTACACTACACTATCACTACCGCCCAGCCCCATGAGACATGCATGCATGTATTAGTGACAGGTCCCTGCACCACAGCTGCTTGTCAGCAGCCCACTCCTACAGTGCAGCACAAGAAAAATATGGCTCTGCGCGAAAGTTGCATCAACCCCTGACTAGCAGCATGTTAGAGTATGACACACCAAATTGCCTACTGGAAAAGAATACTTGTGATCGAGCACAACCGCGACAACATGTCCTAAACTGCATCTGCGCCAATCAGCGCTTGCATCTGTACAGAAAATGCGAGAGGGGTATGTACAGAAAATGCGCAACACGTATGTGTGAAGAACCCAACAAATTGGACACATGTTTACAGCAATCACGTGGGGTAACTTCGGCTAATGAGAGCACCTGGTCCGGCAGCTTGCAACGCTGTAGACAGAGCTCAAGTTGCCGCATGGATTACATTGCTAACCCCTTCCCAAAAAGTTTGTTATCTACAAGGTTCGATCTCAACTCATGCAGGAACTAGAGATTGCTGCAAACCCTCCTTGATGGTAAAAACCTTGTCCAGCACTTCCTCAATGGCCTGCCAGAAAACCAGACTGAACCGACAGACATGGACAACACAGTTATGCGGCTGCAAGTGGAAGGCACGCATGCAGTGGCTGTGCAAACAACAGGCGCAAACGGAAATGCCTAAGCAGACCCATGGCGCGTACTTTGTCTGGAGTTGATGCGCCAGATGTGATGCCAATGGTGACAGGTCCTTGTGGAAGCCAGTCGGCTGTCTCCACAAGCTCGCCATGCTGCGAAACAATCCGACATCATGACAAGTGCAACTGCTCAAGTGTCAACCACAGTGTGGCTAGCGCAATAGTAATTGAAAACAATAACAACGCACCATTAGCAAGTGCTGGATGTGGTTGCCCGGGCCCACGCGCGAAGCACCATCAATCCAATAGGATGGGATCTTCTTGTCCTCAGCAATTTCCTAGGAGAAAGTGGTCAGCCAATCCGACATATACTTTCTGAGCGCAGAAACAAGCACACGCCAACCTGTAGGTGGGAAGTGTTGGATGAGTTGAACCCTCCAATGACCAGCATCAGGTCCAGGTCATCCTCAACAAGTTCGTACATCGCATCTTGTCGTTCCTGTGATGACGAGGGTCAGGCTGCAATGTGTTGTGTGCGTACACCAACAGCAAGCCATGCCTATTGCAGCTGCTACATCACCTGAGTAGCATCGCAGATCGTGTTGAAGCTCATGAAATGTTCATTGAGCTCAACTGGGCCATACTTGTCTATCATAGTCTTCTCAAGCATCTTGCCTGTGGTACACCATACATTAATCCTTTTCACATTACTTATCCCAACATCTATAGATGCCATGCATGTCATAACCACGCAATTGCCTGCACATGCTGGCGATTGCAAGAAATGACAAGCACCGGCGCTTTGCATAATGACTCACCAATTGTCTCTGTTTCTCCCTTCAACATGGTCGTCTGATTTGCAATGCCAACCCTCTCTAAGTGCACATCCGGGTCGAACCCTTCTGAGATCGCTTTTGAAAATTTCTGCAGCAGCCCAAAGCGCATCAGCATCTGAAAAAGGAAACCAACGGCTGCCCAATGCAGTCGCCAAAACCTGTCAAGTCATGCCTGCAAAAACTCCTCCTTTGTGCCGCTTGAGCCATTCAGCTTTCCACCCAGAATGTAGTCACAGACATACTCCGTCTGCAACGGCGGTTTTAGAGAGGTGCACAAAAGCAGTAACCGTAACAACATGCGGTAGATGTACTGCACCTCAGCAATATTTTTGACGATGAGGTAATCGCCTGCAAATGAAGCAGTCGCAACGGTCTCCTCATGAGCATACTTGCCATGAATGACAGACGTGTACGTCTTCTTCTTGTGCTTTTCAACTGTATTCCAAACCTGGTGCAAGCATACGACACAGCTGACTTCTTCAACCTCGTACATGACTTTGTTCACATTCAATTGCAATCTGCATTGTATGACAACCTCAATGCAGGATCTTGCAAGTCATATAATCAAGAAAGAATCACCACTAAGCATTGTTCAACCGCACAGGGCATTCACAACTTCAGTGCACTTCAATAGCTGAATAGCTACTATGCGTCTCGGCAAAACTGAGCAGCTTTGCTGGCTTACCTTCGAAACCCAGGGACAGGTCGTGTCCACTATCTGCACACCCTTTTCATTGAGCGTCTGCATTTCTTGCATGCTAGCACCAAAGGCTGGCAATATCACCACGTTCCCATCGCCAACAACTTGAAAATCCTTGACACCCGAGTCCACTGGGATGTACTTGACTCCCATGTCTTGTATCCTCTGTTGGACAATTTCGCTGAGCAACCTGCTAACTTAAAAACCAGCTCCTTGACACTAAGTTGACATCTTCATAATAAATACTTGCGGGACCCAATGCTTGTAGTTGTACGAGACACGTACTTTGTTCACGTCTGGGTTGTGAATAATCTCGTTGGTGATCCAGATCTGCTCTGTGGGAAAGTGCTTTCGGGCCTCGTAAGCAATCTGCACAGCCCGCTCCACACCCCAGCAGAACCCGTATGCCTTTGCCAGCTTGATCGTCACGTCGCCGACCGTCAGCACCATGTTGTTGTCTTTCAACATCTGCACCATGCTGCCTGTGCACGACTTGAACTGGTGAGTGGATTGGCTGGCAAAAACAAGTGGCGAATGCGAATAGTTGCATGGGTGTCAAGTATGCAAAAAGAACCGCATGCAAAAGCTGAGGACTGCGCAAGCTGCTGAGAGGCCTGCTGACTGGTGGCAACATGTGCAAAACAGTACAACGGGTGAACAGCATTTCCTCTGGCTGCCCTGCCGGCACACCTGTAGTGCTGCTGAAAAGATATGCAAAAAACATGCGCAATGTGCTTAAGCAAGAAATTGTGCATGTTTGCTAATATGTGTTGAAGATGCTCCATAATCCTGTGACACTTACTTTGGTACTCAGAGCCCATCATCTCCAGGATCTCCTTCTTGTACCCGAACCCTTGCCTATTATAGGTGCCGCTCTTGTTAAGCGACCGCCTAAACGCCTTGGTGTCAACCCTCTCTGCGGCAGCAACACCTCCATCCTCGCCTGCGGCAGAGGAGGAGGGAGCCGCACACCTGACAGGGGCCACCCCAGCCCCAACTACGGCGGGCCGCGCCGCCGGCCGCCTCCTCAGCGACTGCGCATCCGCTCCACACAGAGCTGCAAGCTGCCCAGAGGTGGCCGCAGCCCTCCCCACCGACACTACCGCCGCCGCCGCCGCCGCCATGTCGTCCGGCTAGCAGGCATAGGCAGCAGCCAACCTGCTTCAGCACAGATTGGTCTGCCCGGGCGTGCGTACGCCATGCTACTCGCAGTGCGCAAGCCTGTGCTGTCTCTCTCCCTACAGCCATTGGCTGAACCGGTTGCTGTCGTACTTTAAGAGCATCCAGTTTTGTCGATCCAGTCCAAAAAAACACTGCCTTGTGCAGCATCTGATTATCTGATTCACATGGCCTCGGGAGGCCGCCTCCCCCATCCGCGTCATCGGCAGCGGACGGGCGTCGACGTGCCGTGTAACGGGTGCTCCTCGTAAACAGGGCTATCAGTGTTGACAACAAGGGTTGCGCGTTACATGTCGTTACTCGCGCACAGAAATTTGCAAAACGTCAACTTGCAGAGGCTGTTATTAACCATCATCTACCCATCTCCAAAACAGCTACAACTTGGATCGGTGTTTGTAGGCTGCTTGTGTGCGGCATTGAGAGTCTTCAGCTTGTTGGTGTTTGACACAAGGAACATCACTTTGAAGTAAAGGCGAGCTGATTGCAGCGCATTTTAGCAAAGCCGGATTTAACTGCGGTTACTTGAAAAGGCTGTCAATACCACGCAAGATAGGGCAAAGAAGAACTAAATCATCAATCAACCTCACTGTAGCTTAGCTTACTTCGCATGTGTATCATTTCGCATGATTCTTGGCTTTCCCGCATAGCACTGCACAATGTACTCCACAGTTTGTCATGCTGCGTTGAATACTTGCTGCGATATTGTGCAATATACTTTACATTGCACATCACAATCTATCATGTTGACAGAAACCACACTTGTCTCCATTACAATTGTTGCAACGCAGTGTTCTTTTTCATTATAAGATTATTGTCAGCGCACATGCTGTACGGTGGTTTTTAAAAGTCGTCGATGACATATTACGAAAGATACACAATATGGCAAGTTGTATATCAGAATATATGCTTACTTACAAGCGTCCCAAGTTAATCAAACGCATTAACCAATGTTATAACAACCGCCTTACAGCCCTTGCGCGTTCATACAAGGAATGCGGTTGTTCTTATATCGTTATAAATTTCGTACGCTCAATATCAAAAAATCAATTGTTGTAACGCGATTATTCTATCAACAGGCAAGACACAAATACAAGTAGACTTTACCCTTTATATCAAGTTTGTCTTGGCTTGTGAGCAATGCATTGACATTACTATTCAAAGCGTATCAGTGATCAAGCAGCACTCGAGTTATTATTCGAGCACTTGTATCGTGTACATATAGTATAAAAAGGAGCGCGAGCGTTATACACTGTTGTGTTTTATGATTTGATGCGATGATCATGAGAAGAGCCATTCCACCGGGTTTCGAAGATCAATATTGGCTCTTCAAAAGTGCCTGATGTGTTTGGATGCATGCTTGCATGCATGTAACTAAAATGACTTCGACATCGTCATTACATAGGGTCGACGATATTATAGTATAACGTGTCACCGCTGTGAATGTGTTGCTGCTTGCGTTAAACACTCTGCATAGGAAGGCCTTGCATACTGCTCATGGTACTACCGTGGTACATGAAACGGACAAAGCTTGTGGACCAGTGGTCCACTGGCTTTGTCATTGTTGTATCCTCCCTCCATGACACACAGTCTGTGTCGACTCGCCAAACTCACTGCAGTGAGTGCAACACTCCGAGTGCTGCGGGAGTGTGGTCGTCGGCGATTCCCAGCAAGCAGCGTTCGACAGTGTTCCCTCTTGCACAACGCCATCCACATCACCAGCAACATCACCGCCGACAACAGGCACCATCACACAACCAGCAGCTGCACACGCGTGCGTGAGTGAGGGCAGATTCCACCTCTTGTGCACTGGGACGCGGCGCAGGTGGCGGGGGGGACAGCGTTGGGGGGATTGCTGACGAGCGAGGGCTGCGCCGGGGTGTTGAGTAAGCGGAATGAGTGTGGGTGTGGGCGAGGCCTTCTCTTGCGCCATGGCGCAGCGGACGGTGGTAGGGTTTTGGTGCTGCTAGGCCGGGGCGGCGAGGTGCGGAGTCGCCCCCTGGTGAAACGGCGGCAAGGCGGCAGATGAACGACGACCACGTGGATGTGAGCATGGATCTCGTCCGTGCGGCTGCATAGTTGCCGTTGGCTTTTCCCAATTGCACAGAATGGCTTACGAAAGCTGCAAAGCTTGCAACATACTTGATGCATGCAATAAGTTTGTCAGCCTTTTTATACTTTTCTCTTTATTTCGCTTTAATCAATGCATTTGCAATCCGCACTCACAGCCCACTCAGAAACCAAGAACTTGACTGCATGCCCTGTGAGCCTGCCATGCAAGGCCTTAATTGTGGCCTGCACATGGACACGTGTTTGTTTATTTTCGGTTACCATTGGACACAGTGCTGCTACTCTGCGTCTTGCAGAGCTGTGGCGGTAGCTTGCTGAGTAGCATGTCCAGAACTTAACTGTAGTTTCAACACTGTACCCCATAGAAGGTGATTGCAACTGGCTTGAGTTTGATATAGTTGTCAACTGCGCAGGCCATAGCGTTGCTCGATGAATCTCATGCAGATGCGTCCACAGCTGCGACATCCCCCGTGCCATTGGTCGTTGCACACGCACCCACAACGACAACAACAACTGCATCAGCTTCTATTCAAGAGTCTGCAGCAGGACTTGAGTTCACGCCCACCGCACTGGCATTCCCACCATTAACAACAGGTGCCCCCACTACTACTGCAGCCGCCTTTGCGAGCACGACCCCGAACGCACAATCCGAGCAACCGCCAGCAGATGGTGTCACAACGCGCCCTTTCAGAGCACATGACAGAAAAGGTGAGGATTTGCTCAGTGTCGGTGAAAGGTTTAGTAGAGTCAGCCTGGGATGACTGAGTACAATGCTTGGTTTCTTGTCAGATTGGATTGATCAAGCACCACTATCGCACATTAGCGTTGAGGAAGATGGAGTCACGAAGATTGCGCACATGGCAAGGCGGTGCGGGGGTTGCAGCATGAGCAAGAACTGCACAGAAACGAAGCAGAAGAAGTTCTATTTGTTGTCATGCAGTGCTGCGTACCAGCACCACGACACATGGACCGGCAGCTTGCGTGGTAATGCCTCCACACAACAGTATGATCTTGTATGTGTGCCTCCTGCCTGTGCGCAGCACAGTTGTCAGGCAGATATGGACTGAGTAAAACCACGCAGGCCAGCACAAGCTCTGCCTCAAGTGCTGGAAACGTCTTCAGGGCCGGTGTCCCCTTTGCCACATCCCTCCTGAAGAGCGCCGCCAGCTGTTAAAGCGCACTGCATCAACGGCAGACACGCCGCCGCCTGAGGACAACAGCACGCCTGTCAATGACAGGTGAGAAACGGCTGCTGCCAATACTCAGGGGAATGTAACATCACACTCAACAAGCAAGGAACTCCCAATTGTGCTTTGGGCGTGCATGGTCAGAACAAGCGTCCGCCAGACCTTCAACCTTGCTGAGGTGTTGGCGACTAAACTGTGTGCCTCAAGTTATTGTGTGGCGGACTTGCGTTGCAGGCCTCCAGGCAGCAAGCCGTCAAAGCCAGTGAAGCCGGCTACGAGCACAAAGGCAGTGCTGCGCACGCGGCTTGCAGAAAAGGACTCGCAGCTGGAAGCATTGAAGTCGAAGCTTGCAGATAAAGATGCAGAGATAGACAGGCTTAAGCAGCAACTTACAGTCGCAACGCAACGGTTGGGGGATGGCGCGAGTGAGGCTGTGAGCAGGTTTGTCGGTTTGGTCAACGGAGAGGCTGAGCGCAGGGCAAGGCAGGCCGAAACCAGAGCTGACATGGAGCATCAACGGGCGGAAAGGCTCTCGAGGGTGGTTCTGAAACTGCGACAGCTGGCGTCCATCATGATGATGGAAGAGGTTGATGGGCTGGTGGTTCCTTCCAACAATAATCACAGGGGCAATGAAACTGCAGAAAGACCCGCAACTGTTGATGAACTTGCGTTGCAAAGAGAAGCTCCAGGTTGAACACTGCTAGGTTCAGGATACAATCCGGTTACTCAGAATAAGTGAGCTGGTATAGGCATACTTACTATAGCCGATCAGTTCTGCAGCCAGGCATCGCTACCTGTCAGCAGGTGGGTGAGTCTTCTGTAACACTTGAAGTACAGGATACACGCCCTGATTGGGCAAGTAGCTTGAGCGCAGGTGGAAAGACAGGCAGTTCTGGGTGCACAAGTTGGTAGCTAAGCAGGTACTCATAGAACTTGCAAGCGAGCAGGTAATTGGCATTGTGGTTGCGAGTGCTCCCAAGCATTGTTGCAAGTGGCTTTTTCAGCACGGAGCCTTTACACACGTGAAGCCTCCTTGATTGCGTAGGTATTTATTCACACATGGATTTCAAAGCAGCTTTATTGTACAGTGTTTTTGATAATGAGTGTACTACTTGAACTTATCAAGGACATATAAGCTGCACTCAAAATCCATGTATGCTCACCATCGTTTTGATATCATCACACCATGAGCCTCATCAACCGTCTGCTATCAGTCAAGTGCACAACGCCGCAAGACAAACTGTGCGGATGCATGAGAGGTAGAGATTGTAACATGCTTGTGATCGCGAAGCACTACTCGGTGACAGTTGCTTCGCATCCGTCATGTAATGTCTACAAAAGATGGAGTGCTGATAAGTGCGTACATGCAGCCCGTACTCACACCCGCGCACGCGCGTGAAAACTGCACGTGTGGTGTAGGCGTGTGCGTGCATGCATGCACCCGCACATGCGAGTGCAAATAGAAAAGGCACCATTGCATAGGGTATGAGTCATATTTGCAAGAATGCAAGCGAGCATGCAGCAAGCATCGCGTGTGTACATAGGGTAAAGGAGAGGGGCCCCCAGTAGCAGCAGCCACAAGCACACCAGCAAGCACACGAGCCAACACGTATGCACAGCAGGAGTGGTAGAACACTAGAATTTACAATTACACACACACGGCCGCACAGCGCATGCCCAAGACAGGCGCGCTCAGCTAGTAAGTAATTCACCCAATGTCATACTCCTTCCCACCAGCACAAGCATCATCTCATCACGCACAACCAGCAGTTTACTTTAACAACAACAACAAACCCTAAAGCTAAGGGGGCTGGCTAGCTTGGTGCACGCCAACCAACCAGGAACGACGCCGACAGCAGGCGCAGCTGTATCTGCAAAGCGGAAGGTAGGTAGGCACAGAGGGAGAGGAGGAGGAAGACGTTAGGCCCTGACTCGACTGACCAGAACCATAACCACAACCACACAACCAGCCCCCACGCCGCTCGTGGCTTGCTGGAGTGATATAGTCCTGTCACAACTCACAACGCAACCATGGCTGCAGGCCATTGGCATAGTTGTTACACATAGCCGCTAGGCACACATAGCCGTTAGGCACAAGTCGTAGAATAAAGCGGGCACGAAGTGCTCCCCACCGTTGTGTGCATACATGCATACTTACCTCACTTACCCAGCGATTGCCCTGTTCAACCCACGTAAGGTGTTGCTGAAGCGGATGCAATTGCCTGAAACAAGTGCCTGTAAGTGCCATCAAACACAACTCCAGGCCTGGACCACAGCACAGCACGCAAACGAGACAGCAAAATTCTTCTGTTGTAGCCCATGGCCTGTATATCGTCCAGAAGACGTGTGATTTTCTCCAAGAGATGAGCACGATATGTGGATGTCCTGAGGAGCCTAAAGCATTGCGACACAACCATAATCTGCTTCGTTGCGCGCGCTATGTTAAAGCTGGGTGTGGTGCTCGCATGGTAGGCACCCCAACAAATGCTGGTTCCCTCCGCTTACGGTACAAGCGCGTCACCAATATCAGGTGTTTGGAACACAAGCATGTCCAAATATGGCAGCTGTACTCCATGTGCTGTCATGGCCAATATCAACATGTTTGGTGGATAGATCCCTCTTGCTGAAGCGATATTCAACTTGTACAACACGTCCGCGAAGTCAGGATTACCAACAACCAGTAGATATTCAACAGAGCGGACAATGCCTCTAGCATAGTGCACGAACACAAGACGAGGTACCAAAGGCTTGTATACCCGTGACCAGTCCAGCTCCTAGCTTGTGAGGAAGTCGTTTGTTAGGTAGACCCCTGCGCTATTGCCCATGGGAATCCTAATAACTTGTTTGTACCACCTGTCCGCTGCAGTTCGCACATACAAGTTACCAACCACGTAGGTCAGTAAAGCATGCAACCCCTTAGCAGTGAACACTCTGGTTTGCCCCTCAACAATGATGGTGTGTCCTATTGCGCATCTATGGGACACAATGCTATTTAGCACAGTAATGTGCGGAGTGTTAGCACAAATGGTGATGTGCATGTAATCAAACGCAGCATCAATCACACTCTGCATACATCGCAAATTTACACGGTGGCTGACAAGGGACTGAGGGACTGACGGGTGCCTGACCCTGACTGATCCTACCTGACGTAACGGATTGGTCCATAAAGGGACTTTTTAAGACGGCCGTTATTGCTAAGCAACATATACCGACGGCAAGCGGTCGGCCGATGGGTACAATCGACGGCGGCCTACCTATAACGGCGACACCGCACTTTAAGGTGACGGCCGATTGTCGGTCGTCCCATTTGCGCGATGGCGACCTATCTGTATAGCAAATAAGTCACGTTTTGGTCACATACAGTGACAGCCGACCGTCGGTTGTACCCTAATCGTCGGAAAGTATGCGTGACGGCCTGCCTACTATGGCAAGCCAGTCACCGTTAGTCGCTATCAGGTGACCTTATCGCATTCATTAAGTGACGGCCGACCGCCGGTCGTGCACTTAACGCGGCGACGACCTAACGGTTATTGTCAGGAGAGAGGGTGTGCCCCTCCTCCCTTTAATCCCCTACCCCAACACCACCACCAGCCTCGCCGCCGCCGCCGCCACTGCCGGGGCAGTTGCCAGAGCAAAAGATGCTCTGGCTATGGCGGCCGCTGCGTTAGCAGCGCCGCCATGCAGCTGATATCAACATGAGACTCATGTCTCATGTCGATATCAGTGTTATAGTTAAGTAACACTACATTAGGGCCTTAACACTAGGTTAACGACCCTAATAAGGCTTAATAGGCTGTATAATCCCGTTGGGACCCTTATTTAATCCTAAATAAGGGCGGGGAACCTCTATGGAGGTAGCACACCGTTACATTCCCCCCCACTTAGGTTTTAATGTCCTCATTGAAGGGTTAGCAAAGCCCCATCACGAGTCACAAAACGAAAGCAGTGAGAGAACCAGGGCCGAAGCGGTAAAGATGTCTGCCAGCACCCTTTTACCGTTCGCGTGTGGACACAGTACTCCAGTACCCCCGAAGAACCTCTTGGCAGTTGGTAAGATTCCTTTCGGGCTCCCATGTATTGTGTTCAACACCATACCCTTTCCATTTCACCAAGTAGGACGGCGCGCGTCCGCGTCGAGGCTTACGGTGACTTAGGATTGCTTCCACCTCATACTCAAATGTATTGTCACCATCCACTGCGACTGGGGGTGGAGGAGGTTGAACCCGACCGTCTGATCGGTACGGTTTCAGTACACTCACATGAAACACATTGTGAATTCGTATCGACATTGGTAAATCCAAACGATACGCGTGAGTGCCGACCCGATCAATCACTTTGAAAGGGCCTATCCAACGAGGGAAAAATTTACGGGTACCCACTCCCTTGATGGATATATTTTTGGTACTCAAAAGTACTGAACAGCCCACATCGTAGCTGGCCTCCCTACGATGCGCATCAGCATGGGCTTTTTGTCTATCTTGCGCTGCGCGCAGACAGTGCTTTGCCAACGCTAACCTATCCTGCATGGCCGAAGCCATCTCGCGCGCTGCAGGTACGCGAGTCACGTCAGTAGCGGGCAACTTAATGTTCGCAGGACTTAGTGGATGCACTCCGTAATTCAAGAAGAACGGAGTCTCCTGCACACTCTCTTGCCATGCATTATTGATCGCAAATTCAGCCATTGGGAGATAAATATCCCAATCACTCTGATTCGGGCTCACATAATGCCGGATGGTTTCCTCAATCGCTTGATTGGCGCGTTCTGTTTGACCATCCGTCTGTGGATGGTAAGCAGTGCTCACGTTCTGCTGAATGTGTAAGAAGCTGCATAGCGACTTCCAAAACTGAGCCACAAATCGCGGATCGCGATCTGACACGAAGTTGCGGGGCAAGCCATGCAACTTGAACACAGACGCGACAAAAACCATCGCCAACTCACGGGAGCCTATCTCCGTGCGACAAGGGACAATGTGGACCATTTTTGTTAAACGATCCACGAAAACTGCAACCGCAGTGTGACCTAATGCTGTCTCTGGGAGCTCAGTAATTAAGTCCATACTCACACTTTCCCATTTGCCATCAGGAACAGGCAAAGGTCGCAGCAACCCAGCGGGTTTCTGACGTAACGGCTTGTCACGCTGACATTTGTCACAGGTGTCAACATAACGCTTTACGTCAACAGGCAACGATGGCCACCAGTACAGCTGTTGCGCTGCCTTGGTAGTCTTGCGATTTCCAAAGTGCCCAGCGTACGGTGGGTCGTGTACATCAGCTATGCATTGCATGCGTAGCCCAGCATGGTCAGGTATCACCAAGCTAGCACCCATATAATACAAGTTGTCTCGTGCTTCAAGCTGTTGTATATTCTCTTGCCGTGAGAACCATGGGTCTAAGGAATACCCATGCAAAACAGATTGCACAAATGCATCATTAGCGGGCAATGTAACTTGCGTCGCAAGCAATTGCGCACGCATAACTGCCAATAATGACGGACAGCGACTTAAAGGATCTGCCACATTAGTTCTGCCAGGCCGATATACCCATTCAAAAGTAAATCGCGACAGAAACTCATTCCAGCGAGCTTGCCTACGTGACAAGGTCAGCTGCGTTGAGAAGTATACTAATGGGTTGTGATCAGTCACCACTGTGAACTGAACTCCCTCTAAGTAACATCGCCAAGTTTCGAGAGCATGTACGACACCAAGCAACTCTTGCTCAGTAGTAGTGTAGTTTACCTCCGCTGGGATAAACTTCCTACTTTCATAAGCACATGGTCTGCCGTCTTGCAGTAGTACTGCACCACACCCAAGGGTGGAAGCATCACTGACCACAGTGAAATGTTTATCCCAATTTGGCAATGCCAATTCTGGAGCTGAAGTTAATGCTAACTTCACTTGTTGCATAGCAGCTTCTTGGTCTGACGTCCAAGAAAATGGCGCGTCTTTTCGCAACAATTTAGTCAAGGGCATTACAACTGTAGAATAGCCCATCATAAATTTGCGAAAATAATTTGCCAATCCCAAAAATGATCTCAGTTGATGAATATTTTTGGGTTGAGGCCAATTCTTGACAACTTGCACCTTGCGAGGGTCAGGCTTTACACCCGCACCACTCACAACATGTCCCAAGAATGGTAACTCCGATTTGCAAAAGTCACATTTTGCAAGGCTGGCAAATAAATGATGCTTCCGCAACAAAGTAAACACCGCTTCTAAGTGTTGCTTATGTTCCTCTTTGGTTTTACTAAAGACAATAATGTCATCCAAGTAAACCATAACATACTTGCCAAGTATATTACCGAAAATTTTATTCATTTCCTTCTGAAACACAGCAGGCGCATTCGTCAATCCAAAGGGTAGCACTTTGTATTGATAATGGCCCGAAGGTGTTCTGAAAGCTGTCTTATAGACATCAGCGGAATGAATTCGGATCTGATGATATCCACTTGTCAGGTCTAATGTACTGAAGTATGCATTACCTGATAGTTTATCAAACACGTCATCAATCCGTGGCAACGGGTATCGATTTTTCACCGTGATTTTGTTTAAAGCACGATAGTCCACACACATGCGCAATTTTCCATTCTTTTTCATCACAAATAGGATGGGTGCGCCAAAGGGTGAAGAACTTGGTTCAATCAATCCTTTTTCCAATAACTCCTTGATTTGTGTTTCCATTTCCCCCCTTTCTCTAGGGCTTAGCCTATATATTGGCCGAAAAGGAGGATCACTATCAGGAATTAATGGTACAGTGTGTCCGACACCTCGGTCAGGAGGCAAGCCCGGCAACTCATCTGAGAACACATCTTGATATTCCTCAATGAGGTTTGCCACACCTTCAGTACTACCCGGCGCAATGTCATCTGATGAAGACAAATGTACCAGAAAAGCCGGTGTGTTTTTGCGCAACGCACGTTTCACCTGTAGTGCCGTGAGTAACGCAGGGTCGGGTTGCTTGAATTCCAAGCTATGCGACCCTTTCACAGACAATGTAATCCGCTTACCGCCTTTCTTTACTGTGCACAAGCGTGCACCCGTATCCAATGTCATTGTGACATTATTTTGCCATTCTTGGCCTAGTACCACATCAACACCAGATATGTTGATTGCTACTACTATAAAGGCAAGATTGGCATAATAATTACCAATTTTAACCTTCAATTTTACTTCTCCCGTCACTGGCAATGTACCCCCAGCACCGGCAGCCGAAAATGCTGAGGGTTTGCGCATGATTTTATTGCGCGCAACCCATTGCTCGTCCACGAAGTTGTGTGTCGCACCAGTGTCAATCAAAAACGAGCTATTCACACCTTGCATTGTGCCACTGAATGTCCACAACAAAGGTACCACTCGTCCTTGAAAGGTAGCCAAGAATCCGTGACTAATGCGGGGGTTGATTAATATTGCTGATAATCGAATTGTCCCAGTCTCGCGCTTGGTGAATTGTTTTAAAACAGTACCCCCTCGAGTATACTTCAACCATGGGCCATGATATTTTGGCACCATTGCTACCACACTCAGGGATCTGTGTTTACATTGCAATTCACTCAATGTGTGCAACACGTCGGTAAGCATGTTAAATTTCACATGTACCAGTACACAAGTATTTGCTTCCACTGTTGCAACATCAAACAGTGGTAACTTGTGATGTGTTTGCCATGCATGCGTCATTACATGCATTTGAGACAGATTATCAAACCAGTTAACTGCTTGTATCTCAAGCAACTGACTATCAACCTTTGCTACATCAGCCACAGCGTAATCCTATTCAACCTTCTTGGCTTTGCCCTTCGCCTTCGTAGGACAGGCCTTTGCAACGTGACCCGGCTGATGGCAGATGAAACAGGTGCGAGCTGCAGTAGGTGCATTACCAGCAGACGTACCACCAATTCGAGGAGCGAATGTCTTCGCTTTCTTCGCCACATGTACACTCGGCGGAGGATAGCGCTTTATTCCCCCCCCTTGCGGCTTGGCCATAGCTGTCACGTTCGACTTTTCCTGCACGACCGTGTCATCATTGTACAGGTAAACACTTAGCTTTTGCAGCTTGGCCAAGTCATCAGGAACCCAAGGAAGCCCCGTTGCAGTGTTGTACTGCAGCTGATCGCGAACACGCGCATCCAAGCCACGCTTGTACAACTCGAACTGCTCAGCTTTGTCCATAGGCATCAGGCCGCTATTGGCACGACCAACTAATGCTTGGAACTCCTGCAGATACACTGATGCTGCTCGACCATTCTGTCGCAACTTGCTAAGTTTGTTACGAGCCTGAGTAGCCGGATCCATGCCACCATAGCGCTCCATCAGAAACTGAAACAGTGCTGGTACTGTCTTCACAGCGCCATGCTCTGTTTGTCGTGCCCACTCGGCGAGAGCATCAGATGGCATAAGCAACTCAGCAACGGCAACGTGCTCACCCACCGGGCGCTTTAGCGCTGTCAGGTAATGTTCGACAGTCACCACCCAATCATGGATACTTACACTACCGTTAGGCTTGAACTTTTCAGGTTTGTTCAATGCCGTAACCGGCAGCCCCACTGATGCGCCAACTGATGAAGCAGCACCCGCTACTTGCTGACGCAGCGCCATCAACTCAGATTGCATCGCATCGAGGCGTGCCTCCAACTTCACTCGGCCAGCCAACTTATTTTCCAAGTTAGGTCCCAAGTACCAGAACACATCCTTGCAACGCTGCTGCGTTTCAACCATCAAGTTGGCTAAGGCCTCAAACGCCATCCGCTTCCCTTCGTATGGGAGCGGCCTATCGTAGACGGCCATCAGAGCAGCCACTTTTGGATCACCACGCACGAGTGGCGGAACATTGTTCGTCAACTCGTGCTCAATCATGCGGATCACCATCTCCTTACTAGTGCGAGGGAGAGTGGCAAAATCTGTTTCATAGCCATTACGAACCTTCTGCGCCCATGCATCCCACACTTCTTGACGAAGCTGCGGGTGGGCGTCAAGTAAAGTCTTGCGCTCGCGCGCATACTTTTCAATGGCTCCGCCAATGACACTCGGTGTGTCCATTACAGCTGGCTCACTGTGGGTAGACAGGTCGGGGGAAGCTTCGCTATCTTGCTTAGCCTCTTCTTCCTTGTCACTGTCAGTGAGCTTATAGCTCTCACTCGTGTCCGAGTCCCTCACTTTGTCATCACTGGATGGCTCATATGAGGATGATGAATCAGGGACGGTGAAGTACTTTTCACCTCCCTCTCCTTGGTCAGACATCTGCCCAAGGATAACACTGTTCAAATAGTGCACAAACACGGAAAGTTGTGCACTATGAAAACGTCGAATACTAGTGATTTTGTCCTGTCAAGTTTGGAGGGGTAAACGTGGAGTATTCAGCCCAAACAAGAGCTCTCCACACACCTCTCAACTAGACAATCACTGTGCAACAAACCGCACGCGAATGCACGCGACGGCTCACGAGCTATGGCTGCTCAAAGTTTTCACTTTGTACAACCCAGCTCAACTTACAATCACAATTGACACCCAAAGTGCCAAAATCTCGTTGAATCAGCACTACAGGCTGATATCGACAAGTTGTGAGTTGTGAGTTTGATATCGACCGCACAGAAAAATTCTGGCGGCCTCACCGCACTGACTGGCGGTACCGAGACAGTCGATGTTGCCACCGAACTGCCCCCAAGGGAATTCATCCAAAAAAATAGATAAAAAGCCCTTCACCACCACGAATCCACGTGGTGGTTAGCACACAAAGATTATAGTAAACAATATATGATTACTATGTTATGTGCTTGGATGCAATGCTTCAGGGAGGGGCCGAGATGGCCGCCCCCCCTTCACACAATAACAACTAAACTAGGACAAGTTAGGCATGGCATGGCATGGCATGCATAGGCTAGGCTAGGCTAGGCTAGGCACCAGCAGCAGCGTTTAACTACAACAGTTAAACCAAACAAAACTTTTAACTACCGCTAGTTTGCCGCCGCAGTGCCGCCTGCCGACGCAGTGCCTGCCGCCGCCCCTGCAGTGCCTGCCGCCTGCCGCCCCTCCCACAGGCCCCTTGCCGCCCGTGCTCCGATACCAATGTCAGGAGAGAGGGTGTGCCCCTCCTCCCTTTAATCCCCTACCCCAACACCACCACCAGCCTCGCCGCCGCCGCCGCCACTGCCGGGGCAGTTGCCAGAGCAAAAGATGCTCTGGCTATGGCGGCCGCTGCGTTAGCAGCGCCGCCATGCAGCTGATATCCACATGAGACTCATGTCTCATGTCGATATCAGTGTTATAGTTAAGTAACACTACATTAGGGCCTTAACACTAGGTTAACGACCCTAATAAGGCTTAATAGGCTGTATAATCCCGTTGGGACCCTTATTTAATCCTAAATAAGGGCGGGGAACCTCTATGGAGGTAGCACACCGTTACAGTTATGCAAGCAAGTTACCGCCCGTCCCTATATGTTGGCGAGGAATGCCCGTAAGTCGAGGCGGTGGTACAATGCAATTATTGTACCAAATTAATGGTACAAAATTGCCATTGCTATAATGACATATATATAATCGTACCATTTGAATGATACGACGATGCCATTGTACCGTTAAGCGTGAATGACTTGAGCAGCCTAGGTCGTTCAACCGCTCAACGCCTTAAAGTGTTGAACAGGTGAGCGCTGGGCGGCGGCGGCGGCGGCGGCGGCGATGGCGACGGCCTGCATGAAGTAAGCTTGTATGCTGACGTTGTTATGCGCATGCAAGCTAATTGCCGTTCTTGTCTTTGGGCGGCCCTGGCCAGACCAAACTAGGCCAGGCCAGGACAAACCAGGCCAGGCTAGGCCAAGCTAAGCCAGGCGGCGGCGGCGGCAGCGGTATGGTAAGCGACAGCATGCGAGTGTGAAGGTTGTGTATGTTGCTGTTGACTGCGCTTGATTAATTGCCCTGTGCTTTGCTGGAGCGGCGGTGGATAAGGAGCGACGGCGGAGGTGGAGCGCGGTGCATGAGCGCCGGTTTATATTAAGGCCTTAGACTAGGGTAGTAGTAATGGTAGTAGTAGCTCACAATAGGTAATTTAGATTGCGCTTACATGGTAGTACTTTTATAACTTGCAATATACGTTGTTTCATTAATTTAATTTCAGTCGCCATCTTGCTTGTCACGCATTTGAGTATCTAGTCATGAACTGAACGGCATTAAACAGTACCTTCAGACGTACCTATCAATAACGGTCGGTAGGGAACAGGTACCATGAGGTACCTGTTAGTCACACTGAGTTAGTGTACAGTCACCGGTACACTAACTGTACCTAATTAACAGGTACCGGTACCGGACTTGTTGCACCCATCATGGCAAAATGTTTCCCGCGCCGGCTGACTCAATATTGGCAACGGCATGCACTTGAAGATACTCACTCTTTGGACTGTCATGGCTTAGTCCACCGAGAATCTCGATACAGGGACCTGAGCATAACGGCTGTCACCATCAGTCGGCGGCCGTCTACGGGAAGGGCCTGACCCTAATCGACAGATACCTGTCAAGTACCCATCCGTCAAGCAAACGGGACTTAATTCAACTGACAAGTAACCAACCTGTCTCCAACAATAGGTACCGGCGACCGTACACTAACTGATTGTGCCTGACAGGAACCTGATGGTACTTTAAAAGTACCGGCCATTACTGATGTGTACCATTAAAGGTACCTGTTAGTAACGCTTGGTCATGATTATGTATCACACATTGATTGTCGTTAACTGTGCGAGACGGTGATAAATAACCAACCTATAATGCCAATAAAAGTTTCTATGCTACAATGTAAAACTCCACTGAGCTACTACTACTACCCTGCTAGTACAACTATGCTACTACTTTTAGTACTACTACCCTTATACTAAGCTGCCGCTCTTGCACCGCCTAACCACTTGAGCTAGCAGCTCCGCCGCTGTTCCTCGTCCGCCGCCGCTCATGTAAAGCACACAAGGCGGTTAAGGCAATCAAGCAAGTGCAATCAACAATAACATACACCTACATGCTGTCGCTTGCCATGTATCGCCACCGCCGCCGCCGCCCCTGGCCTGGCCTGGCCTGGCCGCCCTATGGTACAAAGGGTGGTTAGGCTGCCTGCGTGTTGGCCATTGCCGCCGTTGCCGCTACCACCACCGCCGCCGCCGCTGCTGCAGCGCTGCTAGCCCCCGCACAACGCTTACAAGTCACTTAAGTCAAGCGTCAACTTGAATTAAGCCGATGAGCGATTGAATTGCTGCAGAAGACAAGATGGCACAATCGTACCATTGAGATGGTACGATTGTGCCATCGTCACGATGGGAGCATCGCACTATGTCAATGGTACGTTAGATGCATATTATGAAAGTCACGACTGCAAGTTGCCGGCAATATGCAGCGACAACTTGTCGCTGCGTTTTTGCTACTTGAAGTAGCAACTGCCGGTCACGTGCTTGTCGCTAAAAGATCGCTGCCACGCATGACATGCTACGGTTAGGTGACGACCAACAGCCGGCCGGCACCACAAGTCATTTAAAGGGGACCTGCTTGCCACAACAAGCAGGCCACCGCTATGGCCAGGCTACGATCAACGGTCGGCCGTCACTGCAAAGTGCACGTGCTTGCCATTTCTGCTGCAGGCAGGCCGCCGTTGCTTGTATCATCGACCGTCGATTGGCCGTCAACAACAGTCCACAATAGCCGACGGCAGACCCAACAGTTTAAAAGCGACATGTCAGGCACGGTCAGGCACTCGTCAGTCCCTCAATACCTAGTCAGTCACCATGTACAATTTGCGACGATGGCTGCAGCAGCCCTAGTCGGTGTTTGGCTTGCTTTAGAGATGTTGCGTGACTCTGTACACCTATCGACAGCAAAGCTAGACAAGCTGCAACATCTGCAATAGCAACTAGCCGAAATTTCACACCACAGTCGAACAACCTTTGCAATGTCAGGGACTCGGCAATGGATGTATCACATGTGAGAATGTGCTGCAAAACAGAGTGCATTTGTCTCACCAAATCCGAAGTTGTGCAAGCACATGTCACGTGCACTGCTTGCTATTATTGTTGAGCGATGGTGCTGGTTGTCATGGATGACCTGTTGGTGAAGCACCTCTCAGTGTCATGTTGTACTTCCAAACCAGGCGTGGATTTGTCCAGGTGGGCTTTAGATTATGTGGTATAACGCCTTGCACTTGCGGTGCTGCAAAGATAGCTTGCAAACCAAGCATTTGCAAGCGGACTCAAAAAGTTGCATGTAATAACCATGCGTCTCCCTAGCACAGTTGTTCTTGTCCGTGGATGCTGCTTGATTCCTTCTTCAAAGCTCCCATGATGACAGCATGGTAGCAAGGCGCTAGTGGCACATCGGCAGGTGCCATATGCTCAAGCAACGCTAGCATACGTTGCAAGTTGCGTGGCTTGTAATCAAACAACCGTTTAATGAGAAATGGCCTTGGTTGCTGCATGAGAGACTGCAAGTGTACCAGCCTACTCGTAGTACGCTTGTAGTCTCTGTAATCAAACGCTCTGCTCCTGTAGTGTGGAGCCCAAGCTAATTGCAGCATTAATGATAGAGGTCGTAACAATAGCACGGTCACGCACGCACTCATACGTGCACGAGCAAAGGCATTGAGTGTACGAGGCATACCATCTGGCACTTGATTGTACCCTTGTGGTGCTTTTGTGCGCAGGACTTGAATCCAAGCATGTTCACGTTCCCATGCGTCATGCCGCGGTGCCTTACCCACTGGAGTGCAGCAAACGGGAAAAATGGAACATGCTCCACGGGGAAGATACCCCAAGCTTGTGTCCTTGTACGTAGCATAGCTTGTTCAAGCGGCGATGCTCGCTGCCTATTAGCTGCCTGCGCATGCCTTCCTTGAAACGCACATAGGCTGAACGACTGGTCAGTCCCGCATAGTAACGTTTACTACCGATAGGCATATACATAACATATATGACATGCCTACACTTAATAGAACCTAACACTTCATTCAAGCGTAAAATTTCAGCTCTTTTCTCACTGATTTTGCTGTAAATGGGGAGCGGGCTAACTCGTAATGTGCATGAAGACCACGCCTCTCCACCGTTTTCCAGTTGGTGTTGCCAGCAGCAGCAGGCGGGTGTCATATGGCTGCGGGCTTAGGTTCCATGGCAGCATGCGTGCAACCTAATGCGGCTACAGCCCCATACTACTACCAACAAACTGCAAATTCAATACAACAATTCACACCACATTTCAGCAATCACAGAGTTAAACACGTCAAGAGATATATACCTATGGCGGGCATGGTCAAGGGGAGTTAAGCCGCACGCCGGCGCGCTACTTACTACACTAGAATCCGGGGCGCTGCTACGGTGTAACATAAGATAAAAAAGAGGGGCCCTCAGTAGCAGCAGTCACAAGCAAGAACACCAGCAAGCACACAAGCCAACCCGCATGCACATCAGGAGTGGTAAAACACTAAGGTATACAATCACACACGCAGCCTCACAGCGCAGGCCTAAGACAGGCGCGCTCATCTAGTATGTGATTCTCCCAATGTCATACTCATTCGCACCAGCACACGCATCATCTTATCATGCACAACTAGCAATTTACTTCAATAACAACAACAACAACAACAAACTTTGGAGTTAAGGGGCTGGCTAGCTAAGTGCATGCCAACCAACGAAGAACGACGATGACGACAGGCCCATCTGTACCTGCAGCGCAAGGTAGCGAGGCACAGAGGGAGAGGAGGAGGAAGACGTTAGGCCTTGACTCGACTGACCATGACCACGTGCACACAATCAGCCCACGCCGCTCGGCTTGCTGGCGTCATATAGTCCTGTCACAACTCACAACGCAACAATAGCTGCAGACCATTTGCACAGTTGTTAGGGCACACATAGCCCTTAGGCACACAAACAGAGCACAAGTCATACAAGTCGTACATGTGCTTTTCACACCTCTCATGTGCGTAATGTCACAAATTGCATTCATAACTTATGTGAGCATACCGTGCTTGCTTTCTTGCATGGTTTAATCTTTGCAACACGAGCATGTTTAATAATTGGAACGGCACACCGTGGGTATACACCTTTGTTCTGTAAAACCGATGCTTCAGGCCAACATGTGCATTGTACAATGCCTTGAGTTCACGCATTCACATGAGCTTGTAACAAGCTCATGTGAATGCGTGTAGTGAGCATTTAGCAACTACACGATTACCATAATAAGTGTTCACGCAAAGGACAAATGCGTGTGAATGCAACAATATATGCTTCAAGCTTTGTTGTGAGAGAGAGAGAGAGAGAGAGAGAGAGAGAGAGAGAGAGAGAGAGAGAGAGAGAGAGAGAGAGAGAGAGAGAGAGAGAGAGAGAGAGAGAGAGAGAGAGAGAGAGAGAGAGAGAGAGAGAGAGAGAGAGAGAGAGAGAGAGAGAGAGAGAGAGAGAGAGAGAGAGAGAGAGAGAGAGAGAGAGAGAGAGAGAGAGAGAGAGAGAGAGAGAGAGAGAGAGAAAGAGAGAGAGAGAGAGAGAGAGAGAGAGAGAGAGAGAGAGAGAGAGAGAGAGAGAGAAGGAGACCTGACAGCCATTGGAAATATTGCAAGATTTTAACCGTAAAGTATATGCAATGTTGTGTTGCACAATCCCAACTTCAAGTATTATACAATTAATTAATACACTAGTATATATTAATTATCAACGTATGATAACATTGTTGCAAACGGCAACACACGTAAACATCCATAATATGTACTTAATGGTTATTACTTTAATAACAATATACAAATTATTATTGACACATATACCGCGACAAACGGCCTTGACATCGTAAGTGCCCAATATTGATACGACTTACATGAATTGGGGTTACCCAAGTAGTACCAGATAATCTTAGACTTCTCAAGTATGCATCCATCACATTCATGTTATGTATGTAGTCTGTCGTAGTGTCATTTGTTGCGCTCATATACCAAAAAGACACGTACATTATAATGCACACTCAATAAATTTCATTATTGACATTTTAACAATTTGCTATAACGACCATAAAAGTTAATACATATATGTTGCATTGATACATCAGGTAAGAAGGCCTATTGTACCTTACTGAAATTCACAACCCAAGGTATGTGATAATCATGTTTAGGTTGTAATGCACGTGTCTCTACAGTAATTCTTGTTATAAATTCGTCATGACGTGTCTTACCGGTAGGGGCCCTAAGACAGCCTAGGGCCCTAGGACTTCTCACCCTTTCATCCGTTGACTGTACCCAGCCAGTATGGAACCGACGACAACCGCAAAACGACCCTCCTGCGACTCCAGTGTAACGGCAGACGAAGCCAGAAGATCCACCTGCGGACGACGGTAGGTGGGGACTGAATCAGTCAACTGATTCAGTCCCAACCTACTGTGATTCACCTGATTCAGCCTTTTGGTAAGGGCTAGCAGCGTGAACCGTACATGACTGCAGTTGGTTGGTATGATTTCACTTTTCCGCACCGTCACGTGAGTACAAGAAACCACCACCAGTCTGACGGCCGTGAGGGGATTGTCAACGCAAAAACATGACAGAAGTCCTCGCGACCCTCAATATCCCGCCGCTGCACCCGGTTTTGGGAACCCCGGTTTACTGAACTCGGCTGCACGGCGGCGTTTCTTGCTTCATCGCTTTTCGGCGGTTTCTTGCTTTCTCCCGCATTGGGTTTGCGTGCTAATCCCTGAAATCTGTTTTGGAGATTGCGGCTGCAGCTATTTTGCTTGCTCAGTGTGTCCCGCGGCGGCGACGGCGGCGAAGTTGTCGTCGAGGTGGCTGGCGGCGTGGGTTGTGTTAGGGACGGTGACCGGGGAGGGCAATTGATCTGGAGGTGGTCAATTGGTATGATAGGGGTATGGAGTGCACCTCTCGTCGTCGTTGACATTGTCGTCGCTGCCATGGGGTAACGCCGGCGTGAGCACGGCGCCAGCCGTCGTCGCCGTCGCCGCCGGCTGGGCGGCAACGACACGGGCGTCATGGGATGTGCGGTGTCCAGGCCTGAGGTTGCTGAGGCTGGCGGAGACGGGGCGTTCTCCGGGAATGACAGACTGGGCGGCGGCGTGTGCCGCCCTCCTGCCGGGCCTGGTGGCAGCGCCGGAGCTGGAGGCGGCGGCGGGGGCAAGGCTGAGTTGAACGGCAGGCTTCTGACGCTGAGGACGCAGACGGTGGCGGTGCCGGGCGCAGGTTACACCCTGCGCTACGCCTACGCCTCCCAGCGAGGGTTTTACCCCGAAACCCCCGACAAGCTCAATCAGGACGCCCTCTGCGCTCATCCCCGGTTTGGCGATGATCCGGACACTCACTTCTTTGGCGTTTTTGACGGTAAGCTGCTTTGCATAGGCAATGAGAGAGTGATCGCAATTTGCTGTGCACATCGTCGCCAAGCAGTTCGGACAGTGCTAGTGCACGAGTGCTGTGGCTAGTGGAGTCGTCTGCTTAGGCTGCGAGGTTGATGTTTCCTAGTGTCCAAGAAAATCATTCTTTGACAATGCTGGGTCCCTGTGAGCAATTGGGATGCGTCTCATGATAATGCCTTGCCTTTAGGATGCTAACTATAGTTCGCTCACAAGCTGTTCCATATCCAATTCATATTGTCGTAGCATTTTCGCCAGGCATATGCAACCTCAGGCGCAGTGACACAGACAGCATTGTCGCTTAAGAATCCCTGTATGAACACTTTGCAACCTTGCCACACATATTACAGTGTGAGCTTGCAAGTTTGTCTTGAAGTGGTAGTGCGATTGTACCTTGCAATTTATCAATTGGTTTCCTGGTATTCCTGTCCATGTTCACATCGAGTTTTTTCCCCAGTCAGCACTACATTGTACTGTGTTTGACGTCAGTCGCGTGAACGCTCGTGTTATGTGTATCGACAGGGCATGGAGAGCATGGCACGCCGTGCGCCATATTCTCCAAAGACAGGATGCCCGTGCACCTGCTCAATGCGAAGACGTATCCAGAGCACATGGAGCGGGCGTACTTGGACGCATTCGTGCAGACAAATAGGGAGCTTCACGACAGCTCGGTAGACGACAGCATGAGCGGGACGACGGGGATTACCGTGACAGTGCGCGGTCGCAACTTGTTCACGGGCAATGTGGGGGACTCGCGTGCGGTGCTCGCGGAGAGGCGTGCCAACGGTCGCCTCGCTGCAGTGGATCTTTCCCTAGACCAGACGCCCTTCCGGGCTGACGAGTGCCAGCGCGTGCGCGAGTGCGGCGCCCGCGTGCTCACACTGGACCAGCTGGAAGGTCTCAAAGACCCCAATGTGCAATGTTGGGGTGCAGAGGACGAGGATGATGGCGACCCTCCCCGCCTCTGGTCTCCATATGGGACTTTCCCAGGTACTGCCTTCACACGGAGTATAGGAGACCAGTGTGCCGAGCGCATTGGCGTGCACGCCGAGCCGGAAGTGACCGTTGTCGAGCTCACCAAAGACCATCCCTTTTTTGTCATCGCCAGTGACGGCGTGTTTGAGTTTCTCCCCAGCCAGAGTGTGATTGATATGGTACGGCGTGTGCACCCTGGGTCCGAGTGATGCTATGTCCCATGAATGAGACTGCTGACCCCACCCTTGAAATGTCACAGTGGTTTTGTCTGACTGCGCCTGCTGGCAGGTGGCTAAGTATGACGACCCGCACAAGGCAGTGACCGCAATTGTTGCGGAGTCCTATCGACTGTGGTTGCAATACGAGACCCGTACGGATGACATCACGATGATCTGCGTGTTTATTGACGGCTTAAAGGTAGTATGTATATTGGTGGTTGTAATTCAACCATTAGGACCGCAAGTTGCAAATACCCATGCGCGTGTGTCTTCATGCTGTACTCGTGCACGCGCAGGATGCACCTGTGAAGCAGGACTTGGTTCCGCAGCAGGTGCTGGACAGGAAAGAGTCGATGGGCCCGCGGCTGTCACAGGCAGGCTCGTTACCGATGACCAACAGACCGCCTCGCCGCGGCCTTGCCAAGACGCGCCGAAAAGCCATCAATCCTGCTGTCTCAGACGCGCCGGAGGTGCCTTTCGAGCCGAAGCTGAACCCGTCGCCCAAGACTCAGGCAGAGCGAGTAAGCATAATCTACAGCAGTGTGGATTGAGTGTACATCTGTTGGGTCTGAGTAGAATTGGAGCATGCATTCACATGTGCACACGCACAAGCTCGTACGTACCTAAACGCGATGCGCGCATGCATACAAAATATGCACACACGGTGTGCATATTTTGTAATGTAAGATGTTGCTCATGGTGGCTTCTGTGTGCAGGACTTTGTTACCAACGCAGTCAAAGGCAATTTCTTGTTCTCCTATCTGTCTGATGACAGCATGAGCATGGTCATCGACGCGATGACCCGTGTGAATGTTAAAGCGAAAGATGTCATCATCAAGCAGGCAAGCACACCTGGGCTGGGAACAAACCGTTGTACTTGCTGTGTGCACACACGCGCTCAGCATCAGCATGGATTGACTCTGCGAGTTGTTCCACAGCACGACGAAGGCAACCACTTTTACATTGTGCAGCAAGGTGTTTTTGACGTATACATTGCCAAGGTCAGTTGCACAGCAGTTGACTGTGTGTCATAGTACCACTACGCGTGTTGACCAAGTTGATGTGGTGCCAACCTCCTTCATTACTGCTGTAGGATGGTGAAGGGGGCTATGGACAGCTTGTGCATACGTATGACACTGAAGATGGCGCTAATCACAGCTTTGGTGACTTGGCTCTCATGTACGCATCACCGCCTGCATGTATCTTGCATGTTTCTTATTGTGCAAACCTCTTGAACTGAGTGGGTTTCACAAGTCTGAATTGTCCACTTGACCAGGTATGGAAAGCCGCGTGAAGCCACAGTGGTTGCGAGATCCGATGGTGTGTTGTGGGCGCTGGATCGCGTTGCATTCCGAGGGATTATGAGGCGGTACTCGCCGCAACTTGTGCTCAAGGTTCTGCGCTCTGTGCACATACTGGAGAGCTTGACACAGCAGCAGCTGCGCCGACTAGCAGACATACTCACGGAGGCCAAGTACAATGACAAAGAGTACATTGTGCGCCAGGTATGCTGTGCTTCAAGCAACAAATAAGCATGACGATGTTCATTGTCAGGCATCACAACTGTACAACATCAGCATGTGAACTCTGGCACTGTTTGCGTTGATCTTCACACACACGGGCGCACACATTCGCACACACTTTTGCATGCACGAGCTCGAGCGCGCACGTGCAACACTCTCTGATTTGCCTAATGTGTGACACAGGGTGATGTGGGTGACACATTCTACATCATCGTTGAGGGTGAGGCCATCTGCACAGTACGAACAAACCCAGAGGATCCCAACGACGAGCCGATGATGTTGCAGACATTGCAAGCGCATGATTACTTTGGGGAGAGAGCTCTTCTGCACAACGCCAAGCGCTCCGCTAATGTGATTGCGGCTGGCCGCGTGGTGTGCTTGTTGATCGGGAGGCGTGCCTTTGAGGAGCTCTTAGGTCCCCTTCAGGCCATCATAGACATAGATCGCCGGTTTCGAGAGCAGGAAGCGCGGTACCTCAGGTTACGAACCAGTTCATTTGAGCGCGCAACACGCCACAAAGGCCTCGACAATGCAGTCGAAGAGGACTTTGATTGGCTGTTCACGTGTTACACCACTGATTGCTACACGGTGGGAGTTGTACAGCACAAGCACACCAGTGAAAGGTACTCCCTGAAGTGCATCTCCAAGGCTCTCGCCGCCAACCGGAAAAGGATACCACAGGTCTTGAGAGAAAGGGACATTCATCGCCAGCTGCCTGTCACGCCTTTCGCCCCTAAACCGCTCCTCACCATCAAGGATGAAAGGCAGCTCAGCATCCTGATGAATGCAACCCTCCTCGGCACACTTGATCTGGTCCTGACTGAGCCGGACTTGAAAGAAGAAGCGGTTCGATTCTACGCTGCGTCTGTGGTGTTGGCGCTGGAGGCCTTGCATCGTGAGAGCATTCTCTTCCGGGGCATTAACGTGGATATGTGCATGATGGACGAGCACGGCTACCTCCAGCTTGTGGACCTGCGCTTCGCCAAGGTTTTGAAAGACGGCCCAACTTTCACACTGTGTGGTAACCCGGAGTATGTTGCCCCGGAAATGGTGTCCGGTCAAGGCCATGACTTCGCCGTGGATTGGTGGGCCCTCGGCGTGTTCATCTACACGCTGCTCGCGCAAGACACGCCATTCCAAGCAGATGATGAGTTGCAAGTCTTCAAGCGCATCACTGCCGGGGCCGTGCAATACTCAACCAACTGGAGTCGAAACGTGTGCGACTTGCTGTCGCGACTGCTGTGTACGGACGTGACCAGCAGGCTGGGTTGCAATGAGTTGGGTGTTGAGGGTGTGAAGCGCCACTCGTGGTTCATTGGCTTTGATTGGGACTCTCTCAGCCAAGGGACACTACCTGCACCCGCGGACGTTATGACAAGGATGCGAGGCGCCATTGACTTCACACGCACGGCACGATTGCCTGCAGAGCCATATGAAGGCACTGATTTTGACGATTTCTAGTTGCCGACTCCAACGCTGTGAGATTTCCCTCCACAGAGTTCCTGACTTCTGCCAGGGGTATGATCGGCAATTCATTGTGCATAGATCCATTTTGTAGACTGTCCCAGCACAGCCTTCGCGTAGTTGCAATAATGATTATCAATCTGGCTTAGCTGTGCCAAACATTGACGAGCTGTTGCCTGTACCTGCCATTGAGCGATTGATGAGCTGCATCGTCGTTATACATAATAAAGAGATTATACAACATCATCTGCCATGGCTATCAATGCACACCATAAGCATATTGGTTGACAAGTGCACAGACTGACAGCAGACCATTGAGAGCACAGGGATGTGCAACGCGGTTGTTAATGAAATCCTTCTTGGTGCAGTGGCTGACAAAACCTTAAAAGCGGCCCGAAAGTATGGCGGCAGCAGCGGTGGAGGGTAGGGTAGGTGGCCGTCAGAGTCTGCTAGTCGGCGTGTTTCCGTGTGGAGACAACATTCATGCCGTACAAAGGATGCAATGAGGAGTTGTAGCATGCACGGCAGTGTGTAGTATGTGGTGCACACTGGTTAGCAGGTACTATGTGTGCCCCCCCCCNCCTGTGGATGGATGCACATTGCATTTTGCCTGAAGTGTTGGGCATTGCCATGGATGACAAATGTGAAGTTACACAACTGCCTCAGCCTGTTGCTACTAGTCGGGAAGCGCATTACGCCTGTCATCCGAGTATGCAGGCAAGCACCATTGCGTAGTCAGCCGCGGCGTCATCAGCACGCGCGCTCTCGCCAGTTGATTACAAGCCTAAGCGAAAGCAATGTATGAGGGGAGGGAGGGAATAACTCGCGCAGTACCATCCAGGAACATTGACTGGCATATCGTTTCCAAAGCTAGCTTGGACTATGCAAGGGTATACTCCAGCTGACCCTGCACCTGACTTCGCAGCATGTAGCTTGCATGAGGAGTATACAGTATGAATGATGGTGCAGCTCGAGGAGTAGGCCGGTTGATGCACATGGCAAGGGGATCCACTACCAATGCTAAATCATCAGCCAGAACAATTGCCATCGCAACCTAGTCTTGCAACTTGCAACATCTCAACGCATGCATTCAGGCGCTATACGAAAATATGATATGCGCCCTAGAAACCCGGTAGCTCCGCAAAGTCTAGTATGCCAACCGGCAACGAAGCAACTTCGCGCAACAACGCTAGTCGATTCTGCCGTACTGCCTCATCCTCCTGCGCACGCATCAAACATTAAACGATTTGCCTGTCGTGGCAACAACTGCGAGACTGTTACAGGTTGCCTCTTACCGCCATAACAAAAACATTGTCAAAGAAAGCTGCGATCGGCTGCAGGAGCTCCTGCGATGCTGACACGAATTCTTCTACAGTGCTGCCTGCATTTTCAGCACAACGCCCACATTACTGCCTGCCGCTTTGTCCAAGACCTGAAACCCTTGTGGAGAACACGTTACTGTACCTGATGTGACTTTGCTAGCTGCCTGTTGGTATGCTGTCCACAACTCCTGCTCTTCATCTTGCACGAAGAGCTTCTCGTCTACCTGTGTAGGTTTGCCAGGTGACTCGACTCAGCTGGCCACACACACTATCAAGCATGCCACACAGGCATGCACACCAACACTATGCATTTCACCTTGGCATCAGCTGCAATGGCCTTGCCACGGACGATGCGAGTGGGCCTGGAGTAGGCTGCAAGCACAGCCTGAAACGGCTCGGACTTCGCCACAGACTCCAACTGCATGTGGACATGTTGACATGTCAAACAAGGGAAGTGAAAGGAATCGACAAGCATAAACATTGCTGGGCTGTTGTGTTTCTGACCTCCTTGGCTGAAGCAGTGGCCAGCACAGGATCGTGCCCTCGTTGAGAGAGCACCGCCCTAACAACCTCAAGTGACAAACCAGAATCTGACAGAAGCTGCTCCAGCCTACGTGTAACAAAATTGATCACCTGCAAAGCACAATCGGTTCAGTTGCTTGCAGTTCACCATAAGTGTTATATGACAAGGCGAAACAGTCCTGCCTACTACACGATGTCGCACCTCTTCGCGCACTTGGCTGCTGACTTCCACAGGCTGGACGCTAGCAGCAGCGTCGACAGCCTTCCTCAAATCTACATTCAGCGTGTTTTGCACCAGTGTCTGCACCAGTCCGTATGCGGCTCGTCTTAGGCCAAAGGGATCCGCCGTTGCGCTCGCACCGCATCCAACGGCAAACAGTCCCACCAGGCTATCGAGCCTGAGTGCATGCATAGCTGTCAGCTGAACAGAGGCTCATGAGTGGAACAACAGGATGGAGTTGGCGCGCAAATATGCTTGAAATACCTGTCCGCAACCGCCAGCAATGCTCCGCCACCGGAGGATGGTAGAGCATCTCCCGCATTTCGTGGCAGTACGCTCTCAAAAACAGCGGTTGCCACCTGCAGCACGCACGCAATATTCCAGTGCATGCCAACGTAAGGCACCTGCCATGCTCATACATGCATGCTTATGGCAACATGAGGCAACAAACCTCTTCAGATGCGCCACTTTTTAACGTGTAATGTCTGCCCATGACGCCAGCCAGGCCAGTAAATTCAACCACCATGGCTGTAGCCAAATCGGCACGAGACAGAGGGCCTGCTTGTTGTGCAACTTGCAGCGTTTCTTGTGGTAGCTCCAGCAACTCTGCCAGGGGCTGCAGCAATGCCTCCACGCGATCAGTCTTGTTCAGCATAGACCCCAACTTTTCCTGATGCAGGTTAACAAGACAACAAGTCAGCAGCTATGCAATGTGTATGCTGGATGGTTGACAGCATTGGGAAGCAAATGAACCTGGAAGGTGATGCCATTGAGCAGTGGACGGAATTCAATAAGGGGCTTGGATACGTCAGCATTGTAGAAAAACCGCGCGTCCTCATATCGTGCACTGCGTCAAGTTGGATTTGAGAGCTTGCAGCATAATTCACTCGACCATAATATCAATCGCAGAGAGACTTACCGCAGGACGGCCTCATTGCCTGCCCTGACTGTAGCCTCATCAAGGATGCCATTTGCAACAGTAACAAAGTGAGGCAGCAGACGCCCTGTTTTACTGTCTTCAACAGGGAAGTACCGCTGATGCTTTCTCATCACCTGTCAACCAGCGGCGTCAACACCTTGCATCTGGCCACATCCACGCAGCTGTGGCATTTGCGGCGGCGCAATGCTCTTGTGCTGTAATCCAGCTACACAGTGAACAACAAACCATACCGTGACAAGAACTTCACGAGGGAGTTCTAGGAAAGACGCATCAAAACTTCCAAGCAGCGGCGCAGGAGCCTCCACTAGGTTGGCAACCTGAGCAGCATGCCGCAATGAAACTGGTCAGCTTGCAAATAGCAACCCATGCACGTTCAGGCTAAATGCAACAACAGCGAAACTGACACTTGATGTAAGCCGAAGGTGCATGTACATGCAAGTAGATAGCCAACACTCGCGATGGCTAATGTTGAAATGGATTGTGCACATGATGACTGCTGGTACATTCCGGAACCGAACTTGTTTATCGGACAAACAGTACGCGCTCCGAGGGCAGGATTTGACCAACTCGCACACAGGACAACCAGAGGTCCGCAACTTATCAATACAGCACCTCATCGAGGAGTCCCTCTTTGGCTTCCTCTGGGACGCGTCCCCCAACCTCCGCAGCCAAGCCAGCGGCAAGGGACCAGATGTACTCCTTCCTTTCCTGCAGACAAGCAGACAATGCCAAGCTACAATCAACACACCCAACTCCGTTAATCTCATCATCTGGTTGCTGTTATGCAGACGGTTGGATGCCTTTCACATGAACATCTGTCAACGGACCTCGACCGACAGCATGATGCCTGCTGACCGCAGTGTCTCCAGATACGCTTCAGCACTGGGAACCTGTGTTTGATGTTGGTGCAATGCATGCCTCAGTACACATCACATCCAGTAAGAACATGTGGCGCACAAAGTGCTTATACCTGCACAACTGGTTGCTCTGCATTCCGCAGCACTCGGCTTCCATTGTTACTGCAAACCAACAACAACGACAACACACTAAGTAGTTGCCGTTATTCCAGCAACAAGTGCATGACACTCTGCAATTGAACCAACCTGCGAACGAGCGCATACTGGAAGTCCAGCAACATATCTCCATGCAATGCCACCAACCACCTCAATGGACGGCTGTAGGCTGCCTGAGCACACCACAGTACACATGTAAAAATAGGAACCAACAATTTGTGGTTCAAATCCGTACCTCTGAAGTCCAGCGCATGGTTTTGGGGAAGGACAAGGACGACACCAGGTTTGGCAGCTCCTCGGACAGGATCTGAAACACGTGTCTGAGCACCTGTTGCTATGCAGTCGAACAGACGGGACATCCTAAACTTATACCTCATGTGCAGGCCGTCCAACTTGCTTGACAGTGGCAAACACATACTCAACCCCTTTGGCTGCATAACCACAGGCCAATGAGCTGCCTGAAATGTGTTGCAAACCAGATGGGGGAGGGGAATGCAATCACTCACCATCCAGAATGCGCTGCACATCCGCAGCATCTACACGATTCTTGGCACAAAAACCCAATAGCGCCTGCGAGCCAAACAATAAGCACATTGACCCAAGCTGACGAGAATGGCCTACCGCTGCAGATAGTCAAACATAACTTGTTGAGACCTTAGTAGGTGAGCCGTCAGCTGCAAATGCTGCTTTGACTGGAGGCCCACGAACGCTTTCTTCCTTGTCCAGCTGCCGCCCTGCGAGATCTTGGACCATGACCTGCCAGCGCAAGATGCAACATGATAATCCAGCACCATGACAATTGGCACGCAATTAATTTAACATTGTATGAGTGCAGCACGGCACAATAGACACAAGATATGCTTGCAGTGAGCAAAAGCAACAACGAGCGGTTACCAATCATTATTGACAATGGCAAGATACACACCGCAAGTCGCCTTGGAGTCCCTTGACAAGTCACAGTGCTGTGCAACAACCTAAGCTTCTCAAGCATTGCTGGCACTGATGCGCGAAGCTGCACCAGTCACAGTATGTTACATGTGGTAAGCAAAAGCTGGTGCACGCAGTGCTCAGGGAGAAGAAAGCTACAAGAGCCACCTGCTCCAAGGCAGATGCTACATCTTGCGGTGGCAACTCTTCTGACCCAATTTCAAGCACGAAAGCACGAGGAGCACTAGAGTCAGAGCTGTGCGCTTCGACAGACTTAGACATATCCGGCAACTGCGGCGGGTCCACTGTGCCGAGCGGATAACCCAGCTCCTCTCGTATCTCCACCCACAGCTGGGCACACTGACGAGCCAAACTACGAGCACAACGCTTGTTGGCCATGCCATGCTAAGTGCCAAGACTTCGCGGACTCAGTAACGCATTGGTTAACCGCAATGCAATAGGTACCTGCGCATGCGGCTAAAGAAGCGAGCCCTCTCTGTCACGCCAACCGCACCGCGCGCGTCAAGTATGTTGAACACGTGCGAGCTCTTCAACAAATGATTAAACCTGCCTAGAAACAGTGCATGGAAAGTTGCACAGGGTAAACAGCTGCTGCAAGGAAAGTTGACTGTGCTGCAGCTGACCAAAACCTACGCTGGGATTGGCAGCCTTTGGGTCAGCATTGCGCGGGCTTCTTCATCATACAGGTCAAATCGCTGCTGTGTTCGACCAAGGTCAGCTGCATCCAGGTTGTATGTACTCATTTCCCTCCTGCGTACACCATATACTTCAATGTGAAGACTGTTTGCTCCAGCAACCTAAATGGTCTGGCGACAAGTCAGCTTACTCGTTCTGCAAGAACAGCTCTCCGTATGTAAGCGAGTTGGTGTAACGGATCTTCTTAAAGTGGTCAACTCCCTGTCAAGTGGACCAGGTAAGTTGCAGTCGACAACTTCCTAAAAACTGTTATCCTCAGGGGCAGAACAGTTTGCAGCAAGATGACAGTAACTGGCACTCATTGTGTACATGCAGCACCCTACCTGAAGGGCCATGATGATTCTTTCCAACCCATACGTTATCTCCACAGCAACAGGCTTCAAAGGCAGGCTGCCACACTGACCAAGACAAGCAGGAAGTCACAGATGAAAAGCTGCATGAAAAGCGCTGCAACTCAACGAGGCTACACACCTGCTGAAAGTAGGTAAACTGCGTAATCTCCATGCCATCCATCCACACCTCCCATCCAAGCCCCCAAGCCCCAAGAACCTGCGTGTGCTGTGGAGTCAATAGATGAAGCAAAATCAATGGAAGAAAGTATTGCATCTTGCAAGGCTGACCGCACCGGACTTTCCCAGTTGTCCTCAACAAAGCGGACGTCATGTTTTCTTGTATCAATGCCTGACAAGCAACACATCAGCCAACCAACAAATTACAACACTCAACTGACTTACCACTAGCTTGCTTTCTCTGTGCGTACAACAATACCCACCTAGAGCTGCCAAGCTGCCAAGGTAAAGCTCCTGCGGGTTGCCTGGGTCCGGTTTGAGAATAACCTGTCCGAACAGTCAGAAAAATGACAGCAAGCGCCGCAGCATAACTGTGGACGCCAGGCAAACCCTGCTCTCACCAACCTGAAACTGCGTGTGTTGCTGAACGCGGTTAGGATTGTCACCGTATCGGCTGTCATCTGGACGCACACTTGGCTCAATGTATCTGCATTGCAACCACTTTCAGCGAACTGACCGTAATGCAAATGTACTAAAGTTCTCCATGCTTGTTACTTACGCAACATTCCATGGCTCCGGGCCAAGTACTCGCAAAAAGGTGGCTGGATTCATGGTGCCAGCTCCAACTTCTGTGTTGTATGGAGTCAGCACTGCGCAACCTATCCTTGACCAGTACTCCTGTGGATGGATGCACATTGCATTTTGCCTGAAGTGTTGGGCATTGCCATGGATGACAAATGTGAAGTTACACAACTGCCTCAGCCTGTTGCTACTAGTCGGGAAGCGCATTACGCCTGTCATCCGAGTATGCAGGCAAGCACCATTGCGTAGTCAGCATTGTGTGACTGAGTGCAAGTCAATTGCATGCATGTTGACAATGCGGTATACGTCAACTGCATGAGCATGCAATCCATGAATTAATGGTATTGAGCTCCAACTGCGACTGGAACAGAGCTGTAGTGGTACAACCTCCAGCATTGTACTGTACTGGGCAGCTGTGGACCGTGCTCGGTACCTGCAAACGCTGTATGGCTTCCTGGAAGGTGGGAACAGAGCTAGCATTGGAAGCAGCAGGTGCGGTGTCAGCATGTGGGGGGGCATCAATCAAAGAGACAGCAGCTGGCGGGGAAGTTGACGGCGGAGGAGGCGGGGGAGAAGCTGCGCACATGCAGCGAACTCCTCGTGTCAAATGTGCGCGCTGCTCTGGAACAGCCCCCCTTGTCCGGCAGCTCCGCAACAGCAGCACACGACGCAGGCCCACAGTAGCGAGTGTCCTGCGAGGCACGCATGCTGCGACCGCCACCGCCGGCAACCTCGCCGCCACCGCCGCCGCCGCCATCATTGCGCCACGTCTCAATTACACTGTATGCCGACAAGCCCTAAGTCCAGTCCAAGCCCGCGTTACGCCAGTAGACAACGCTAGATTCCTCACATTGGTGTATCGAGTAGGTAGATTCTCGTGAAGCGTTACGGCTGGAGCTTAGTTACGCTACTGGCACTGAAGCTACTGCCAATACAGTAGTGCATACAGCGCAGTGGCATTGTCGGCACTGTGCGTGGGGCCAGCAGCGTGGGCGGTGGTGAGGTCGTGGGCCTAGCTGCGGCGGAGCTTAGGATTGCCTCGGAAGCCGTTTGGAAAGCTGTCTGTAAGGTCGCGCAGCATGTCGACTGCCGTCGTGCTGGTCGGCGGGCCGACCAAAGGTGCGTATGGCCTACCAATGGTGAACCATTCTGTGGTAATACGCTGCTGTTTACGTCGCTTCCTAAGTAGCTAGCTCAGCAAGGCATTGCAGAATAGTGCCTTTCTGCATGCCCTTCTGGTTGGTTTGTGTGTTTGGGCAGCCATTGGCAACCACTCAACAGCTAGCTTGCCTAATGCAGGTGTTGCTCTCCCGTTGGAAGCTACTGCATGTGTGCGTGCGTGGCTGTCGTACACGCTACATCTTAACTACGTGCAGTTCTGAATTTGTACATGCTGAGGTGCCTGCGCTCAGTGTGACTAAGCCTGCTGTTGCTAAATGCCACTGCTGGATGCCACTGTGGTTAAGCTGACAGAGCAGCACGTAATACAACCAGGCAATGGAGTGTGCATTGACTGCAAACAAATGCCAGTACTATTTGTGTACAGGCACGCGGTTCCGGCCGCTGTCGTTCAACCTGCCGAAGCCCATGTTCCCTTTGGCCGGACGTCCGATGCTCTATCATCCTGTTGTGGCGTGCAAAAAGGTGAATGCACTGTCTGCTCTCATGTCAACCAGAGACGTGCCGCGGCATGCTGAACTTAGACACCACATCAAGGCGTCACATGCCTCACCATAATAATGTGCATGTTGTGCAGATTCCAGACCTCAAGCGTATACTTGTGATTGGGTTCTACGATGAAAAGGAGTTCGGGTTCTACTGCTCTGCGATGTCAAATGAGCTCAACATTTCCGTTAGGCATGTGGTGTTGACTCAGCCTGCACACACAGCTTTTGCATCAAGTTGGCGCATAACATCAGGCATTCTGCAGGTACCTGAAGGAAGAAAAGCCACACGGGTCTGCTGGAGGTCTCTTGCACTTTAAGGATGTCATTCTGGAAGACAATCCGGTGAGAACGCTGTTGCGCCAGGCTTCTGGTCATGTCTGCCTTAAACAAAGCTGGACGACCTGCAAGTGTGACTGACTGTGGTCCTGCTGTTGGCAGGAAAACATCTTTGTCATCAACTGCGATGTTTGCTCTTCATTCCCTCTGGCAGAGCTCCTGGGTCAGTGAGTAGCATTTATCAACATCATCGTGATTGCTATTGTCGCTACCATCATCGACGTGAGTGGTACTTGTCGTTGATGGTTTCGCTTGCAGAGGCGCACCATCAGTCGCAGCGGCTGGGCACCATTCTTGTCAAGCGAGTACGTATGATGTACACTCATTGGCATCGAGCGATGCTATTGACAAGTTAATCACTACCATCCTACGACTTGCCAATGCCAATGTTTGCTGCAGGTCTCAAAGGAGCTGGCACAAGATTATGGTGAGCTGGTCGCGGATCCCACGACCAATGAGCTTCTGCATTATACGGAAAAGCCAGAGACATTTGTGAGTACTGTCTGAGTCGTTTTTGCATATGTTGAGCTGTTGCATTGAAGCCCTTATGACCACCGTAAACGGTCCTTGTAGTGATAGACTGTGTGTGCAGGTCAGCGATCTCATCAACTGCGGCGTGTACGTTTTCTCATCAGAGGTGTTCAACGCCATCCAGAGGGTGGCATCAGCGTTGAAGGACCCTCGTATGTAAAGCGTGCTGCAGGGCATGCGACCTGTTGCTTCAGGCGATTTCACCATGTAATAGCTGCTTGCAGCGTGTGGGCTGTCATCTCAGTCTGGTTGCCCTGTGCAGAGGGCAGCATGAGGAGAGTCTCCAGTTTCAACGAGTACACATTGCAGATTGCTCAGAGGTGCGTGGGTGGGTGCATGCTGTATATACAGCCAGCTGCATTCGTCTAAGTTGTGTCAATTCATGTCTGATGCAGGCCAGTTGGCGAGGACTACGTTCGCATAGATCAAGAGATTCTCACACCGCTTGCCGGGAAGAAACAGCTGTATGTTTACAAGACAGAAGACTTTTGGGAACAAATCAAGAACCCCGGGTATGCTGTCGTGCACTTCAAGCACACCTCACCTGGATTATACTCGTTTTTGTAGCTTAGCTGCTACTCTTGTATTGTTCCACGTTGTCTTCCATTGTGGTTTCCCTGCTTATAGAGCATACAATGTCTGCGCAGTGTGTCACTGAAGTGTTCAGAGCTCTACTTGAGCCAGTACATGAAGACCAACCCGCAGCTGCTTGCCAAGAATGCGGAAGGCAAGCCTGCTGTTGCTGGCAACGTCTTCATCCATCCATCTGCCAAAATCCATCCAACGGCCAAGGTACATGTTCAGATAGCAATCTTCTCCTGGCGCAGATTCCAGGTACAATTGTTTCCTTTTTCCAGATTGGGCCCAACGTATCAATCTCAGCCAACGCACGCATTGGTGCTGGCGTCCGCTTGATCAACTGCATCGTCCTGGATGACGTTGATGTCAAGGTGTGTTCACTGTGGGTGGTATCGATTGTGCAATGCATCTATCTCATATGTGCGAGTACACACGTGTTCCGTCTGTTTTGAGCAGGAGAATGCCTGCGTGATGAATGCCATTGTTGGATGGAAGTCAAGTCTGGGAAAGTGGGCGCGTGTGCAGGTATGCTGGTTGCGGCGCATGCAGCGTACAGTGCTCCGTGAAGAGCAAAGGCAAAGCTCTTGTCAGTCATGGTCACTGATGGTGACTTTTGTCTCAGGGATCTGGGAACTTCACTGAAAGACTGGGTGTGACAATTCTTGGTAAGCGTCATATAGGTGGATCTGTTTGGTAGATGGTGTCAAGGGGTCCCTAACAGTGTTGGATTATTGCGTGCAGGTGAAGACGTTTTGGTCTCTGATGAAGTGGTTGTCGCCAACTGCATACTGCTTCCGCACAAGGAGATCCGGACCAGTGTCGCAAACGAAATTATCTTGTAGTCTGGCTTGGACGCTGTTACAGTTGTGCACATTGCTCGTTGGTCCCCACAGTATGGGTGCAGGACAAACCTATACGTTCTATGTTTTCAGTCCAGGCTCGCCAGCCCATCCTCACCATTGCAGGCACAGTTACATTGAATCTACCTTCAATGCTGCCAACTTGAGATTGGCTGTAGTCACTAGTCGCAGGCGCCTGTTGACACCATGGCGGTAGCTGATTTGGGGTGGGTTACAAAACCTGAGTAAGAAATGATTCTGTTAAGAAACTGGCTAGCTGGGCCTGAAGCACAACATGGGCCAAAGCCTTTGATAGGACAAATCCAGCAATGGCAACAAGCACCATTTCCGTAAGCATTTGCAAGCACCCAGCTTGATCCACAGTAACCTTTGCGAGTCACAAGTGTGTTGTGTTGTGTATTGTATGCGATATAAGAGATATGCAAGCCGTAACTACTGCTGTGTATCTATTGTGGGCTGCAGATTGAACCTTTGCTTAGCAACGTTTGCTTGCTTGCCCTTCACATGCTTGCCTACCCCAAGGTTAATGGCTAACGTTAGAGGTAATTTGGCAATGCAGTTTCGCATAGCCCCCCCCCCCCCCCCCC
>RHPI01002161.1:174940-187608 GCA_009103225.1 Chlorokybus atmophyticus
CGCCACCACCACCGCCTCCCTCGCCCCCGCCCCTATTGCCTTCACCGCCTCCAACACCACCTCTACCACCTCCATCCCCGCCGCCTCCTCCTCCTCCCCGTCCTCCGCCATCACCTCCCCCACCTTCTCCACCTCCAAAACCTCCTCCTCCACCACCAAGTGTCAAAGCTCCAGCTCCGGCTCCACCACCTACGCCTTCTCCGCCGCCTTCACTTCCGCCACCTGTGTGGTTATGTCCCGCGGGGTGAGTAAGTGGTGATATGCTACATTATATTGGCACATGTGAATTTGCTTGACTAAAGTGACTTACTGTTGTTGCATGTGCAGTTACAACGTCGCTGCGACCATGTTCCTCATTACCGACGACTGGTGTCAGTACAACATTACTTATAACGCTCCTCAAAGTGGACACTACTTAGCTGTAATTTGGACCAAAACCAAGGAATCAGGGCGGAGCTACAGTGCACATCAGAGGTTTGCTTCTTTCCAACCACCTGATGAATGCATGTACTGGCTACTATGTGTGCCTGATAATTAACATGGCATTTATGCACATGTAGCCGTTGATAACTCTGACAAGTGGGAAGTTGATGCCTTTTCGTCCAATATAGTGGTTGGCAATACTATGAAGTTCCATTTTGTCGTCGACGACAGCTTCGGCCTCACGGAACATGATGCTTCCGACATTACCTTTACGTTCACTGAGGTTTTTTCACCTCCAAGCCCACCGCCGCCAGTCGCACCTCTGCCATCGGAGGAGTTCGGGGGCCGCCGGCGCCTCTTAAGCATTCAGCCAATCACGACCCATGTGGTTGACATTGTGGCTGCATCCGGTCACTACGACATTGAGTTCACTGGCTTGGTGGCAGGTTGGTACCAAGTGTACATTATGGTGCGCGGTATTTTCCTTACAGGCATTGCCATGCCTCTTATCCTGCATGTCTCATGTGCTTTACCAAGCCCGCCTTTGCCCCGTCCTCCTCCGCCAGCTGCCCCACCCTTGCTGCCACCACCGAGCCCGTCACCGCTTCTGCTCCCTCTCACACAGGAACCATCTCCACCTCCTCTATACACGACGTCCCCACCACCACCACCGCCAGTTCGCTCACCACCTCCTGTACCACCCTCATCTCCGCCACCATCCACCTCACCTCCTCCGCCACCCGTGTCCGTACCGCAAGCCATCAAGCCCAACAACGCCAGCTTACTTACCACCGACGTTGTGCTCACACCAGCGCAAGCATCCCTCTCACTCTGTTAATCATTGGGCGCAACAGTTCAAACTTGCCAAACAGCGGTGGTGTCATCTAGGCAGTGCTATCACCAGGAGGTTTAATAGCGTTGTCCTTGCTGTACAACACTACCGCTGGCTTCTACGGCATTCAGTTCACCTCATTGACAGCAACAGGCATGTACCAGTTCACACTCACCATTGAAGGCAGCACTTTCATGTCTGGAACTTTTACCATCATCGCGGGTTCCGCCACTGCAGCTACATCTAACATTGAGATGCAAAGTCAGTACACTGCCGATAAGGTAGCAACACTGAAGATTGTCACCAACGATGCTTGGGGCAACCGCGTGCCACCTGCAAACACGCCAGCTTCCACTTTGAGTGCAATTTTCTCTCCGGCATTTACCTCCAGCAGCAGCATTAGCCCATCACCGGATGGCAGCTTCCTTGTGACGTTCACACCACCATCAACAGTGAGCGGCTACAGCGTAACTGCTTTATTAAATTACAGCACCATCGGCAGCACGAGCTTCACTGTCTCAACAATCTCCGCGGCCAGCAACTCTGTCCTGTTCGGCATCGGCTTAGCTGGCGGTGTTGTGGGCAAGCCGCAGTACGTCTTGATTTCACCCATAAATGGCTACAGTGTGGTTGAGAACTTCACCATCACGCTCACGCTGAACTCAAGTGTCTCTTCAGCATCCTTGCCTTTGCCTCTGGCCTGTTGTCCAACCCGCAGGGCATCGGTGTATCTTCTCCTACAACGTGTCGGTTGTCGGCACCTATTTGTTGAAGGTAGCCATTGGCGACAACCTTGTGGGGGACAGCGCCATCAACATTGCCCATGGTGGCAGATGTGGTCACCCCCGCCGCTTCTAGCATCATCGTGCCGACATTGACAAATTACACTGCCGGCGCAGGCATAAATGCCATCGCACTTGTCTTGAAGAATGCGTACGGCAACCCCACAACAGGCACTGGCATCAGTGTGACGTTCACTTTTTGCACCATCACTGTCTTTGGGACCACCTCCAAGCTGCCAAGCTGTGAGTGCGGTGATCACAATCAGCGGCACGTACATTGTCAATGCGTTGCATCAAGGCATGCCTTTGATTAGCTCCGGCAAGACGATCACCGTGATCCCGGCCAACCCGTCCCCTTCAGCTTCCATTGTCAGTGGGTCCGGCACGAGGCACTGCTGGCAACATCCTCAGTGTCAATGCGTATGTATTTGATGCTTTCGGCCACGACATCGCCGTGTCTGCGCTCGATGTGAATGTGGCGGTGGTGAGAGCTGCCAACAATGCTACTACAGCCACGTCCGTCGCCACACCTCCGCCAACTGGCGCATACATCACCAGCTTCACAGTTGAAACCGTTAACGTTTATAACATCACTGTCATCGCTGGCAGCGTCCAGCTGGCCACTTTCAACATCAGAGTGTCCACGGTGGCTGTCAATGCCAGCAAGACTTTGGTTATTTGCAGCTCAATGGCCGGTCAGTCCAGCAGCTTCATTGTACAGCTGCGTGATCAGTACCTCAACAACGCAACGGCCACAGCAACGACCTTCTTCGACGGATCCTCCCTTGTGCTGCGCGGCGTGTTCACCACTGTGGGCCTGGGCGTCGCTTTGGCCATGACGCCAAGCAGTGCGGGCATGGTTGTCGCCACGTACATGTTGATGACTGCCGGCATTTACGACATCAAGCTTCGCATTCATGGTCAGACCATTCCAGAGCCGAGTATCCCTCTCTCTTTCACTGCCAATGTACCAACCGCAGCCACATCCACCATGACAGTCTTCGGCCTCCCGACAGCTGGCCACGTTGGTTCCAACCTCCACGTTGGTGTCAGTATTAAAGACCTATCCAGCAACGTTGTCTCTGGAAACGCGGTGAGTAAGACTTGTTCAACACAGGTTATTGCATGCTGATCTCCTTCCTATATATCTAACTTGAGTAACTAGTTTGCTGTTTGTGTCCTCAGAGCATTTTGACGGTTACAACGGCAATTATCTTCGGAGGTGGTGTCAACGCTGTTTCTACGCCCGTACCTGTCACATCCACATTTAACAGCACCCTTCAGGCACACAATATCAGCATGACACCCACCCACGCCGGCACTCTCACCGTGAACATGCTCATCTCCGGCACTCCTCTTACCGGCAGCCTCTTCTCAAACTAATCCAGGCGGGCGCCACCTCTGCTTCACACTCCACCCTCTACGGCTCCGGGTTGTCCGGCGGCGTGTTAAACAACTCCGCCTTATTCATCATAAGTGCGTTTGACATTGATGGAAATATGAAGGTTACCGGCGGTGACCCCTTCCGTGTGGCAGTCACTAATGCAGCCGGCAACAAGGCTGCCACAGTTGTTGACAATAAGGATGGGAGCTACATTGTGACGTACACGCCCACGGGGGCTGGCACCATCTCTATCGCTGTGACTCTGCTGGGACTCTGCTGGGAAGCGCTGTGGCTAACAGCCCTGTCACAGCGACTGTGTTTGAGACAGCTGGCGTCATCGACTATGCACGCACGATAGTGACGGGTGCTGGACTGGCTGGTGCTTTCGCTGGAGATCCAGCCAGCTTCATCATCATTGCAATGGATGCAAGTTCCATCAACAAACCTCTGGTGGCGCTGTCTATCAAGTCACGTCTGAGCCCGCGCTAGAGTTCATCGTGACTGACCAGCAAGACGGCTTGTATACCGTCAACTATACCCCACAGATCGCTGGCATCTACAACCTCACCAGACTTCACTGGCACCATCAAGACTGCAAGCGTAAGAGTCATACCCGGGCCAACCTCCAATAAGCACTCCAGCCTGGTTGAGGACTTACAGCCAACGTACACTGCGAGTGAAGCCTTGTTAGTTGGTCTTAAAACTCAAGACTCGTTTGGCAACAAGCAGCAGTACTCAACCGCGTACCCTGCCGATGATGTGTTCGTGACTGCAACCAACATTGCCGGCAGCAGTGTCGCCACTGGCACTGCAACACTCAACAACGGCCAGTACCTTGTCAACGTCTCCATTAAGGAGCTAGGCACGTTCTTGTTGAGTGTCCTCATTGGCAGTGTGGCCATCACAGGCAGCCCATTTCCCATCACAATAGTTGCTGGGCCAGTATCCCCAGCTGCCACGACACTGAGCGTAGTGATTGGAGCAGCTCCTATTGTTGCCGGCAGTCCGGGCAGTATACCACTGCTGGCCCGTGACGAGTACGGTATCCCAATGAACAGTGTGGCCCAGTGCGAGGCCACCCTCATTAACACCATCGATGATGCTGTCAAATATCTGGACTGCGACCTCCCTTCGTTGACCATCAGCTACTCTGTAGAGAAGGCTGGCACATGCGAGCTTGAGGTGCGGGTGTCAAGCAATGAAACAGGCAATTCGGCACCGATCAAGGGCAGTCCATTCGCCGGCTTCAAGGTGGTACCGGCAGATCCCGATGTTGAGAGCTGCACAGTTAGTGGCGATGGCTTGGATTCTGCTATTGCGGGCGCCGTCGGCAACAGCATCCCCGTATCCGATACGGGAAGCTGCCAAGTCTTATACACTGTCTTCAATGCCAGCACGGCTACTGGCACCATCTTGTATGACGGAGTCATCACCAACGGCCAGTTCACAGCACAGATTGTTAGTATTGCTGGCCCGCCTGACGCAGGGCAGTCCATTGCCACGGGTTCCGCCCTCAACAGCGTCGCCATTGCGGGGGAGAGTGTGATTGGATTCATCAGCCTGCATAATGTACAGGGCATTGCCATCAATATCAGCTATGGCGCTGACTTCGTGTCTGCGCTTGTCGCGCGTGACTCCGACGGCCTGCAGGTCTCTCAGCAGGTTGATAACAATGACGATGGCATGTATACTCTGAGCTTCACTGCCGTCAGCACGGGCGTGTACTCAGTGAGACCTCTCATTGATGGTGCCGCGCTCGGAGGCATGAACAAATCCTTCACCAACACCAACATGACGTGCGTCACGACAACCGCGCAGGTGTCAACTTCTCCTGGCAGCTACATTTTGGCTGGCTCGCCAATGACAATTACAATCACACCGATTGATAGCTGTAGCAATGTCCAGGACAGAGTGGTCAGCAACGCGGACTTTACAGCATTGATTTTTCTTCTATTGCCACGGGCCAGTTGAATTGGCATGGAATGCAAGCGCATCCCTACTGGACGCCAAGACGCTGTCCGGACTTTACAGCATTGATTTTTCTTCTATTGCCACGGGCCAGCCAGTTGAACTGGCATGGAATGCAAGCGCATCCCTACTGGACGCCAAGACGCTGTCCGGCTCAGTGACACTATGCACACCGGGCAAGTATGTTGCATCCGTCACGCTTGAGAACATCAGCACTTCAGAACATTAAAGGGCAATGCTCTTGCTTCAGAGCAGGGCGTGCGTGCCGAGTCATCGCCATTGAATATGAAAGACTATGCCATAAGACCTTACCTGCAGTGAGTGGACTTGATTATGGCATAATGCAAAGGTGTCCGACAACAAACGCAAGTTTGTCAAGACCGTTATTGCCTTCTTCGCCGCCAGCAACGGCATCGTCGCAGGCAACCTCGTGAGGCCTTCTACGCGTACCGAATGTTCAACGAGACCGTGCACTTCAACACGTACAGCCTGATCATCGATACCTTGATGCACGATGCAACAGAGCAGCGGCGCCTGTTCACTGCCATAGAGACGGACCATCCCATCAAGAAGGCGGGATGGGCGCTGCGCTGTATGGCGCCAGAACAACCGTTCGCCCACCGCCTCATGGCGTTCGCCTGCTCCGCAGCGTTCGCGGCCCTATTCTGACTGAAGAAGCGGGGCCTGTTGCCCCGGGTGACTTGCAGCAACGAGGCTACCTCCGCTTTCAAGCCGGACGCTTTGATTGTACAGGAAATTGTCTCGAGTGCAGTGGAAGCCGAGCTCACATTCGTCCGCGAGCCGCTACCTCAGCACCTCGTTGGGATGAACGCCAAGACCATGGGGGAGTACGTGCGCTTCGTCGTACAGGCTGCTCGTCCCCAATTCGGCTACGAGTGCAAATACAGCGCCAAGAACCCCTTCGATTTTATGGAGGCTATAGGGTTGCAGCGCAAGACGAGCTGTTTCAAGAGGAGGATTGGGGATTACGCCAGGGCTTGCGACGTATCAAAGCCGTTCGACATGGTGTTCAATATTAAAACAGAAATGTTGCTATGTGGTTGAGCGCAATCTTGTTGCAACGGAAATGCAGTGCCGCACAAGCTCTTTTCCTAATGATGAATGGAAGCGGATCTTGTTCACATGTGTTTCAAAACCCCGTGCATCATATTCTTTGTACAATGCCTCCGAGATGCTTTCCATGGTATGAAGAGCATGGCTCTCGCGTTGCTCGGGCTGGGGTTGGTCAAGGGTAGCAAGCAGAAGACTCTAGTCAACACGTACCAATACCTGGCGGAGCAAACACTCAGTTTTTCGGCAAGCTAATCAACATGTGCGAGTCCCATGGCTCGACCACCCTTGATCAAATAGTTGCGGCCGGCGACACCGCCACGCAGCTGAAGTGCTTGCAGGTGGTACAGAAGTGTTTGTCGGGCCTCACGGGTGCCTCCTTGCAAGCGGCCCTCGATTCTTGCAAGGTCCACGACAACTCTATATCCATCTAATGTCACGCAGACCGGCACTTGAATCATAACCAGTTCTTGCCACATGACCAACGCTATGACCCAAGGCCTGGTCAACAGCTTCACCAATACGGTGCAGCAGAAGATGCAGTTGTCCACCGACGTGGTGTCCAACGACCGGTTCAACGCCATGGCGTCCGTGCTAGGCGGCAAGAAGACGACATTTACCGTCGACAACATGGACATTGAAAACGTCCCAAATACCATGTATACGGTGGACAACGTCAACAAGTTCCTGAGCGAGATGTCTCAGAGCATGAACCAGCAGGTGTCCACTGGTTCTGCGACAGCTGCACCATTACGGACATTGTGTAGCAGACGCAAATCAACGCTATGGGCGAGATGGTCGTGTCCAACAACTTTTTCCAAACCGCGGTGGTGCAGTTCGCTCAGACGCTGTCGCATAATAGCAGAACGAAGAGAAGGGGATAATCTCGTCTCTGAACAACCTGTGCAGCGAGCTAACGAGCCCGTGGGTCATGCTGGCGGTGACATGCATCGCATGCCTAGTGCTCGTTGTGGTCCTGTTGTACTTCAAAAACCGGGGCGGGGGCAAGACGTCCTTATTTCTTGCGGTGCATGTAGCGGCTCATAATGGTGGTGGGGGAAACGGTTTTTGGGCCGTTCGGGGCCAAGGCGGCTTAGGCGAACTCGCACGCCCTCATCAGCTGCAATCTCAATTATTACGTAACCGCTGCGGCGGGCGTGTCTGGAGACGCGATTGATGGGATCACGTTGGTGACGTGCAAGAACGCCATGACCGGCCATGGTGACTATAACCGACACGACTCTGAGCACGAGCACTGGTGGCAAGACGCCCACGAGCTTCATGTGCCCGACGGGCTACGACGCCCTCAACTGCTTCCTGCTTGGCGCCGGCGACGATGTTATGTTGCTCCGCTCGGTGTGCCGCAAGTGGAACAGCACCGGCCTTGCCGCATTAAACATGCCCAACTCTGCGATTGGCAACAAGGCCGGGATGAACTCGCAGGTGTGCGCCGGCGCGAACAATGCAATCTATGCGCTGGACGGCAACGCTCGGGACCGCAAGGGGACGCTGGTTAACAGGTGGTTCCTTTGCAGCGACTTGGGCCCGGTGCGGCGCTTCATAAACAACACGAGCGCTCAGGCCGCGTGCTCTGGGGTGGACCAGTCGCAGGAGTGCAAGGACGCCAAAAATTAATTAGGCATGTTTCAATGCCCCCACACTATGGCCACGTGGTGCACCAAGGCGAATGCGGCCACCGACCCTTGGTGCCAGCGCTATTACAAGATTGTAGGGTTCGGCGACCCGGACCTGCAAAGGCGCTGATCACGGGCGACGACTTGTTGTGCTGGCAAGGCGACAACTGGGCGGCCAACGCCATGTGTCAGGACGTGTGTTCCTTCCCGGTCGGGGACAAGGCGTACGGCTCTGTGGTCAAGGAGCGCTGCAATTGAAAGTCCTATCGGCCTGCAGCGGTGATAACTCCACCAGGCTGGATGCGTGCTATTGCCCGTGCCAGGAGAGCGACATTACGGCGTTCGTCAAGATCCGAGAAGTCATGCCCCAGGCCATTTTCAACAATAAACCCCAATGCTCCATTAAGAGTGCGTCGATTTGGATTACCAGATGCGGACGTCGCAGAAGCGAGCTGCTTGTCAGGTCAACCAGTACGTTATGGCGAACGACCCCAATGACAGCACCATTCATGACGTGTTCACCACATGCGACTCCACTGCCAACGCCTCAACTGATGGCAGTGAATCGACAGGCAGCAGCGCTGCTACCGCGAGCGCTGATGTGAGCCAGACGATGCCCTCGAGCGTTGCGACGCCGCAAACGCCGGTAACGCCGCCGCCGCCACCAACAACGACGCTGATGAGCTTGTTTGCGAGCTGGAAGTTGTGGCATTGGGCCTTGCTTGCCGGCATCAGCGTCGTCATGCTGATTGCAATGATATTCATGCCCCAGAATCGGGGAGGTCGCAACTCTGAAGGCGGCCACGGCAACGGCAACAACGGTGGGCGGTGACCTTGAGATCCGCAACATGTCACACGCCTGTCCTGTCCAGCACCCTCATGGACGATCGTGTTGATGCCTAGTGGCAGAGGGACTAGAAGGCGGGACTGGTCTGCAATGTACCAGTCTTGCGCGCGTATGCTGGTAAACATCTGCCGCAGGGTGATGGGTGAAGTTGAGCACCGCCTTGTTCAGGGCGCTGACCTGGTCCTCCAGGAAGTCAAAGCGTTGATTCCCTTTTTTTTACGTAGATCGAGCGCATGAGGATGGCGAGCACGGTCTCGTTCAGCCTGCCTATCATAGCACATGATGTCCCGCCTCAGCTACCAGCGTGTAGCACGTTTTTCGCCCCGAAAAACGCCACGATGATGACGTCGGGGGAGCAGCGCGTTGCATGCAGGGCGGAGACGACGCCCAGCTCTAGCGCTTTGGCCTGCTAGTCCGGCGCCGCGCTCGACGGCGGCGTCGTGCGGATTGGTTGCACTCGGTTGTACGACATGAAGTCGAACGCGTCAATCATTATCATCTGTCTATCTGTCGGCAACAATTTTTACTCAGTAGTTTGCAGCGCAGAAATCCTCTTAACGATCGTCACATCAATGTTCAATGAAAAATGAAACACTTATAATTCCACCAATTAAAAATAGCGTATATTAAAGGTATTATTAGAGCAATGCTTACATCCGGTCAGCTTGCCCTTCACACAGGAGTTGAGAGTCGAAGGTACTATGGGCTGAGCACATGGACTTCGGACTTAGCCAGTCGAGACGTGTTGGAATTGTGCAAATCAGGCTGCTGACCAAGGTCTTGGGAGAATCAACGCGGCTTGATGGATACGTAGCCTTAGCAGGCGCGGGCAAGCTGTTCTGTCTAGACAACAAGCTAAGCCACGCATATATGCTTTATGGTCGAAGGTACCATGGAAGAAGCGCGTGGACTCCAAACTTGGCAAGACATTCGAGTTAGGACGGACTCCGAAGCAGATGCTGAGTATAGCCTTGGGAGAAACCGCGTAGCTTGGTGGATACGTAAGCACAGCAAGCGTGGCCTAGCTTGTTGTAAAGCTCTGGTTGTGAGCTAGACAGCGCAGCTTACAGAACAGCAATTGGCTGAGTATGCTTGACGCGGTGCTTGCTAATGTAGACGTGTATAGAGACTGGCGGGGTATAAAGCCCGGACTTGTTGCAATGAAGAAAAGAGGTCACGATGTAGCATGTGTGCGGATGCTATGGCAGCGGTAGCATTCATGCTCGCGTTGTTGATGTTGTCGGCGTGTCACCTGCATGTATGTATATCAACAGCGTATAATTGGTTAATGCACATCATCTGCTCTACACAAGTACGCCGATCGACCGTTGCCTTCTACCATCGATTTAAAAATCTTCAGATGTTGAGGGATGCGTTCAAGTCTCACCTGTTACCCATTTTGTCTTCGCCACACGTGGCGCCAACACGCACTCGATACGAGGCAACAATGGTTATTGATAATATTGCAAATGCTAATCATTCCAGTTGACACACAAGTTGACATGTCGGCGCCAAAGCGCATTGCTTTTTAGCAGTATATTCAATTCCTTTACTGCAGTTGTAGTTAACACGCGCGGCATTTCGAAAGTCAATTAGTATCCACACACATTGTGAGCACAAGACATGATCGTTGCAAATCAGCCTACGCTTACCGAGGCTGCTATTGGGTTTACCCATCATACCAAGCTTTGTTGTGCAAATCGCACTTTTGTGAAGATACCCGTTTCTGATGCATCAGCGTCTCGTGCGCACTACACTCTCCAAACTCGTATGGCACTTGAGGGTTGAAACCGATCTGTGGCACCTCAAACCATTGCCATCATTCAGATAGCCATAATACTACACTAGCCCATGAGGCACAAGACAAACAGCAAGACCAAGGGAAAGCGAACAGAACAAACTGACAAGAATTCGAGAGCATCAGCAACTGTACATAACAGTGCATGCTGAGAACATGCAAGGAGTACCAATTAGTTGATTACTCTAAGAGCACTTGCAGTCAAGTTGGTAGCAGACACATGCAAGTGGCAAAAGTAGCAACCATGTACCATACATTTGAACCTTGTAACCTGTGCGCACACAATACAAAGAGTCCTTATTCTCAGCTACTGTTACAATGAGGCATGCAGGTCTAGTTACACGCACGAGGCCAGTTCAGGGAAGGGGTGAGATGCAGACCTATTTACATGGACTGGTTGTGGGGGCTTGTGTGGCTTTTCTGGCCTGGACACAGCGAAATTGCGCTTGCGCGCTTGGCTAACTCCTCACACGCTTGAACGCAACAGCAAAAGCCGCCTGCGTCATGTAATCCAGTGCCTGGGACAACAGCACCGTTGCGGGCGACAACAGTGACGCGGTGAGTCGCTCAGGCTTGTGAGTTGGCAATAAATGCTGACAGCATATCGGTTGACCTCTAGATAGAGCAAACGCGCAGTGCAGGCAAAGTCCTCACCTTTGCTTGACTGAGCATTATTTGTCAGCAAATTTGCTGCTCTGCTTGCATTCCTGTATGGCTTCACGATAATTGTATGCGCCGAAGATTGTAGCCACAGCCATAGCAAGCATAAACATCCACTGTGGCATTCTTGCCGCGTGCAGGCTAACCGGCACCAAACTGCTCGCTCAAAAGGGTATGTGAGACCACACATGCACGGCGGTTCATCAAGCCAGCATTGGCAGCAGTTGTAGGGTACTTGCCTAGTGCCGTTAAGCAGCTACTTGACAAACGCTGTAACAACAGCAGCCAAAATCGGCAGGCGGCGCTGAGCTTGTAGCCAAGCGCTGCTCACCCTGTCCGCCTCCCCTTTCCGCTCCCGAGCGCCCTGCCTCCTCCCCCGCCACCTAGGCTCACAACATCCGCCGCCTCCACTAGGTTACACCACGATAGATTGTAAGATGCGCAAGACCGCACCCTGCACAACTGACAAACTGGTAATATAAAAGGTACTGACCCAACCGGCGCTATGATTGCTCGAGCGTCAAGTTGCGATGGTTGGGTACAATCGGTCAAGTTCGGTCAGTTTGTAGTTTCGGACGATGCTGCCCGACCGCGCTCAGCTATGCCCACAGCAGTGCGCGAAAAGCTTTGAATTGCGTTTGATGCTCGCTGCGGTATCTATTGTTTAAACTTGGTAAGTGCACACCATCGGGAAACGGTCACATGTTCGTTTACGCACGGTACCTACGCATGCAGGGTATCTACGCGGTTTCCATGCATACACACGGTATCTACGCATCTGTTGGTGCACACGTGTACAGATGTGTTGGGTGTTGGAGTTGATAAGCGGTATCAGAATTCCTCTGATGCCATATCGTGCTATTAATAATCTATGTGGCTTATTCGTGTGACAGGTGGTGAGTGGACAGGCAAGACGTGTTTGCCGGCTACCCTCTGGTGCTCTGAGAGCATTGTCAGTCAGCATCAGGCGTATCAGGTATCTGTGTGGCTTATTCGCGTGATTCGACAAGCAGCAGTACGTGTTCACCGGCTACCCTCTGGTGCTCTATGCTCTCTGAAACCTAGCGACCAAGCGACATACGATACGCACGGCAAGGAAACGCGCAGTTGCGACAACTGAGGTTTTTGTGGGCGGCGGGGTCGGCGGCGGGTGTTGGGGGTGGAAGGAGCGCCGGCCGCCTAGCTGTTATGGACAACGTGTGGCAGGATATCAAATCTGCGGGTTCCGCCGTTCAACAATTTAACAAAGGTATGGTCTTGGGGGAAGAG
>RHPI01002161.1:188048-207181 GCA_009103225.1 Chlorokybus atmophyticus
GTGGGGAAGTTGCCACATTCCCAAAGTGCTGTGTCGGCGGCAGTGGTTAATGTGCGTCTGTGCGATCAGGATGTGGCCAAGTTGTCGCAAGAAACCATCGAAGAGAAGAGCGCCATCTGGTGCAAGTTAATCAAAGCTGCCGTGCGTGTGCTGTTTGCCGCCGAGCGAAAACTCGCACTGCAGGTAGCTTACATGTACAGGTTGTGATGGCGTTTGGGGGAGGAGCCGCGCTGAGGTGCAAGAACAAGTCTTTGTCGTGCACGGCCTACCTTGCAGCCGACACACATTGACATTGCTGTGCGCGCCTTTTTCACCTTGATGTCCTATCCGCAGTCATTCAGTGGGTGGATGGTGAAAAGCAGGACGACGCTGCCTCGGCGACCGCCCGTATTTCTCTTATGCAAAATATCGAACAGGAGGCGCCTCTGGTGGCATGTTTCCTCCAGCAATGCCCCAAGGCCTTGGTTTTTGTGCTGAATGACAACAGCATGTACGAGCAGATCCAGTTGATTCTAAGAAACGAGCCTGCCCAGCTCTGCCGGTTGTTCCTTCATAGACAGGGACACGGCAACACTATCCAAAAAGCCCTGGACAGCTGGTGGAAATGCGGTAATGACGGCGACCTCACTATCCGTTTCTGGGCCCCAAGGTGCCAGAATGCCGTGAAGGTGTTGCCCTTCGCTCGTACGTATGGCGCTCACACGGGCTCGCTCTACTGCCTTGCTGACTTCAACACAACCTCATCCCACAGAGTCGAGCTTGTTGCGATTAAGCTCAAGCCGTGCTCTGGCTTCAATGGCGCTAAACCCCAGGTGCAGCTGCGCCAATCTGTTGTAGACTGTTGAGTTGCACTGATAAAGATATTTAATACCGAGTGTCCATTCATGCAGGTGTTCACAATGAACATCGGGTGGACGATGCCCGGAGTGACAAAGGCAGCGGTGAGTCTCGGTGTCTGTATGGGTGGAGTCTTGGGCGGCCTTACTTCTGCTGTTGTTGCTGCACTTGCTTTGGCTTCCAATCCCATTGGTTGGGGTGTTGGAGCGGCATTTATCGGGGTCTTAATTGGCCTTCCATTGGGGTGGAGATGGGGGAGGTATAGTGGGAACCTGCTGGCCTGCGACTATCACAAGGAGCACCCGGCGCCGCTATACACTCGTCAATAAGCTGTGAGCTCATCCCTCTCCCGGCTTTCCTATTGGCACGCCGAGCATTGGTCCCACAATCCAATCAGTCTGTGGATGGTGCCTGTTGTTACATAGCTGTACAGTTTGACATGTGTTGTATAGAAGGGTATGCTGGTGTGTGTTGTGTACATCCTGCTTGGGTTTGACTTGGTACTCATTGTAGTGTTGCTGTAGGTTGTGAACGTTGTAGATTGGATGGAACAGTCGACATGCTGAAGCCTATAGCCGCCAACAGTGTACATACCAACGTGTGCTAGCACATTGGTCTGACTGTTCATGTGACCAGAGAACTACTGCATATGTTGTTCACGCATGCATGTAGCAACCACCTGTCGCACATTGCAGGCGTCAGCCAGTGTCTTGAGAACAACAGCGGCAGCGCGAGCCTCAGCAGATCAACCCCTCGCTCTCCTCTCCGCGCATCCACCACCCACACTGCATGCTCTGGCTCACTCTGCTCCCGGTGCTCTTGCAGCCATTGCTGCATCCCAGCACATGCACATGCCAACATGAGCAGTGCCGAATGCTAAGCATAGCATCCTATGCTTGTTCTTATTGTGCAAGTACCGGCAGTGCCTTAGTGCCTGTGCGCAGTGCTGCCTGCCTGCCTGTGTGTACAATATATGGGATGCAGAGATTGCGGCATGTATCACAATGTGAGGCATGCACTGCACACCACACACAACAGCACACAACACTTACATTCACCACCGGGTGCTCTTCCTACTTACCACCTAACTTCACTACTAGCCCAAACCCCGTTACAAAAGCATGCATGCACGCGCATCACCTGCACCACGGCCGTTGGTTAGTGGCTCCATCATCCAGCAGGCAGCAGCAGCAGTGTCAGCTGACTCAACGGACTCCCCCTCCTCCGCGCACACCACCGCCGCCAGGGACGACAGCGCCGTCCCTGCTCAACGCGACTGCGTCGTTAGGGTTTGCGCCCATCGGCGCGCAGCATGCATATGCACAGCACGCCGCACTCCCTGTCGCAGTGCCGTTGCTGTGTGCGCCTACTTCGATGACACGGGCAGTTGGTACTACTCCCCATGCACTCTCTTTGTCTTTAGTCTTAGTCTTTCGCACTGTCATGCATGCCAACAGGGCGGGCTCTAACTATTGAACACTACCTATGCATGCAGGGTGCTCCCGGTCAAGCACCCATTCAACCACGCCATACTCATGCAAGGCCACTAAGAACACATCAGCACACTGCAACCATCATATCCAACCACACTCCAGGTGACATGCACGCCCTATGCCTTAGCATAGGGTAGCCAGCCGCTCACCAAGACAGCATGAGCGAGCTGGACTGGCCTCTGGCATGGGACGGCAAACGGCGCCAACCAGGGCATGGGGTGTACAATATATAGGATGCAGAGATTGTGGCATGTATCACAATGTGAGGCATGCATTGCACACCACACACAACAGCACACAACACTTACATTTACCACCGGGTGCTCTTCCTACTTACCACCTACCTAACTTCACTGCTAGCCCAAACCCCGTTAGACAAGCATGCATGCACGCGCATCACCTGCACCACGGCCCCTGTGTGTAAGTACGCAAGGCCATGTGCGTGTCAAGGTCGCATTGCTGTAGGTTATATCGCTAGCTGACTACCTTATTGCAGTTGTTTGGGACGCTAAGATAGATAGAACGAAAAGTTTTGAGTCTGTGAGTATAGTTGCAAGTAGACTGACCAAATTTACTGTTTCAACCTGATCACCGATGATGTGCACTTCAACTTTCCCAATGCAACACCACGCATTCTGTCCACTGTCCAACACTCAAGCCCAACACAACACAAACTATCACTCACCCTCTTCAGTGGCTGCGAGGGCTCCGCAGCCTTAACACGATGCGCGTTTCCGCGTTCGTCGGTCTGCACAACCAGCGTGTGTGGGTGGCAAGATGATCGCCAATGTGAACCGCGTTCTCTCGTTGACCTTCTCACCACGGCGTGCCCCTCACTAGTAAGCACGCTGCTGCCCAGGCCACGCTGGATCTGCAGGACAGAGTGACCCATCTCATAAGGTACGCATCGTCATAAAAGCCATATTAGCATTGCGAGAAAATGCCACATGAAGAGTGATCAATGGCTTAGAGCCATTGTATACCAAGCGATTGTAAGCAACTTATGGAAAACGCTCACATACTGCGCTATGTTATACGCAAACAAAGCCTCCTTTGTGGTTTGTAAACACAGCGCGTGCACACGCCTGCATGCCTTTATCGGGCGAGTTTTGAAACGATTTGTGGGTAAATTACCCACGGCACTTCTCAGACACCAATACCATCCTAAACTTGAGCCATGGAATGCAACACGTCTGCCTCACAGTGCTTAATAATGCATAAGTGTTAGGTACGCTTTGCACATATATAGCAATTCTTATGCTGTTATATAAGCTGATCCTGAAGCGCTGATGCACAAGATGCACGAAAACTAGCACAAGACCAATGCAAGAAGCAAGCAGCAGACCAAACTTTATCAAGGCAGGGGCAGAACCAACATTACGTGCTCTAGCCAAGTGTGAATGAGGCGGGGGAAGTAAGGCAGCCATGCAGTTGCAAGGCTGATGTTGTTGATTTGCAACCAATCTGTGCAAGCATGCCTGGCATTAGAACCGTTGTTGTAGCGGCACCCTGGGCCAGAGTTTTCACGACGTCATCGACACATGCGCTAGGAGGGCAGTGGCTGCACGTGACCTACCATTGCGCAGGCTATCGGGCTACTTGGCTCTGTACCGGCAGCGCGTGTCTTGCGCGCTGCAGCGCGCCCAGGGCATCACCATCCTGGAGCGGGGGGCGGCGGTCGTTGCGGCAGTACCAGGGTGCGGTCCAGACGGCGGCGCCAACGGCGGAAGCGGACGCTATGCTGGCCGCTACGGCAGTGTAGTTGTGTAGGCGTGCTTGCATGCCGCTGACATGCATGCGAGTATGCTTGTGCAATGATAGGCAGGGATGACAGTACATAGCTGGGTGTGACGTTTTTGCTGTTAGTAGAGAGTATAGTGTAGCGCTAGGCAGAGCATGGTAGACATCAATATAGGCAAGCGATGTTGCAAGCAGCAAGTCAGGGCGTGAGGGGCAAGTGCTGTGCTGTGCAATGCTTGTAATGTATAGGGTATAGGATTGAGACTGTATATGCTGCTCAAAATGCTGATTTGCATAATTGTGAGCTACTATTCGCTGTTGTGAGAGTAGGAAGTACTGACCTGCTGCAATGCGCTCCTCAGAGTTTCAGTGGTATGCAAAACGCAGCTGCGCCTAGCAACAAGCAGCAGACAAGCTGCGTGTTCTAGAACACTGCCTCAATCCCTTGTGCACATGATAGAACTTGCAAACTGACAGCATGTCGTGTCGTGTCTGAACAAGTGTACCAGCTAGCGCGAATCTGTTTCATGACAACCGTATAGCTACATGCACAGGCTTGTCTATGCTTGCTTGCTAGTGTTTGCTTGGCTAGTGCTCTAAGAGTCCTGCTCCTCCTGCTGCGGCACAGCTCCGAGCTGCAAGAACCTGATGGTGCCAGTGACCTGCGTGAGCCCCTCCGCCAGCTGGTAGACGGTGGCGTTGTCGCGCAGTAGGCGGCTGTGAGCACCAGCGAGCGCCTGTGTCGCCGCCTCCAGCTTGCGCAGTGGAGGAAAAGACAGCACCACACAGCTAAGGAAGCAAGCGGGCAGCTGTTAGTGACAAGCATGCAAGCACACAAGACGATGACGACGAAGACGGCAGCGACAAGTAGGATATTGTCCGCCGCCAGCAGGGCGTAAGGAGCTGAGGTTGATGCGCTATGTGCCACGAGCTCCGTTGCCGGCGACGATGACGCCAATGCCACCGCCGATGACGACATAAGGCTTGCGCTGACGCATGTGCTTGGGCTGAGTTTCTAGGCTGCTGCCACGTGAGCGGCCGCCGCCGCCATGCCTGGCATGGTGGCCGGCGGCGGTGGTGGGGATGGCGGCGGGAGCGTGGTCATCGCCAGGCTGGAAGCACGCAGGGCGCACATCCGGGAAGGCCTGGCCAAGTCTCAGGTAAGCAGACACCAGGCTGAGCGGCAGCTTATCCGCCAAGCTGGTTTGTTGCTGTCTTACTTGCTTGCAATCACCTCCCACTTATGACGCAACAACGGCATCGCTCAACACTCAATCAATACTTGGCGTACACAGAGAGTAGATATGTGCCCCACAATTCTGGGCTGTAAAATGCGTTTGCAGGCAAGGCAGTCCAGTAGTGAGTGTACCTAACGTACTTGCTATGTAAGAGACATCAGCTTTTGCGATGCTACTAGCCACCCAGCAGAAAATAGGAATTTGTGCACCCTACCGTTGCATCGTTATGATATCATGCTGTGGTCGCAACCTGTGTGCTACGATCAGCGTAATCATTGGAACGCTACCAATGTGCTCTGCTGTATTGCTTTGGAAAACACGCGCACGCACGCGTGCGTGCGCGTGTTTGCGCGTGTGTGCAAGCCCTCCCTCACAGTATGTGATGCGGGTATCCATCCAGCTTGAATGCACTTGTGTGCGCATTGACATGCTGTCCATGCACATTGCACTTGGGCTACTTACAACACAAGCAGACACCACCGCCATTGGGCACCTCCCATGTTGCGCCTCACGCGATGTATTGAGCAAATCATCCATAAGCGTTAAGGGCCAGTGTTATCTAAAGTGTTGTTTTTCATGCGTGCTCTTTCACACACCACCATGCTTGCATTGAATTGTACATGTAGGCGTGACTGCGTCAACTGATTGCGTTGCCACAGGCCATCACTGACCAAACCGAGGAGCTGCTCAAGCGCTTCAGTGAACATGTCGCTGAGCTCGAAGCCATTATGACGCCAGTGCAGGTACGCATGCTGTAGTCACATTACTTGCTTTGTGCACTGAAGTGTGCTTATGAAGTCTGATCAACACTTGCATCGCAGCGGAAGACCAACCTGCTGTTGACCAAAGCGGAGAACATAGAGAGGTCTCTTGCAGCTGCGGCAGAAGTCTTGCACCAGTTTGATGTTTCAAGACAGGTATGTATCACATAAGCATCACAAGACCTGATGTTAAGTTCGACACCACATGCCGAACTCATTACATGCTGGGTACAGGTGGAGGATGCCATTAATAGGGGCCCTCGGGGTGACATTGACGCCTATCTGCGATTGGTCAAGCGCCTTGCGGCTGCAGTCGCATTCCTGAGCGACGAGCGTGGAGGCCGCAGCTTTCGTGACGCAGGCATGAACATCTGATGGTCTTGTGCGCACATGCCCACAGACGCGCACGCGAGCTGAACTCGTGTAAGTTATGCAGGTGATGCGCTGGCGCATGCTAAGAGTCTGCTCGTCAAGGCCATCGCAACATGCGAGGAAGAGATGAAGGGGATACTATCCAAACATGCCCGTGTCATTGACCCGGCCAAGGTAAGGAAGTTTCTCCCTCTCCCCCCAGCAGTTGTGGGGACCAGCACTCTTGCAATCACACTTTGTGTTGGCATCATCTCAGCAAACCTGTCCCTGAGAGATTTGCCTTGCACAGCATGTGCCGTTGAGAGTTTTCTGTTGTTCACTCATTGCAGGTTGATGAGGCACTTGCGGGTGACACGACAAAAGAGGCACAGGAGTTAGTGGCCCCATTCGCACTCCCGCAGCTGCGTGCACTCGTTGGCGCGATGCTGCAGGCGGGACACGCTGCGTGCCTTGGCTCCTTCCGCGATGCTCGCATTCCCGCCCTTGAAGGCAACCTCAAGCGGCTCGGGATAGACAAAATCTCTTCAAGAGAGGTGTGTGGGGAAGTTGCCACATTCCCAAAGTGCTGTGTCGGCGGCAGTGGTTAATGTGCGTCTGTGCGATCAGGATGTGGCCAAGTTGTCGCAAGAAACCATCGAAGAGAAGAGCGCCATCTGGTGCAAGTTAATCAAAGCTGCCGTGCGTGTGCTGTTTGCCGCCGAGCGAAAACTCGCACTGCAGGTAGCTTACATGTACAGGTTGTGATGGCGTTTGCTTGTGCACCCATTTGTTGATGTGTGCCCATGCACGCGCGTGTGCGCGTATGTATGTGTGTCTGCGTGTTTCCGTACAAGTGTCTGCGTGTCCAAGAGCAAGTTCAAGTGGTATACGTGCTGCAGGTTGTTCGGGAGAAGTTTGTGGGGCCTGTGTTTGCTGAGACCATCTCATCCTCAATGAACAAGCTGGTGGCGTTTGGGCTTGCAGTAGCAAACGCAAGATGGTAAATTTCAAATCTATATGGCCGGCTGTTCTGCTTGAGGCAGCAATGTATTAACTGCTCGTTGCTAACCAAATACAGCGTGCCCGAGAGGCTGTTTTTGATACTGGAGATGTTTCACACCCTGCAAGGAGTCATGCCAGAGCTGGAAGTTATGCTGGCAGGCAAGCATGCTCAGGTGACGACCTTTTTTCAGGGCCTATCATTATGTCATCACTATGTGGCCATGGAATTTGTTGGTCTAATTGCAGCTTTGTGCCAGGCCATGGCGGTGGAAACGAAGAGCCTCCTTTCTCAACTGGCAACTTGCGCTCGGTCAACTTTCTCTGAATTTGAGGAGACAATCAGGTATAGCGAAGCCATTGCATGATGATGCATGGGTTGGGTTGATTCAACCCAACCCATGCATTATCATGACTTGTATATTACTCTGCAGCAGTGCTTTGAAACGTGCCAGCTTTTGCATAACATGTTTGCCTTTCTCTCAATTACAACAGAACTGAATGCATGTTGCCATAGCGAGGCCTCAGTGTGAGCCATGGCAGAGGTCAAGAGCATCATTGCAAGGGTGCAATATCCTGACAGCTGGTTGTCACCAGGCAGGACTCCAACAAGTACATGCTGCCGGATGGCACGGTGCATCCGATATCCTCGCACGTGGTCAACTACGTGAAGCGGCTGTTTGATCACAGCGAGGTGCTGTCTGTTCTGTTTGCCCACGGCAGCGGCAGTAAAGACAACAGCAACGCGAGCATGGCAGCGGCCGTCGCCAGCGTGTTTGCCACTCTCTTCTACAACCTGGATGTTAAGGCCAGGTCGTACAAGAGCCCCGCCCTCGTGCAGCTCTTCCTCATGAACAACGTTGACTATGTTGTACGGTCTGTGCAAAGCTCCGCCGTTGGACTCCTGCTCGGTGCTGCATGGACAGACAAGTGAGTAACTTGTGTTGTTTTGATCTCCTGTCCACATGTGCTTGTTGTCATGTTGTTGGTTGTTGGTTTTACATCAACTGGCATGTGATCTATGTGCATCTGAGTGCGAGTACACAGGCGACTTGTTGTCAGTGCTTTTGCAAAGCAAATCATGTCTGTCTTGCTTTAGGCACAAGGGGGAGGTGAAAAAGTATGTGGCCGGCTACCAAGCGGCCTCATGGAACCGTGCGCTTGCGTGCCTCGGTGACGACGGCGTCACTGTCAAAGATTCAGGAGAGCTCAGCAAGCTTGGCAGAGTAAGTCGACTATGTGTGGTTTTGCACCTGCATGCGCTTTGTCCGCAAGGCATGTGTTGCACGGCGTCATGTTGCATTGCATGTGATGCAGCTTGCAATCATCATGCAAGCACGGTTCCAGCGCAAGTTCTGAACAAGCACAAGTTATTTGTAACTGGTTTTAGGCTGCTGTGAAGGACAAGTTCAAGAAGTTCAACAACACGGTGGATGAGTTGTACTCAACCCAAGTGCAGTGGACCATACCAGACAGGCAACTACGAGAGGTATGCTGTCATAACAACGCAGTCAGCAACACACATGGCTGAATGTTCACACCACACTAAGTCTCGCCTCATGCAGCTCGTGCGGGAGCGCATATCGTCCGTGCTGGTGCCAATGTACAGACAGTTTGTCACGCGCTACGAGCGTGTCAATTTCAGCAGCCACAAGGAGAAGTACATTAAGTACTCCCCTCAGCAGTTGCAGGATATGCTGGCGAGCTTCTATGAGAGCAGAGACAAGAAACGGACAGGCTAATAACATCAATTGCGCTGCACACTTACTGTACATTATGTAGGATTTGTCTGGTATACTGTACACTATTGACAACCCACCTATGTCTCATCTATCAGTCACTGACTCCTTTGACACTGAAGCTACAGTGCTTTCTTCATGCAACCTGTTCCAGGCCTTCTGAATGCCAGCCAAGTGGCCCTTGCCCACCACCGCGACTGTGTCATCCCCACACTCACGCAAAGTCCTTGCCATCAGTTCGTTGCGCTCGTGTATCAACACGGCTGCCTGCGTGCACCACAAAGGCCAACCACTTTGTCTTTACAGTGCGTGACGCATGCTTATGATGAAATACATAGAAACGTTAACGTTAACACATGTAGAAAGAGCACACTGCTTACTAGAGAAGGGCAAGTTCGCTCCACCATTGTCATGATGCTACCAACGTCTTGACCTCGTAGAGCCATCCACTGCGTTTTTATGAACAGCCTTATGCTATCCCTCAAGCTGAATGACTCTAAAAGCAGAGCCATCGTCGTCTGATACACAACACAACTGGTAAATGACACGAGGGCACCGTAGTCAGTCAACAACCACGATGTTGGTATGCGTACATCCACGTCTCTGTCACCGTATACAACTCGCGCTCCAACACGTGCTGCCTCATGCTCAGCAACCTGTTTTCAACCCTTGAGTGAGGTGTATATACAGTTTCAAGCGTCTCTGCTGAGGATTAAATATGCAGACCCATCATCATCTCTACCTGGAATTCAATGCCTTGGTTGTGCATAATGTTGCGCTCGGATGATATCCCGCCGCTCTTGAAGGAGAGAAATGAACCAAAGTTGAGAGTGTTCACATCGCCCGATCGCCTGGCAAGGTGTAACAAGTTGGGACCAGTCGTCACGCAGGGGAGCACACGCATACACACATGCACACGCGCATGCATGCGCTGTATGTACGCACACATGCACACCCACGAACTTGCACACGCATGCGTACTGCTACACACCTATCAGGCTGATCAGACTGGTGTGCTTTGCTTGTTGATGCGAGCCGCAGCAGCTGTGCGCGCTTTGAACAGAGCTCCAGCTGCGTGTTGGAACGCGGACAAGGTGAGTGGTAAAAGAAGCACACCAGAGACTCAACTCGAGCAAGTAGCCACACAAGGACACCATTATGTGACACTCACCATGACAGTGCGCGGGCGTCGGTCTTGGATGACCTGCGCTCAAGTTCAGAACAACGTACGCCTTTACGAGGAAATGAAACGCGGGATACAAGCCACCACTGACACAGACGTCCTGTTTGACATGCTTTGACGTTTCAAGCAAGTGTACACATATGCGTGTAGTGGTACATGTGCACATTGTGCGCACTTGTATCGTTCAAAGTGTCTACATACAGTATGGTGCTTGATGAACAGCATGTGACGAGAGAGGGAACATAAACCCACACACGCAGAAAAGGCTCAGATACTACAACAACGACGCTGACGCTGTACATTGCTGTATTGCTATGCACAGCCCACGCACACAACATTGTACACCACAAGCACATACAACTACTCGCGCTGTGATCACACAATGCATGTATTGTAGAACATGCTCGCACCAAGCTCTCGTTCCCTTTTCACCTTCATGACAGTGGTGGCGCTGTCGGCGCATCCATGCACGACGCCGACCACCGCCACCCCCGCCGCCAGCTCAACCACCTCCGCCCCGCCCAGCGCGCCGTTCGACGACGGAGACGACGACCACCACGGCCAGGAGGAGACAGAGCAGCAGGACGAAGACATGTGCAAAGCCCTGGGGCGGCAGCGTGCTACTGCGGCCAGCCTCATCGCTGAGGACGACGGCACCGCCGCCGCCGCCCTGGATACGCGAATAAACACTCAAGCGATCAGTATCGTTACACGAAGTCGTTAGAGGGCATCTGTGCCCCCGGTTATGGGAATAGCGCAAGTGCATCTGTATCGGCGAGTCACGTGACGTTAACGCACACAACAAGCAGCGGCGGCGGAAGCAGAGGACAAGGACGGCGAGGAGGAGGAGGACAAGGACAAGGACGTTAGAGTCAACGACATCAGCGATGGTGATGCTGAACCTTTAGCTCACACCACTCACCTGCCATCATCATCATCCAATCCGCCATGGCGGCTGATCTTCCGGAGCCGCAGCAGCAGGCTGATGACACCGCCTCCGCCGCCGCCGCCACCTCCGCTGCCAGCAACCCTGGCGGAGATGTCACCAAGGCCGAGGCGGGGGGTGACAGCAACAGCAATGGTAACATCGAGATATATCTGAGAGTGAGGCCGGTGAAGAGCCCGTCTGAACGGATGAGCACAGACCCAACAGAAGGACAGGTGGGGGATGTTGTTACTGTTGTTATTGTTATTGTTGCTGTTGTATATTGGGTTTGAGTCTGGGTTCTTATCATCACAGGTGAGGTTTAGTATCCCGAGGGAGGCGACGGCTGGTTTCATCAACAACACGCGGGAGCGGTACGACTTCAGGTTCAACGGCATCTTCGCTCCGGACGCAAAACAGGACGAGGTATGGACACATCGCGCCCATATCTCAGGTCATGATGTCATCAACATCGACAGGGGATGCTGATAGTGAGATGGAAAAGCATACAATGAAGTCAGTGATGAACGGGCAGGTGTTTGAGAGAGTCGCGCGCAAGGTTGTGGTTTCTGCTCTGGACGGCATCAATGGAACGGTGAGATCGCTATAGCAGAACTCACATAGCGCGTGGTATCAAAGCCATGCAGAGAGCGCAAGTCCAGCCATTAACTATACTCAGCACCCCCTGTTTTGGTCCTCATTAATGCTGTGTGCAAACCCATACAACAGGTGTTTGCGTACGGTCAGACCGGTAGCGGCAAGACATTCACGATTACTGGCGGCGCGGAGCGCTATGCAGACAGGGGCATAATCCCAAGGCAAGGAGGATCAATGTGTGGCATAACCATGCGCGCGTAGACACACACTCGCACACATGCACGCACTTCCTCTCCCTCGAATGTTCTGGTCCTGTCCTGACTATATGACGATGGCTCGCTCTCAACTTACCGTTGTTGCACTTGTCCCGTGCCCCCAGGTCCCTTTCCCTCATCTTCTCCGAGCTCTCCTCCCGCTCCGACTCCCTCTACGCCCTCCACGTCTCGTACCTCGAGATCTACAACGAGACTGGCTACGACCTGCTGGTCGACGAGCGGGGGGCAAAGGGGCTGGAGGACATGCCCAAGGTAGAGTGGGTGGGTGTGTGTGCGCGCGTATGTCCGCATACACACAGCTACCTAGCCGTGCACGCACGCACGCACACATGGCCAGTCAACTCAGGACACGCACGCACATGTATAGACACAAAGTATGCATGCACACGCGCACCGCACGCACCACATCGTGCTCGTCTAATAGGCTAGCTGTTTGTCCACTGAAACCTATGTTGGGCATGCACAATGAGGCCACTCTTGTTTACCATCGCACACAATACAGGTGACTTTGATGGAGGACGAAGAGCACAGGATCCATCTCAAGAACCTATCAGCTCACCGATGCATGTAAGTGGTGGTTACACACCTGACCAACATCTTACTGCGCGGTTTGTCACAAAGAGCGTGACGTTGGTGTTGATGGATTTATGTTCTTACCTTTGTGTTCTCGCCTTGCCAGGACCGAGGAGGAGGCGCTCAACCTTCTCTTCCTGGGCGACACCAACCGCATGATCAGTGAGACGCCCATGAACTTGGCCTCCTCGCGCTCGCACTGCATCTTCACAGTCAGGCAAGCACATAGCAACTTGAACAACTCATACAATACAACCTCTACACACACCTGCACGCTGACTGCATCATATCATATGTTGACATCTTGGGATGTGTTTGTTTCGTGTGCAGCATCGAGGCGAGGAAGGCTGGTTCTGAGGTCGTTCGGAGATCGAAGCTTCATATCGTCGACTTGGCAGGATCAGAAAGGACGGCAAAGACGCAAGTCGCAGGCACGGTGAGCAACAAATGCTGCTGTTGGGTGCATATAAACTGAGCATGAGAGCTTGGTATACATACGGCTCTCAGGTGGTATCTGGTGCAAGCTGATTGTAAAGGCTGATGTTGTACCCTTGTGTGTGTGTGTGTGTGTTCGCAGACGCTGAAGGAGGCAACATATATCAACCTTTCGCTGCACTACCTGGAGCAGGTGCCGACTGCTTATCAGCACTCTGCACAAGTGTTTGAAAGGCATACCACTGGGTTACAGACAACAGTGTTGTGAAGAAGTGAGTGTCATACAATAACGACATGTTGCATGTGCAGGTGATCATCGCGCTGCAGGAGCGTGCGCAGGGTCTCGCCCGCTCGCACGTGCCGTACCGCAACTCGGTCCTCACCAGCGTCATACGCGACTCCCTCGGAGGAAACTGCAAAACCGTAACGTCGTTGTTGTTGTTGTTGTTGTGTCTGCTTTGCTGCTCTAGACCGTCTGAACAAGTGATATCTCTGCTCAGGTTATGATAGCGACGGTGAATCAGTCTCAGGACCAGCTGGACGAGTCGATATCGACGTGCCGGTTCGCCCAACGCGTCGCCTGCGTGTCCAATGAAGTAATCTCACAACAATCACACACACTCTCGCACATACGACTTCTTATACCCATTGCATCACATCTTATCTGCACGCCCCACGCTTACCGATCACACCTTTTTCCCTCCAGGCTTATGTCAACGAAGAGCTCGACCCCGCGCTCGTCATCAAACGCTTGCAGCAGCAGATAAGAGACCTCAAGGCAAGGGGAATGACAAGTTGACCTGTGTGTACATGTATCAAGTTCATTAATTTAAACAAACACGCACACACAACAGGAGGAGGTGAGGTTGCTGAGGGGTGAGCAAGAAGACCGCGGGCCATTGACCGAGGGCGAAATCGACAACCTGCGCACGAAAATCGAGGCTTATATTGCCGATGACGCCGCAGATGCATCCCTCCCCTTAGGCGGTACGTGTCTATGTATGTGTCTTTATGCACACACATACCCATCTCTCTGTCACTACAACCTCACATCCACATTCCAATATGGCAGGCCAGATGCTGTTCATACGTGCCGCCCACGGCGTGTTCAAGAGGATGGTACTGGAGGCCAGGCGAGGGGTGAAGGGCATGAGTGCAGGAGGGGGAGGGGGAGGAGTGAGTGGAGGAGGGGTGGAGAGGGTCAGAGGGAATGAGGAGAAGGGAGTGGAGAAGGTGGTTGAGAGGGGGGTGGCTGCTGCTCCTCCTTCAGATGTGTTGGATAAGTTGAAGAAACTGCAGCTCCAGGTGAGTGCATGGGTTGCTTAACCTCAGCATTAATTGCGAACCACGTACTCGCTGTAAGCGATTGCTTATGAAGGTACATGTATGTCGTCACTCCGGGGTTGTCATTGGGTGGGGTGCGTCCCTATCTTGTTCACTCTGTGCTGTATATATTGCATTGGATACATTGCAGTGCGCTTGACTGTATCACCCAACATTGCACACGCACTCACGGCCAATGGAGTGCCTCACTCACTCATTCACTCACTCACTCACTCACTCGCTGACTGCACCATACGTTGTCATGCAATCTCTCTCACTCCCCTCACTCACTCTCATTCTGATCCGATCGCAGGTTCAGCAGCGCGACAACGAGATCAGCATCCTCGTCTCCATGCTCAACAGCAAAAACAGCAGCGACCATCCCTCGCAGCAAGCAGGTCCCAAGCCTGGCCTTGGTCCCAGTTCCAACTCAGGTCCCGGGCTCGTCGTCCCTCCTAGCCTGGCCCCGCCCGGTCCCAGGATAGGCCAGGCGTCTGGGTGCGACCTGATCGCGAATGGGACCACGGATGCGCTCGTGGATGCGAGCTTGCTGGCTGACAGAAACAAGGCCTTTGAGATGTGAGTGTCATGATGCATATACAGACATGAATGTACGCGCGCGCACGTGTGGGCGTGTGCATGTTTGAATTTGCAAAATCTGTGTGTGCAGGTTTCGCAAGAGCTACCGGAAGAACGAGGCCATAGAAGAGAACAAGACTACCCTCAAAAGCAAATATGATGAAGCAAAGCAGCTTGGCGAAAACATAAACAAGTCACGTGAGGCAAGCACACTCATCCGTCACCATCGCTTCATTGTTCTGATCGTCACTCTCGCACGCATAACCAACACAACCACTAACACTTCCTTTGACCACAGTCGATCAACGCGTTGAAGCGGCGCGTCGAGCAGAGGCGAATGGCGCGGTCGGTCTCGCTGATATCCACGGGTGGGGCCGAGAGCTCCCCGCACGCTGCGAGGGAGGATTTGGAGGAGGCGCGCATGAAAGAGGAGATAGAGGCGGAGAAGGTGTGTGTGTATCTACGTGCGTGGGTGGGTGCGTGCGTGCGTTTTAATCTGGTTTGCGTGTGCGTGTGCGTGATGGTGTATGTGTAACTACCAATTGGTGCTCATGGTGTTGCTTGTTCTTGGTCAGGTTGTGTACAAAGAGGGTTTTGGGAGGCTGCGCGAGCTTAAGAGTGACATTGAGGGCCTGCACGCAATGCTTGAACACAGCAGAACACGGCTGCAGGTCAGTACCGATGTTGTTGAAAGACATGATATGATGCTAGTGGTGTGTCTGATGTTGACGTGTGTGGTTACAGGCGGACTTTGAACAGTGGCTGGGAATCATGTCGAGGCAGGCGCAGCCACAGCAGCAAGCACAACAAGCGCACGCACAACAACAGGCACAAGTACAACAACGCCAACATGTTGCACCAAGCGCAGCATTCTCCGCATCTTCGCCCTCTTCTACCCCCAGTACAGTTGCAAGCACACCCTCATCAAGCATCCCCTCTGCAAGCACACCCTCTTTCACTTACCCCAACACACCATCATCAACAACATCAAGCGCAATGAGGACTCCAAGCACGAACACATCAGCGACAATGTCTGCGATATCGTCTTCGTTGTCGTTATCGTTATCAAGACCGCTACTAAGAGCAGTGAAGCAAGCGTGGGGAACCGAACAGCCGCCGACAACATCATTCCCAACGCCCACAACATCAATCCCAACACCCACACCATCCACATCAACCAGCATGAGCAGGAGCATGGACTACTACTCCACTGCTGGCAACAGTGCGGCAACGGGGTCAGACTCCACGCTGAAGCCGACCCAACAACACAGCTCGAGGCCACAATCAGCGCGAAGCACGGGTGGGGGAGGAGGCAAGAGTGCTGATGGGGTGTTATCAATGGCGGAGCAAAGAGCGTCAACCGTGTTGACTGGCAATGCTGAGGCTGATGCGGACATCCTGGCGTTCTACAAGGCAAGAGAGAGGCTGCTGATGATGCAGAAAGGGGGCACAACTGCGCCGCGTAAGGGATGATGCATGTAGTCAACGTTGGGCCCCTTAGCTATGTATGTATCCCATAACGCGACTTTGCGGTTGAGTGTGTCCATGTGCACAAGCGTATGTACAAAGTTAGAAGCGCTATGTGCGCGTATTGCGTGCACGAGCGCACAATCACATGGTCTATTTGCCAGATGCAACATCGGTACACGTATTGAGCTGATTAGCCACAAACTGCACACACAAGTGTTGAAAACGGTTTGAACGATGGCACAACGATCGCCAAAAGCGGTGCTCCAAGCACATCACGCGCATCCTACTCACTGCAAAGATTCAGGAAACAGTCAGAGTCCAATAACCAGAAGCTCCTCGTTGTTCAACACTGGCTCCATAGCAACTCGCAAAGCGTGCCTGCAATGAAGACGCGTGACTGTTAGCGTACATGATAATACATAATATATCCAGCGCAAAGACAATACCCTTTGCAGTGAGGCATGAGCTCTTATACGCTAAACGCTAAGTTCAATACAGCTGATGGTGAAATTAACTTACTTGTTCGCTGCGCGTGTGCGCGCCAACATCTTTGCCCCCTCTTTGGCAACCGCTGCCAGGCTGCAACAGCAGGTCAGATGCCACCCTTGAAGCACAACACAAGACGACACAATCCAGACAACCAAGTATTAGTGCCATGCAACCAATACCTTTGTACTTCCTCAATGGCGCTTCGACTAGGTGCAGATTTGTTTTCACCAGCAGCAAAGCTGCCGTATGCATCACTACGGTTGGAATGTCCTGAACTGTGCGGCTCTTCCTGCTTTCTAATGTCATCTCGTGGCAAAACACGGCGGATGTCTTCTGGTAACTCATCTTGAAGACTAGACAGCAACTCTGCACAACACTTGTACGCATGACGCGCGGGATTGGCATACACCACAGCCAGCAGAGCAACTTGTCACAGTTGCACGCACCTTGTGGGTTGGCATTGAGCAGTGCATTTTGGTAGAATGCTTCAAGGGAAGGACCACCACTGGCAGATGCATCCTGCTGCGCATTTCGGCTGCTTGCAACCACAGCGCTGGCTTCTTTCTTGCGATACTGCAGCTCTGCTGTGACTGCGGCAATGACGCTGTCCAGATCTGCGGCGCTGTTGGTGCGGTATGTCAAGGTTGTTCACACGGCATCACATGCACTGGTTCAGTCAGCAGATAATGGCAATACTCAAATGCATGTATTGTGAGACAGAACAGCATAAGGATACAGCTGGCTGACAGAGGCAGACTCATCGTACTCCAACTGCGCGCGAGGGTCGTGTGCTTTGCACTCTGCATCGCCGCCTCTCAGCGACACTTCAGCTGCCAGTTGCTCATCCAATGCACTCTCCTGCCCACCAATGGCATGCATGAGAAATGATGCGAGATTGCATCATCGTTGTGCGCTGTGAGTCAACCTCAACAACTTACCATCCAGCGCCAGAAGACTTCCATGTGCTGCGTGCCTTCGGCAGCGCTGACTTGCCCTCCTTGCACTTGCTCCAGTGCTGTAATGTGCGCCTGCAACAACAGGAAGCCATTGTGTCACCCATGCACAAAGGAGGGTCCTCATGCAGCCAACAATAGCTGTGGTCAACACTAACTGTTTGGTTTGAACACACTTTGCCTGAAATGACTGGCTGCAAGCAGCAAGCTTGGTAAGCAAGGCTTACAGCATGCCACACAGCATGTACACAGCTCTGTGATACTGTCTACATGCTGTGGGCATACTTGCGTGGCTTCATACAGCGCAGCTTGCAAACAGCTTCAAATGCTGTCATGCTGCGGAGAGTGCTGGACTAACAGTACGTACCTTGAGCAGTGGAGGGTTGGTAAGAAGATGCAGTTCATAGGGCGTAAGGAAGGAGGCGGCGCTTCTACTCCTCGGTGCGTACTCCTCGTGCAGCTGACCAGCAAGAATGCACACAACTAAGCGGTTGCATGTTCGTTGGGAACCAGTTCCAAACAGCTCGGCACCTGCGTTTGCATGGCGGATATTGCATGCAGGCGGCGCAGACGGCACGCGAGCAACATGGACAGCTGCTGCGACTTCACCTGCACCCTCCCTTTCAACATCTGAGCTGCGTGCATGCGCAAGCCTGCCTGCACAAGGTAAGCATGAGACTTGCTGACAATGGCTTCATGCTTGATGCAAGCAATGTCAAGGGCAACATATGACAGTCATGACACAAAGAGCAGCAAACACACGCACACATGGACAGGCATGCACATGCACCTTCTCAGTGTGACGTGCATGAGAGCCCAGTCTCTGCGCGTCCCGCACATATGCCGCAGCAGCACTCGCAGCTGCACCGGCGGCTTTAAGAGCTTCGGTGCTCTCGTACATGTCTTCAGGGTAAGGCGGGAGCATCCCCCCTGCATTGCCTTGTGCACGGGCCTCATTGGAGGTTTGTTGTTGCTGTTGCGGCAAAGCCTTTCCGAGCAGATTCGTGCGCGAAAACAACCATCCCAAAGCTAACAGAATCTCCCTATCCAAGAGATATGCACACAAGAGTACCTTAGCATTCGGTATATACAACACAGAGAGAGAGAGAGAGAGAGAGAGAGAGAGAGAGAGAGAGAGAGAGAGAGAGAGAGAGAGAGAGAGAGAGAGAGAGA
>RHPI01002161.1:207306-263114 GCA_009103225.1 Chlorokybus atmophyticus
AGAGAGAGAGAGAGAGAGAGAGAGAGTGCGCGTGCTTCTTCTGCTCCACCTGCTTTGGGTGCTATCGGAGTTCAACGCAAAGACCGCCGCTCTTGGATAGCCCCACACTCCAAGGTAGTGCTTGACAAAGTCAGGCACTGATGGTGCACACGTCGCGGAGTTAAGCAAGAAAGCAACAATCAACGACTGAGCACAGGCAGGGAAAAAGTCTCTCGCAGCAACAACGCCATGCATGTATTTACTAGCAGATTCATACCATACCATCCTCGGTGGCAGCCTCAGCGTTCAGCTCCGCCCACAGAGCTTCCAAACGCTGTCTGGCGGTCTTGTGGTCGGGCCACTGCGCCAGCTCGAGCGCGATGACGTCGTGCAGGGCATGCCACAACTGCCCGCACTGCGAGCAGACATTGCAATGAGTAATTGCATGGCTTACTGACAAGACAGAAAGCAGCAGTCTGGATTGAAGCTATGAGAAGAAAGACTGTCAGCTGTACGTTACACTTGTGAATAGCAATGGCAAAGCAGCAGGCAAGCAAGCATACCAAGCATACATGCAAAGCAAATAAGCAAGCAAGCAATGCAATCACACAGCCACCCAGCAGGCATGTACGCAATCAAGCAGACCGAGAAAGCAGTCAAAGATAGCAAGCAAACAAGCTGAACGCAGACTCAAGCAAACAAGCAATCAAGGACATCAGGCAAGCTGTCACTTAAAGCCACAAATTCAATGAAGAATAACAACCAAGTAGCGCATGCAGCTCATGATCAGGCTCCATGCTCTCTCTCACCGCGTCGGGGTTGTCGAACTTGGCCAGGCGGAGAAGCTCTGGGGTAAGGGCAGCGCTGACACCCGCCGCCTCCGCCGCCGCGCAAACCCACGCTATGCCGTCCCTAGCGCTGCTACCCATGCCTGCCTTTCACTTCAAATCTGCTGTGCTCGCAGTGGTAGTTTCTAACAAGCTTGTCGCCGCCGTTGCCGCCGTTGCTGCCGTCGTTGGCCTCGTCGTCCTTTAGCTCGTCGTTGTTGTTGTGGTCATCGTCGTCGCTCTCCTCGTCGTCGTCAGCGGCCTGCTCATCACTTGCCTGCCCCAAGCCAGCCATCAGCCATGGCCAGCAAGCATTGGTGCGTGCGTGTTGTTTGAAGGGAAGATTGTCTTTGCTATTGCTGCTTGGATGAACTGGCGTTGACAGCCAGTTGCTTGTTGATAGCCGTTGCTCGTGGCTATTATGGCTAGCCTTGTAGGCAGCGATTCAATAGCAGCTTGCTAACGGTCACAGCTGGGCTGTTTGACTCGAAGCAGCGGTAATTGTAGTCGATGTCGTCGTTGTAGTCGACATGTTCCCTGTGCTGTGTTGTCAACTATGTTGGCTCTATGCGGTTAACACAAGCAAGTACCAGTGTCCAGCTTGTCAAGCTTGAGACTGGCACGCAGTAAGGGCCCGGCTAGGGCCTCTTGACATGCGTTTGCTTACACAGAGGGTTGTCAATAGCCAATCAGGCAACCAGCACGGGTGCTTCTCAAGTTACTAGTCATGTACTTGAGCAGAGTAGTATGACGCTGCCAGCTGCAGTTGTTAATACACAAGTACTTTGTTTGTTGTCGTTCACGACCTAATTGTAGCTCAACACTCCTTTGTACTTTCTGCAGTTTTACTGATATTGCGGCCGGCGAGGCGCACCATAGCCCCGCTGAGATCCGCCACGGAGCGTGCATCGTCAAGGGCGGCAAAGTTCTCGCCGTCGGCCACAATCGCCCTGGCCACGTTGCTGCCGCAGGCCTCGCAGTCCCGTCAATCCACGCTGAGATGGTAAGCTGAATGCGTGCGCGTCCATGTGCGTGCATGCGTGCCTGCACGCGCGTGTATATGTATACGTGTGTGTGGGTGCTAGCATTGACAGCTTCACAACTGAGTCTACGTTAGTACAGGAATTTGTACTCGTGACTGTTATTGTACACGCATATGTGTACACGTACGTGTGTAAGCATCTACTGTGCGTAAGCATGTATATATGTTTGTATGAACGTATGTTCCTATTTCGGTATGCGTTTGGCGTGTGTAGCGGGTGATGTTATTGCTTATGTGATGTTGGTTGCAGGATGCTTTACTTCGAGTCGGGCTGCATCGGCAGCAGCGTGTATGGTGGAGCGGTGCGGCGGCGCGCGCTTTCTCCAGCTGCCTGACCCGGCGGTGTGAAAAAGCTGTCCAACGAAAAGAAGAAGAACAACGCACACAACTGCAACAACAACGATAAGACAATCAGCAACAAAGGCGTGCTGCTACAGCCGCAAAGCCGTCTCAACCACACAGCATGCAAGAGTACCACATCAACCAAGGACTACGAAAACCACAAACCAAGCTGGTAAATTTTTTGCCTTAACACTTACATGATGTGGCAGTCGACATATTCTGTATGCAAGTTTGAATTGTGCTTGTTTTCCGGTTCATTCTCAGGACAACAAAGCAAGGTGCGCCGTGGGGTGCAGACTTGTATGTCGTGCGCCTTGGACGTGATGGAGGCTTGCTCGGTTCGGTGAGTGCACGTTTGAGGTGATGGTCGAGGTTCTCTTAAATATGCAAGCAGATGAATAACTTTTGTGGCAGAAACCTTGCACCTGCTGTGTGGCGCTCATGCGTATCCATGGGATCAAACGCGTATTCTATAGCACACCAGAAGGGTTACGCCAGGACATGGTGAGCACATATGCACTAGCACTCTTGTGATCTTACATGTTGCAATGGTGTTTCAGCTTGTGTCATTGCTCCTGTGATTGGTGTGCGTATGTGGAGTGCGGGTAACGATGAAATGGCCTGCGCGGTCGCGTGTGTCATGTAAGCAACTGTGTGCATGCAGGTTATAAGCATGTGCGCAGAGTTGAGTTCAGGCGTGAAGCGGTTGCTGCAGTCGCCATGTGGCAAGGATGCATTGCCGTCTAGCATACTGTAGACCCTGCATGAGGGCAACATCATGTAGTAGAATAGTTGTAGTGATCCAGCATTGGTTTCTAGCTTGTCAGCTCATCGGGACTTGAAAACTGTAGCTGGAACTGGAACACAGCATCCTTCAAAAATTATCCAGTGTTCATGGCCGCTTGCATGGGGTTTGTGTGTCTTTAGCAACCAAGGAAAGTTAGACTCGTAGTAGAAGAAGAAGGACAACAAGTGGTAGATACTGCTGTGTAATTTACACAAATTATGGCTGCTTGCATGGAGTCTGTATGTGTTTATCAAACAAGGAGTTGAAGACTGGCAGTAGTAGGAAAAGGCCAACAAGTAATCAGAGCTGCTTTGTGATTTACAAGTTACAGGTTACCTGTCGGGATGTGGACTCCAGTTTTCCTGCAGCTTTTGCACAGTGACAAGCGGCCAACTCGCTGCGGCCTGACTCGAGTCGCAGCGACACAAAATTAATGCCCGACTTACGGCCTTGAAAGGCCAAATGGCAGAGGCGTTGGTCCAGACAGGTCTCGAACCTGTGACCTTCGCGTTATTAGCACGACGCTCTAACCAGCTGAGCTACAAGACCAATTGATGTCCACACACTAAAATATACATAAATATACCCTTTACAATAAACCATGTCATAATTGTTATCGATGAGCCCTGTGTACTTGGTGAACCCCGGTTCACATGCAGTGGTCAGTGACTTTGGCGGGAGGGCCTGTAGCACTGATGTGACGTGAGGTGGTGAGCTGCGGCGTACAGGACGGCGGCGTTGAGGGCGGCGACGTGGCCGCGCTAATTAGGCGTCCTAGCAAGGCGAGTCACCGCTCATTTCAAGTTGTGCAACGCCATGCAAGTCAAGACGGCGATAACCGGCTGCCCCATTTCAAGAGAGGAAGCAATGGCACTGCTCGCCACCTCTTTGCGGTAAAGCTGTCGTTGGTTTCTAGCATGTGCGCGTCGATGGCATTTCATCATACGTAGATTGCTGAAGCAACAGTACCAATGGTAGCTTTATCGTTGTCAGTGACCGGCTTGCTATGGATGTTGACGTAACTGTGTATGGTATATTACCTTTCTGTCGTCATTCGCAGCATCAACAACAGCAGCCTGAAGTTGTTGCTGAGGTCTTAATTGTCGCATTGACTTTATAACTGCAACCCCAACAACAGTAGGCAGACAATTGCTGTTGCTCAGGTTAACGTTATTGAGGATAGCAACAACGGCAGCAGTGAGGTAAGGTCCACAACAGCAACCCTGGCAACAGGGTGGAGAAAACTGCTGGTTGCTGCATAACAGTACCCTCAACAGCAGCCAGAATCAAAGGTACTTCGTGTATTTACCAGTTACTGCTGTTGTGATGTGAACAACAACAACAACTGCTGGTTGCTGCATAACAGTACCCTGAACAACCCTCAACAGCAGCCAGAATCAAAGGTACTTTGTGTGTTAACCAGTTACTGCTGTTGTGATGTGAACAACAACAACAGGTAGCAGTGGAGGTCGCTTGCTGCTGCTTGTCAGCCACGAAGATAATGTCAAAAACGGCAACAGCAAGCAGCTGATGCGGACTACTGTTGAAGTAGTTGTTGCAATGTCAACATATTGGCAACGTATAGCAAGATTAAGACAGTTGCACCTCGCATTGCATGTACAGGTGCATGCAGGTGAGCAGGAGGAATATAATGGCGAAGGCGACTCCGCTGTCCAATGCTTGAGGATGCCCTAGAGCCGCCCACGCACAGTGAGCGGAGCAGGGTGATGGAGGCAGTGCTGAGGAGAGGAAAGGGAGGTGGAGTCAGCCTGTTGTCTGCTGCTGCTGCCACGGCTGTGCAGTGGATGCTGGGAAAATACACGCACTGTGTGCAGTGATTGAATGTGCATGCATTCATGCCGAACGGGAATAATAGCAGTTGTGAAGATAGCGGACCTGTTGCACATAGCCCGGTGGTGGCTGTAAACACAGGTCTTGTACGATGTGTCAGTGCTAGGCATGCATGTCATGCTTGTCACAACACTGCATTCTTTGTACACACACATATGCACATGGTAGCATAGGGCGGGCCGTGTTGTAAGCAGACACGGCCTGGTACATACCAGCTTTACCCTTACATATGCATCGATACAACAACCACTCCAATTAGCCAAGCTTAAGGGCTAGGCTGAGGGGGCTGATTCTATGCTGCCAGCACTACTCCTGTCCGCAGCTGCTGGAATCAGTAGATTCTCACGCTGATGCAACTTGCCTGCCTGGAAACTAATGCAATTGCACAACGCAGCCTCACAATCAATATTTCAATTTGGTACACACAACATTAAACTGTCCTTGTGTGCACTGCAATTGCTTTATCACTGCTGCCTGCATGATCGGTTTATGTCGCCAGCATGCCAGCTCTTCCTCAGAGAAACTGCCGCCGTTCTGCCCATCCTGCCCTGATGATGGCGTTACACTCGGGGTGGACAGCGGTTGGTTGAGGTGCTCGTTGAACACATGCGATTGGCTGTCATGCGCAAAGCTGCAAAGTGATTACAGAAGTTAGCAAGCCTATCAAGGAGCCAGTGTGGAAGGAAAACAACGACAGGCACCTTGCTGAAAAGTCCCCATCGTGCTGATCGCGCAGCATTGTGCATAGTCTGTGCACCACCCAAGGAGGAAGGCAGCTTTGTTTCTCCAAAACCATTGTGTGGATTTTACCGTTGGCAGTGGCGTCACCCAGCGCAGGGTCAGGTGCATTAGATCCCAAGCTATGCGCAACATTGCACTGAACCTGCACAACCAAGCAAGTGTATCAATTAACCAAGTGACTGCCAGCAGGCTGATCAAGCTGGCTTCAAAAAGCAATACATATGTGTGCGTGAAACCAACAGCTGAGTGACTTACTTGGTAGTGGCGCATGGATGCGTTGACAAATGCAACAGGTGCGTGCAGCTCAGGCACGTCGGACATGGCCCCAAAGCTAGCAACCAGAGACCTGCACAGTACAGCTGCATCAGCACCGTCACTTGGCATGGCAGGCAGTAGCAGACCAGTGCCCCCTGTTTCATGCATACCTGTAATTCAACAAGAAGTCGAAAAGTGCATGCACACTCCTGGCGCCTTGCAGGCTCAACATGGACACTGGACTGTTGTCGAGCGCAACAGCAGCATCAATGTAGCGCATCTGCACAGCACACAAGCAATCAGCAACACCAATTCTTGTGAAGTGCGCGACACAGAGGGCCACAGCAACGCAGATTTATGTGGTAACGTGGTCAAGGAGGAGCTTTATACCATGAATGTACCTGTCCCGCCTTGGTTTGCTCCATCTCCTTGAGTTCCAGCAGTGCAACCGGATCATCAAGGCGTGCATCACAGAGTGGCATCGTAAACGTAACATCATGCTCCCTGGAAGCTTGTGTTCAGATGCAGCACTGTTTGCAGGTCATAGGAGGACATCAGCAGTGAGGCTGTTAATACCTCAGCTGGTTGCGAAGCCCCTTTGTTGAACGTGTTATCACTGCTGTGCACTGCACAGTCCCGCTGACTCCCGCTGCGCGAAACACTGCAGAGAACTGCGTCGTGGTGTCTGCGTGTATAACTTTAATCACACCGCAATCCGGCAGGAAGTATTTCAAGTGATGACCATGCACGTGGCAGTCGTCTTACACAGAAAGCAGCTGCAGCGTCCCTTGCGTGTCATGTAATAGAGTGATCGCAGTGCATCCTCCCATGCTCTCTGCCGCGATGCTAACCAACTTTTCTCTGCGCAAGTCATGTTAACCATACATATTTGGACTTGCGGCCAACCTGCTATTGTTGATACCTGCGGGCGTGGTGCTGTGAGCTGTTACGCTGCTCCTCACAGAAGGAGGCAGCACCGTTGCGGGGTGCGCCCAACTCAACAATGCACGTGCTAATTGCGCAGGTCGGCTGCTCGCAGGCACCTTACCCGATGCCACAAACGACTGAACGCCGAGGCACTCGTCATCTGGAGAAATTTGACGGCACCTGCGTGGATGATGTAATAATCGTGAGGTTTGCTCTGACGACATGTGAGCTGCAGTTGCTTCCTAACAGCAGGCTTTACCATGGCTTACCAGTCAAAGGGTTCTTGCGAAGTGAAGCGCACCGAGGTTTTCAGACTCCAGTCAAATGGCGCATCGTCCAAAGGTCCCAAGATTGTGTTATTCGCGCTGGCAGGTGGCTTGCCGCCATGGTTGGCGGACACAGGCAACTGCAGCACCTGTTGAAACATAGCCATAGCTGCTTGGTCTGCCCGCAACAATGCTGCACTTGCATGCATTGCCATGTGATATGAGATCTCATGCTGTACAACAGTGTGTACCTTTCATTGTACGCATACAGACAACAAAGAACGTCTTCAATTGATGCCACATGCGGTCTGAATAAAATGACAACACACACACCTTTGCAAGTCCATTGTCCGCAGCAGGCACCGCCACAAGCTCTGTGGACTTCTGAGACAAAGCGTTGGGGCGCAGGGCGGCACTGAGCGATTGAGATAGCTGCTTACGCCCTCCATCAGGGTTCTCTGCTGCTCGCAACACACCAAGAATCCCAGAACCGCTGCATGGTAACACGACACATGAACACGGCTGTACGATCTGTATAACCTAAGTATGACGCAATTCACTTAGTCTCAAGTTGATAATGGCAACTGGCTTACACGTTCTGCTCCACTCGCGCTACAGAGTCTGACACCGCCTTGGTCTGCTTGTTGTCTGTCTTATTCTGCACAAGGGCAAAGAAGTTGGCATCAAAGTCAGCCACCAAGCACTGCATTGCTCCAACAAAGGCATGCTCTTGCTGCACTGAATGTACCAAAAGCAGACCATGCGATGAGTTTCAAAGACACATACCCTAAGTTCACTTAAAGCGGAGCGCTTGCTTCCGGGCTTCGTGGCCGGGTAGCTGTCCGGGATTGTGGCCACCTGCCCAGCCCGATTACCGCCTAGCCTCGTCATCACCCATCAGGAAGCTCTCACTCCAGCAGCTCACAAACCCTAGTCCGCATGCTTAGGAGCGCACTGAGAGCTTCGCTGCTAGGCATTACACCACAATCTCAAGATTTGCATGCAAATCTCGTTGCAACCAGAAGGTCAATGTACCCAGGTCAAAACCAAGCATTGCAGCTCATCCTATTGTACAACCACAGGCATTACGCATACAGCAGCGTCCATTCACACAAACCAGTTGCCTCACGATCAGCCTCAAGCAACCAGGTCACTACCACAGGCGGCTTACCAGACGTCCAGCTGTTGCGGCACGCTAAGTCAGCCTGCAAGCATCAATGAAACGCTCCACAGCAGCCTGCGACTAGCAGACTAAGACTAAGCTACCTAGTGCAGTCCAGCAAGCAAGCCACAGTACCGACAATGAGCAGCCGAGCCACTCCAGCTCGCAACACTGCCGCCCCACCAGGCCACAGCCAACGTCAACGCCCAGCTTTGAAATGCAGCTGTTGAAAGGCGGCAAAACTTTACTTGGCTAAGTAACTCTGTTAGTTAGCCAGGGTTTGCCGCTGATTCTGTCCGAATTGAAGTTAGGCTGTATTACAGTATAACCGCGGTTAGATTGAGCCGCCAGCGGCGGCGGCGGCGGCGGCGGAGGAGGAGGAGGAGGAGGACGACGAGGACACAGGCGGTGGTGGCGGGGTTGGGATGGTGCGGCACAGGGCGCTATTGGCTCTGCTGCGCCGTCCCTGCACGCCCGTTGCTGCTGGCGGCTGGCACAGTGCTTATGGCGTGCTGAGCTCATGTTTTCAGGTGCTGCTCCTTGGTGCATGTGGTACTAGACTGTTTGATCTGCTTGACTTCGCTTGCACCTTACGGCGCAAATGTTACAGTGTTGGAGCAACCAGCTTGTCAGCTCAGAGTACGTTGTTGAAGCATGCAGGCTGTGTCAACTCTGCATGCCATCTACTCGGTTTGTGACATGCAGCAGCACCCCTGCTGTTGTTTGAAGAACAATGTAGTTGAGACGTGTAGTCAATGCAAATTGTTAGTGAGCTGCATGGTGAAGGAAACCATTGCACACGCATGATGGACTGCACACAGCTTGCAACTGTACACAGTGATGTTATTGGCTTCATGCTGGACGTATAATAATCAGCAGCAAAGTGCCCATACGGTGAGAACAGCAGTATAAGCAACGACCAAGTACACATGCTGCTACTTGAATCGTGCTCTGATTATCACATGGTACTGTGCTTGTTGACAGCATATGGTTTCACTCTACTACTTGCATGCAGGCACACACAAACAGTCAGTCTCACATTGCAAACTGTAACAGGAAATCGTGGGGGTGCCAGTATGGGGCATCAAACCCGCTCAGTTTCGCGCTTATGCCGCCATGGCAGCCACAGCGGTGCGTTGTTGCTCTTTCCGAAACCTCTTGTTGATGGAAGGCAGTATTTGACAGACTAACGCGCACTTACTTTCAGGAGTCTCCTGACAATTACCTCCATAGGCTACGTAACATTGGCATATCTGCTCACATTGACTCGGGCAAAACAACTTTGACGGAGCGCGTGCTTTTCTACACCGGACGAATCCATGAGATTCACGAGGTTTGTGGCCGTGTGTTATGTAACCGTATTTATTTACATGATACTTCATTATCGCAGAGGCGTTGTACTCATGAATAACTCAATCAGGTCAGGGGTAGGGATGGGGTGGGGGCAAAGATGGACTCAATGGAACTGGAGAGGGAAAAGGGTATCACCATACAGTCGGCTGCAACGTATTGCAGTTGGGGCGACCATCAGATTAACATCATTGACACACCAGGTTAGTAGTTCGTTTGATCAAACAATATTGTTGTGGAAGGCACATTGCGTGGTGTATGACATGCCTGTCTGCAGGCCATGTCGATTTCACCATTGAGGTTGAAAGGGCTTTGCGCGTGCTGGATGGCGCCGTGTTGGTGTTGTGCAGCGTTGGCGGGGTTCAGTCGCAAAGCATAACGGTCGATAGGCAGATGCGTAGGTATGCGGTACCTCGGCTCGCTTTCATTAACAAGCTGGATCGCACTGGCGCCGACCCTTGGAAAGTCGTGAGCCAAGTGCGTGCCAAGCTAAAGCAACATTGCGCAGCCGTCCAGGTATGAAGTGCATGTTGTCAATTGGTTATCATCATGTATGCCTGTAGCCATGACCGATGTGATGCTCACGCAGTGCATGTGCCTTCTTGCATAGGTGCCTATTGGCCTTGAGACCGACCTTGTTGGGTTGGTTGACCTTGTTGATATGCGAGCCTACTACTACGAAGGTGCCAACGGGTACGGTTCACAGCTGTGACTTCTGGTCATGTCAGCAATGAAAACTGCAATACATGCTATATGGCGTGCAAGCCAATATGTAACTGCGCGTGCGCAGGGAGAAGATTCGACAGGCTGAAATTCCTGACAATTTGCACGCGTTCTGTGAAGAAAAGCGTAAAGAACTTATTGAGACCGTGTCTGAGGTTGATGATACATTGGCAGAAATCTTCTTAAACGACGAGCCCATCACAGAGCAAGTGCTGCAGGTATTGAGTAACATTGCTGCTTTTGCTTGAGTTGCTCTAAGAGGTGCAAGAGCAGCTTACATGCAGTGCATGGTTATTGATGACGTGCACGAGTAGCTCAATTACAATACTTGTGCAGGCTGCTGTTCGGCGTGCCACGCTGTCACTGGCGTTTATGCCTGTATTCATGGGCTCCGCATTCAAGAACAAGGGCGTGCAGTCTCTTCTTGATGGCGTCGTCGAGTACCTTCCATGTGAGTAGTAAAGATTAATAAACAGTAGTGAGCAAGCCACTCCTCTGCAAGTACTTACACCGTATGCCTTGCAACCTCATCCTCTCTTCTCTGCAGGTCCTCTGGAGGTGAAGAACCATGCTCTTAATCAGGCCAATAACGAGGAGCAGGTGGAGCTACACAAGGATCCCAGCGCACCGCTTGTCGCCCTGGCTTTCAAGCTTGAAGAAGGACGGTTCGGCCAGCTTACCTACATGAGGATTTACGACGGCACTCTGAGTAGGGGAGAACCCGTTTTCAATGTCAATAACAACAAGAAGATAAAGGTATGGGCAGAGAGACAGTTGGCTGATTGCTGTATTGTGTATTTATATTATGACTGCTTCAATATCCAACTATACTGATCTGTGTTAGGTACCAAGGCTGGTGCGCATGCACGCGGATGACATGGAGGACATCCAGGAGGCTCGTGCCGGGGAGATTGTTGCCATGTTTGGTGTGGACTGCGCGTCCGGCGACACATTTACAGATGGAACCGTGCAGTACACTATGACCTCCATGAACGTGCCTGAACCTGTGATGTCGCTGGCCATTTCTCCCGCCTCCAAAGACGTGTCACCACAGGTATGACATTAGCCCTGATTCTGATCTTAAGCCACCCGTTGACCCGCAAGTCCTGCTGTTGTAGCTAGGGTGTGTGGCCTTGTGATTGACACATGCGATTGCAGTTTTCCAAGGCATTGAACCGGTTTGTGAAAGAAGACCCGACATTCCGGGTGAGCGTAGATCCAGAGAGTGGACAGACCATCATCTCCGGCATGGGTGAACTGCATTTGGATATCTATGTGGAGCGCATGCGGCGCGAATACAAGGTGTGTTCGTACACGTGTGCATGTGAGCGCAAAACATGCATTGCGATTGTTATGTTCAGCGCTGGGGCTATTCGCTTGTTTGCTTGCAGCTGTGGATGTACTGTGTCAACGCTTGCCAAACATGCTTGTGCCAAAGGTAAACACAGAGGTGGGTAAACCGCAAGTCAACTTCAGGGAGACCATCACCCAGTCGGCCACTTATGACTACCTGCACAAAAAGCAGAGCGGTGGTCAGGGCCAGTACGGTCGTGTCGCCGGGTAAGATTCACAGCGTGTTTACACTTGATGAATAGTACACAGTACTTGACTGGTGCTTTGGCTTAAGTTGCTTGCGCATATTTGTATGCACTCATATGCAGGTACATTGAGCCATTGCCAGAGGACAGCCCTGAGAAATTTGTGTTTGAAAACGCCATCATCGGGAACGTGATCCCGCCCACATACATCACAGCTGTGGAGAAAGGCTTCAAGGAGGCCATCAACAGCGGCTCACTGATCGGTTACCCTGTGGAAGGAGTCAGGGTGGTTTTGAATGACGGCGCTACGCACACTGTCGATTCCAGCGAGCTGGCGTTCAAGCTTGCTTCCATTTACGCGTTCCGCCAGGTAAGCATGTTACATCCTGCTGGGTTGCAGTGCACCTGTCTGGTACACCTTGCATCGTAGAGTGACAGGTTGGTTATGAACTTTCATGACACTGGGCTTGTGGTACCTTGATTGTTGTTCAGGCTTATAACAGTGCCAAGCCAGTGATCTTGGAACCAGTCATGGATGTCGAGATCAAGGCACCGCAGGAGTTTCAAGGCACGATCATTGGCAACATCAACAGGCGGAAGGGTGTTATTCTTGGCAGTGACACTGCTGGTGACGACGTCACAATCCAAGCGCAGGTTCGTATGTTTGCTTTGTCCTTCGCTTATCTTGGCGCTGGTGTTATCCACGCATGATGGCGTCATTGGTCACAGTCATATGTAGAGCCAAGCATTCCATTGCTGCTATCACAATAGTCACCTGGTACCAAAAAACCCTTGTTATACACTACAACACTACAATACCCATACTAAACACATCACATATGTTTCTGCCAAGTGTGCACAGCACGATTTAGTCCGCTTGTCTACGGCGCCTTACCTTGACAATTGCTGCAGGTACCACTGAATCAAATGTTTGGTTATTCGACGGATTTGCGATCGATGACGCAAGGCAAGGGCGAGTTCACGATGGAGTACGCCTGCCACATGCGCGTCTCACAGGATGTCCAGGCAGAGCTTGTTGACACCCACAAGCACAGGAGAGGAGGGCAACATTGATGTGGGGTGGTTTAGGATTCTTGATTGGTTTTGGGTAGACTAGGGCAACATTGTCATGTTAGCCATGATGTTGCGCATTGAGGGTAGACAGGCAGCATCGGCTATGGCTTTGTTAAGTTAATTGACTGGTAGGAATGTTGATAGCGGCAGTTTGTATTATAAGATAAGACTTTGTTGGCGTGTTGCGCAACTTCCCATCGTCGTGTGGTGAGCTGTGAAGCGGGTTGCAAGCAGTGTACGGTGCTGTAGAACACTCGCACATTTCTTGCCAGCACTTGGATGCAAGTGCAGCAATTGGACTGTGCCAATATATGCATGACACATACACGGCAACGGCACAGGCGACATTATCTTGTTGACGTGACACTTGCATGCTGCAAGTGACCTAACCCTAATTGGCCTAGCGGCAGCGTCAGCAGCCCGCGGTATCGAGCTTGCGGGCGGTAAGCGGCAGCGGAGTTGTGAAGGAGGGCGGGGGAGTTCTTGGAGTCTGCTGCTGTCACTGCAATGCAATAGGCTGGTCGCTAACCACCATCGCCGCGGCGCAGGTAGTTGCTGAACACCATGCATGCTGGTCGGACTAATGGGGCAGGGGCTTAGCGTGTTGGGTACAGAAGGCAAGCCCGGTGGAACTGCTGGTGTAGAGTGTAAGCATGGTGTGTGCCCATTCTTGCATATTGTGTTGATGTGCTGTTGCTTTTCACCCTTTGCATGTGACTAAATCAGCATACGATCTTTTGTACAGAGCTGAGCCTGGACAGCAGGGATACATTCCTGGCAGTCCTGGTCCATTAGATACAGCAACTGATGGATCTCGGACTTATTCCACTAGATTCGGTGCAAACACATGTTGCATAGTGACGCGCTAATTACCACGACTTGCTACATGGTTAACGCATTGGTCCGGAGCGTGCAACTACGTTGCGGCATTACTGACCAGAGAGTTCGATCAGCGTCATCTTCATACGCGACATCGGCCTGCACAAAGTCAATGTACGTCGCATACGTAGGGCAAAACGGAGTCACTGATGCCGCGCAACATCACATTTTCATGCACAGCGCTTCAACCATGCCGCTGCATCAACTCTAATTGACGCAGTGCCATCAAAACCACACCATGTCAAACCGTCCTAAAGGCAGCCACACTTGACAACAGAAACTAACTACCCTGGGGCCTGTACACTCGGAAGCCCTATCCGAGCTCTATGCAAGTATGTACACTCTGAAGGCGCACACTTGTCCAAGACTCTTTGACCTTGTCACACCGCCTCTGCAAAACATGCGAAAGGGAAACAAAAAGCACAACACCACTTGGTTTCTTGGACTCGCTGGTTTGTTATTTGCAGCTGTCCGCACTGCTGCTCTCTGATGAATGGCCGGCATTTATCAGTCAGTCAGTCAGTCAGGAGCCTCTAGCTCGATGAATCATCTGATGCAATTGTGCCATAAGCTGTGGCTGCAGCCCGGGCCTCATTGTCGCCAGCTCCAGGACCTTCCATGCTCACTCTGCCTGTGCTTTTGCCTGGGGGAGGGCCGGCGCTGCCGGCAGTGGTGCCATAAGCAGCGGCAGCATCGCCAGAAGTGTCTCCGCCTACGTTGCCAGGGTACGCCTGGCCAGTCACTGCGCCAGCCCCACCAATGCCAGTATCTGCTGTGCCGTAGTCGCCACCAGCAGTGCTGGTGTAAGCTGCACTCTCAGGCTTGTCCTTAGCCGCGCCCTGCATGCAGATGACAACTATAAAAGCAAGAACCGCATGCTTGTTAATAACAGCTCGACCTCATGCACGACTGAGACGCTAGCAGCAGCACAAACGGTTGGCAACTTGCAACACCAACAATGAGACAGCGGCACACCGCTCGGCGACGCATACTTCACTAGAGTCTACTACGTTCTGATTTGCACTGGTGCGTCAAGAACGTAAGGATACGCGTGGCGTGGAGGTTTCAGTATGTATGCCAGCTACTACCTCACCTCACTCTCTTGAATCGGACGGATCCCCTGTTCTTCTAGAGATCGGTAGCGGTCTCCACCGGCATCTGGGTCTGCGCTGAACCTGCAGGCGAGAACCATTTACAGTAAGCCAGGCAACATGCACTATAGCTTTGCACACTCAGCTTCGATCAAGGTCATGCATGCAGGCTCTGTAAGCGGCTTACGGAGCCTGCATACATGACCTTTTTTACAGCCAAGTGTCCGTAACGGATGGAATGTGCAAGTCGCAGCCAAGCTTTTCATACACACTCATTCAACAGTAACGTTAAGCTTGCATGCATTGATGAGATGTTAACAACGCGAAAGCAACACGCAATCCTCTCCTGTACCTGTCTCCCTCGCCGCCCGGCCCGCTGAGCCTGTCTCCCTGCAGCTCGACCCCCTGCCCCCGCGCCGTGTTCAGCTGCGCCATGACGCCCCTAACAATCACCACTACACCAGAGCCTCCTCCGCTCAACAACTCTCCTCACCGTAATTAAGACCATCACTAGCAACCTCCCGCCAACACTCTGCCGCACCGCAGCAGCACTGTGCAAAAGCGACTTGGCTGCACCGCTAACTCCTACTTTCATGTGAGCCATCTGATCATAGAGCCATCATCAGATCGAACGATCTATGTACGACAGAACGTTACCAGTGTTACTAACGTTTGCTGCTATCTCGGAACAAATCTTTCTCATCTGTGACAAGTTTTGCGCACAGCAGCGTCCGTTGCTGTCATACTCCGACCGTCTGATATCTTGATTGGCCTGATCGGACGGCTTGCGGTCAGAAAGTGCAGATGTATGCTTGCAGCAGATTTGCATTTGTGGCACAAAGCGGATGCCAATGATGACAGACTCGCATGCAACATGATGACCGGGATGTGCTGTGTGCTTCTCTGTGCTTCGCTCTGCTGCTGGAAGATCAGCTCTGTTCAGCTGTGCTGCTTGCCACGTAGTGATTGCGGAGGGTGCTGTGGCTGGGCGTGCGGTCCCATGGAGCTTAAGGGTCGTAGGCATGGACCTAGAGATCAGCTTGATTGGGTAACGCTGCCAGTAAGTACCCGTTGGAGGCTCCGCCGCCGCTGCCACCGCCGCTTACGCCTCCACCTGCAGAGGGAGGGCTGGGTGGGTGGGTGGGCGGGTGAGTGAGATGAGTGTTGATGTTGTTGAAGTGCGGGTTGCATGCTATGCATGAGCTGTGTTCGCCAACTTTGTGCTATGGCAGTGCATTGGATCTTTGAAAGGATGGTTGGTAGCTAGCGGCAACCTTGGGTTGATGTACGCGGATGCTGCGTTACTGTATTAATATTGCAGTTGTCACTCCTGCATGGTTGGGTTGTGATTGAACTTGCTTCGCTTGTCTGCTGCTTGGAGCTGCTTGGCTTATGCATTGGGTGATTTGCACACAAACACGTCTTGTCATACGGGAGCAACTTATCCGGTTCAGTCAATCTAGTGACACAGTCTGCTTGCTTTCAGGCAGGTTGCAGGCAGCGCACACCCAGCCCATGTAAAGCTGACACCAGCTGCGTAAGACCAAGACTAACCTTCCTTTGACGCCAGACCAATATAGCCATCATGGTGCTGTGGCCATGGTTTGTCGTAATCATCGTGTACACCGTCTTTGTGCTGGCCATGTCAATATGGCTGGTCACCACAGAATGGCCCGGAAGCAAGTACCACAAAACAGATATCGCCCCAGTGCCTTATCAGGTGACGATAGTTTTGAGGTTCATGCGCATGTTGACAGTGACACCTGTGGTGTAAACAGTCGCAGCATTGATGTCCATGTCACTCTGTACTTTGTTGTATTGAAACGTTGCTCCTTCAGGCCGTGAGCAGAGGGTGGCTGCTCCCAGCATGGGCGTTGATGCTTATTCGGGCAGTGTTCTTTGGTTATTCGCTGGGTGTGCTGATTTATGATCGTGTGCACTATGGCAGCCACAATTGGGTCTTCTTCACCGTGTAAGTGTGCATTGTGTGAACAGCTGTTCCACCGGTATAGTGGGGTCATATTTCTAGCTCCCTCGTATGTTATGTTATGTTATGTTCCATGATATGTACTGCTATATATTGCTTATGGAAGTGCTGTTCCAGGTGGACATTCACCCTTCTGTGCGTCTACTTTGGGGTAAGCTTCGGATGCAACAAATGCGTGCATCACTCTTATTCAAAGCCAAGCAGGCCAGTCATGAAGGAATGCTGAGCACAATGTTCACTGCTTTGCTGTGTGAACAGTTTGGCACCATTCTGTCACTGTGCCAAATCTTGTTCAAGAAGCACTTGCACGATCGCCCTCTTCAAGGCAGGGCGTTGCCTGGCACCGATCATGGGGGTCAAGCATATATTATCGGTGATGGTGTGACAGCAGCCACGGCACCCGCTGCAGCACCGGCCGGCAGCCAAGCTGTGGACGTGTCGGGTGCACATCACAAGTCGCATGACATTTACGGCCAGTCCAACTTCACTCGCTTTTTCGTGCACGTCTTTGTTATTCTGCATCAAGTAAGCAAGCCTTGCAGAGTGTGCTTTGCATTGCAGGAGGTGGTTTACTCGTGCTAACAATACACTTCGATCTGTCACAGACAGTAGTTGTGTCTTCACTGTTTGTGACAATGGTGGTCTGGGCTGCGCTGTATCCCATCAGCCATGACCGAAGCCTACTCTCTTTCTCATCATACTCCGAGCACATTGTCAACTCCGTGTTTGTTATTGTGGAATGGTTCCTGGTAGACGTCCCCTGGCAGAAAAGGCAAGGCACTTCGCACCCCATTGCCTCTGTTTCCTGTTTGTAATTGCTGCACGCACACGTGCACGTGCACGTGCACGCTTGTGCGAGTGTGCATGCATGTGGTTGCGCGTGATGATAGCCGTCTCTCGCAGATATGTGGTGTTCTGCTACCTTTGGGGCTACATCTTCTGCGTCTTTACATGGATCCGCCACTCGGTGTCGCACGATTGGCCGTACAGCTTCATGAACCTCAACAAGGCGGCCGCGGTCGCGTGGTACCCTCTCATCGCGCTGTGGTACGGTGCCACCTTCACCGTCCTGTACGTGCTTAGCCGGATCAAGCACAGATTTGTGCGTAAGCGCGTGGAGAGACTGATCTACTGAGACAGACATGTCCGTTGCCGAGGTGGAGCTTTGCCTGTTTACCCCTAGTACCGCTAGCGTGTTGTGTAGGTTGTCAGTGTGTGTTGTCGTATTGATGCCTAGCTGACTCTGTTGTCGGCTACGTAGCTGTGCTGCCGTAGATTGTCAGTGTGTTGTGTACAGTTCGCTCGCGCTATTACCCAAGCTCATCGCTGGGTTGTAGTTGTATCACGTGTTATGTGTCGCTAAAGAGACGAAACATACTGTCCAGTGTGTTGCATGAATAGTTTGGTCTGTGTCTCATGCAGCTTGATGCGATTCTGATAAATACGAGAGGCTGGTATGTAGTGCCAGGTGAGATGTTGTTGCTCGACAGTTTATAGTAACTGCAGGTTTCAGTGTACAAGAATATAGACTTCTTACATAGGACGCACAATAGCTGGGTAAGTACCATGTTGACGGTATGAACAAGTGATGCGGTCCAGGTCAAGCTAGCATGTGGTTCGCTGCATGTGAGACTGCCCTTGTGAGAGAAGCATCAGACCTACGGCAGATATGTGCTTCGGAGTTGAATGCTGTGTGTATCGGTACAGCCAAGCATGTGTATACTCTGTGTCAATGGCTGTGTGTATTGATGCAGTGAACGCAACGGTGCCCCCTTTTCTAGGCTTGGACACCAAACGCTGCCACATAAACCCCGCTGTGGTATAAAAACTTACAGCAGTAGACTAGCTGCTTGACGCAAGGGGGCTGATACTACTATGCATGCGCGCTTGCAATATCAGGCGATGTCGTGAAAACAAGCCGCCTACACCATCAGTCAATCGGCATTCTCCTGTTGCTCTGCTGTATGAATGGCATGGCAGACATACCCTATGGCAGTGTGCACCATATGGCCCTACCGTACATGCCTGGTACTTGTAGCAAGCGCACACGTCAAGTCCTATCGTCGGTACCACCATGGTCATCAGCAACGTCACCTGACATGTATTCTCATCCTCGCACCGCTGCTCATAGTAGCTGTGACGTGTCCCTGCCGCACGTCATAACCGCAGTGCATCACTCACCCCAAGCCTGCCTTGTCAGTGACGCTGGCTCATCACTGACTCATCAGCAAGGCCAACAAATTCCAGACCTCTATTCTGCTTGAAGGTTCCGCACAGTTGGTTTGGTTCTCCCTTTGCTCTCTGCCTCAAGGGCCTTCTTCTCGGTGTAGGTGCTGGTGTGGTCGTCGTCATGGCTGCGCCTCAGGCTGGCAGCGGCGGCGACACGGGTGCACAGGGAGGTGAGGACGCCCCGCCTGTGCTGGTCCGAGAGACGGGCGAGGGCCTCGGACCGGGCGGCGGGCCCGTCTTCGTTGTGGAGCCTCAAAGCGAGAGAAGGGCGGCGCCGGCTGGAGAGGTACTTGTTGTTGTTCTTGTCGTCGTCATTGTTGTGTGAATGATTTGCTCCTGTGGAGTCCTTTGTTGCCTTGTCTCCGGTATGGAAACGATGCATGCATGCATGCAGTACACCGCGGACCAAACCCATGCCATGCATGCATGCAATCATGCCTCAAGCACGAGATGGCCTAAGCCTGCACTGCTTGCATGCATGCGTGCAATTTTACGCTGCATGCCTGGTTCATACATGCAAGTATGTCGTCAATGGGAGAGATTGGTACGGCAGTATTCTGTATGCCATGCATTCTGGCTGCAGCAACTTGCTGCAGCCAGAAGATGATACGCAAGAGCGGTACCAACAACATGTGTTTTATTGACTGTTACGCCCACTCTCCGAGGGGAGGCTCCCTATGCATGCCTTGCTGTCAAAGCACGTGCATGCTTGCAGTGTTGATTACAGCATGCACGCGTTGCGGGCAGGTTGCGGATATACCGGTGGAGGACGTGCTGCGTGCGAGCAAGGACGCCGGTGAGGACGTGGACCGTGGGGACTACGCCTACTCCAGGGACGACCTCAGAGAAAAGGGCCAGCTTACAGGACAGCAGGTCAGAGTGACATTCCACGCATACTGCTCATCTGTCACTCACGATTTTCTCTCACCCCCTCTTTCTCCCACTCCTCCTTCCAGGGCGGTTCGAACGTGTTCGCCCTCTTTGACGACTGCGGCTGCATCGCCCTCCCCGTCGCAGCCAGGGTGGACCCCAACGCCCTCGGCGACGCTATGAGGAGCGAGCTCATTGCTTGGGTGCAAGACAACCGCGGAGAGACACTCGCCATGATGGTGAGAGGGTGATGTGTGCTTTAAGCTTTGAGGTGCAAGTGTCACAGCACATGCATAATGGCCCCGTTGCTCTACCCTATGCATGCGCACTTACGTACGTACGTACATACATACATACATACATACATATGCCCACGGGCATCCATGCACACACATATGCACATACCCGCACAGATGCATACGTGCTCAAACTTTCGAGAGCTGCATGTATTTGCCTACCCAAGTTGACCCAACATATGCAACCACGCGCGCACGCGTACATGCACATGCACACCAATGCATGCCAACATCTACTCTCCCCAGGTTGCTGGGGTGGTGCCATTGAGCGACGATGAGGGTGTAAGGAATGACTACGCTCAGGCCAAGAAGGAAGGGCTCGAGGCGCTGTACGGCAGGCACGGGCCGGCCGCGCGGGCTCAGGCTGGGGCCAAAGGGCCTCAGGCTGGAGGAGGAGGAGGAGAGCCGTTGCCTGTCAGCTCGCAGTGAGAGCGTATGATCGTGGCGATGACTTGTTGTTCTGTGGTCTGGGAGTTGTGTACATACAGCGTTGTTGTGTTGCGTATGCTTGGTGAGAGATACTGTGTGTACAGCGCCTGTCCTTGCAGCCCAAGCCTCCAACCTGCGCGATTACCGTACTTGTTCATATAGCAGGAGGTGTACATCAAATGCGCGGTGCAACGAACATGCAATGAACAACGGCTTGAGAACAGCATTACACAGCAACTATTACTAGCAGCGTTTCAAGTTCAACCACTGGGCTACACATGGTGACTGTTATGTGAGTGGTGAAGGTTATTTTTCATGCATGTCTCACATTGCCCGCACACCATGCATGTTGCCATAGTACCATACCCTTTATATACAACTATATCACCATGGTACACTGATATCTACCACCTCGTTAGTCATGCAAGTTAGTACATGCGGTTTCAGATTACCTACCCACACGGGCTGCCCTGTACATGACATGCATGCGCATGCACAACGTGCAGTCCAGTCAGCATGCAGCAACACATGCAAGGTGTCGTACAAATGACATTTAGTTGACCACCGGGCTACTACTAGCACGCTAATCTACTGCCTCTACCCGTTAGACATGCAGCAGTCAATATGCAGTTGGTAATCACCTGCCCACATGGGCGTTTGTGTGCCCTGTACAGTTTGCTGTGTTGCAGTGGCATCAGCATTGCTTGTGGGCTTGTCGCCACTGATTGCTTTCTTGAACTAGCTGCCTTCACCTTGTATTGCAAATCCAGGCGATCTCATAACATACAAGTATATGAAACACCTGTAGGATTGCGGCAGACAGGCTGCAATGGTCTGTCTGCAAATTGTCAGTCATGCATGTTGACATTTCGTTACGGCATGGGCCTTCTGTACAAAGAATGTAAATGAGATTGTGATAGCCTCCAGATTCAAGGCTTGTCGCACTGATATGTACCAACAGCGCAGCATTTCACATTTTTCACACATGCTCATGTGTGCTACATTACGAAAACAAAAACACCCAATGCAAGTGTGTTTCAACAAGTCAATGTTGCAGCGGATTGTTGCATGCCTGTTGCATGCCTACTGAACAATTGGCTGACAGCACGCCGCGCACAGGTTGTACAGACATGTCGCCAATTGTCTCGCGCATATCCTGTACACCTGCACTGGCTGCAGCGTAAACAGCGTGCATGCGCACCCCCGTCCCACGCAAGTATGCACCGCAACGACGTGACACATAGTAGCACACCCTTTTTGTACACACAGCACTTCACATACCCTATACACAATCTGGATGGTGGCCACTGTATAATATGTACGGAGGCAACGAGCTGAAAACAGCTCACCAGCACAGCTGATATACGTGTGAGGAGCCTGCACAAAACTGCTCTAGATCAAATCTGCCACATTCATAGGCATTTCATCAATCTGTGTGCTGTAATACTGCTCAATGTCCCGCAAAATCCTGATGTCATCATTCCGCACGAAGTTGATAGCCACACCCTGAAACAACGATTAACCAGTTAGTAACAAGTCAATGAGTCATGTTGCAAGTGCAGATGTTGTGCCCAAACCCACAAACGTACCTTGCGTCCGAAACGACCTGAGCGACCAATTCTGTGAATGTACAGCTCACGGTTGTTGGGGAGGTCGTAGTTGATGACCAAAGACACCTGCAGATTCAACAGGTAAGCACATCACACACGCACGCACACAAGCACACGTTGCCTCATGACGCAATGTGTTGCTGCACGCTGACTATGAGCATCTCGTTGTGGCAAACCCACCTGTTGGACATCAAGGCCACGAGCCCACACGTCGGTGGTGATGAGCACTCGGGTGGTGCCGCCTCGGAACTCGGCCATGATGGCATCTCGTTCTTTTTGTGGCATGTCGCCGTGCATCGCTGAGACGGTAAAGTTGTTGGCCCTCATTTTCTCCGTCAACCAGTCAACCTTCCGCCTGGTGTTGCAGAAGATGACGGCTTGCGTGATGGTGAGGGTGTCATACAAGTCGCAAAGAGTGTCAAACTTCCACTCTTCCCTCTCTACAGCCACAAAGAACTGCTTGATGCCCTCAAGCGTCAACTCATCACGCTTGACAAGAATTCGGATGGGGTCCGTCATGAACTTGTTTGTCATTTCAAGAACCTCGTGCGGTAATGTGGCAGACACAAGCACAACCTGCACACACGACACAGCAAACATTACGACAGAACAGTACCCAAGTGCAGAAGAACATCACGTAGTCCAGCACGAGCTAAGTGCATCTCTGATCGACCTGAAGATGCTCTACTTGCAAGAAGGATGTTGAAAGCCAGCATACCCAATGATACCAAAACACAGCTGTCAACTGTTATAGTTTCTTCTTCGTGCCTTACCTGTGTTTCGGGTGGAAGGTACCGATACACATCGTAAATTTGTTCTTTGAACCCGCGGCCAAGCATCTCATCGGACTCATCAAGGACGAGGACCTTGATGTTGCGTGTGCGAAGTGTGCGGCGTTTGATCATGTCAAAAACACGTCCGGGCGTCCCGGACACAACATGCACGCCGTGCTCCAGCTTGCGGATGTCCTCTCCGATGCTCTTCCCGCCGATGCAACAGTGCGCCTGAATGTTGATAAACTCGCCCAAAGCAAGAATCACCTTCTCTGTCTGAGCAGCAAGCTCACGCGTCGGAGACAGCACCAAGGCTTGGACCCTGCAAGACAGCACCCGAGCACATACGTGAGTGGCATAGACACAAAGACAAAGCTATTGGGTGACAAAGAGCAGCCATGCAACCAAGAAGTTGTGTGAAATGGACTGACAGCAATACTGCAGCAGTAGTGCTCAGTGATTGTGATACATGGCACATGAAGCAACTCACTCTCTCAACGAAGTGTCGACCATTTGGCATAGCGTCAACGCTATCAAGGACGTCTTTCCTGTGCCGGATTGAGCCTGCAGTAACAAGGCCGTAAACATCATGCATACAACAAGCAAAGTGCACTGAACATACGGTATGGTCATTATGCAGTCTGCTGCAAGACTATTGCAACATCAACACTAAACGCGTACTAATAACTACATTTAACCAAGAGCATGCTCAGAAAAGCAACCACCTCAAATTCATGTAATTGCACTCTAGAGTGCCAGTCGCATGCTTGATTACAATGCTGGTGTGCTATGATGACAGACTTCGGACAGACTGCCAACCATGGCATGACCAGCTTGAGTGAACTCTTATCCTATTACTCATGCAGCAAGGGTTGAGTACAGCAGTAAAGAGTTTACTCCATGCTGTGGTGTCAAATGTGTGCAGACATGATGTGACGGCGATGACCAGTACCTGCGCAATGACGTCCCGTCCTTGTAGGATGGGCAGCACCGCGCGTTGCTGTATAGCAGATGGCTTCTCAAAGCCATACTGAAACACACCCCGAAGTAGCTCCTCCTTAATCGCCATCTTCTCAAAACTGTTAACCACCTCCACGCCGGCACTGGTCTCAAACACCAACCCTTCCTCCCCGCCCTCTGCCGGAGGCGGCCCTCCATCCTCCCCGCCCCCGCCCCGCCCCCGCCCGCGCCCCGCCATACCTAAACAGCTGCGCTCACCAACTCCCGTCAGGCCCTCAACACCCACAGCGACAACCCCGCTCCTGCCGCCAACCACCTCGCCGCTGCCCTCACCGCCGCCGCCGCTTAGGGTTTGGCAGCAGTAACTGTAGCAGAGCATACCATCCTGGTTAACAACAGCTGTTAGCTAACCAGCTCAGCAGGCAAAGCGTTTCGCGTTAACAAGCGAAGTCTCCCATATCCGGTTGGTCTAACCGCGTGTGAAAGCTGCGACGGTTAGTCATTGCAGTCATTTAACGGGTTCGGCAGCGACAGCGGCCTGAAGTAACTTATGACCTTAAGTCAGGGTTAACCACGTGCTGAAGCGGCGGCGGTGGTGGTGGCGGTGGCGGTGGCGGCGATGTGGGCTGCGAGGCAGGGACGGGCGTTGCTGGCCAGGGCGGCGGAGTCCTCGGCAGTGTTGAACTTGCGTGCGGCTGGCGCTGCTGAGACACCCGCTCGCTACCAGCACCTGTACGCTGCCTTTGCCACTGCTGCTGAAGAGTCTGGCCTGAGTGACTCTGGCAGCACCGCCGCCGCCTCCGCCACCGAGGCTGGCGACAATGACGCACAGAGCACTAAGAAAAGGCGAAAAAGGAAAAGTCAGCCGGGGTCGCCTACGGGTACGCGTGACAACTGCGTTTGCATGTGTATGCAATGCAGTACACTTCAATTAGTGCATGCATGCGAGGTTGCATGGATTGTGAGTATTTGGCATTCCTCTCTGCGTCACGTCAACTGTACACACGATCCTGAAATGCAGCATACATGCAATCATGCATGCCAGTAAGCTATATATCCGCTTATAACGTCAAAGCAATGCGGTGTTTACACTAAGCAACACCATTGGTGTGTTGCATGGCAGTGTCTGGTCGTCATTCTAAGAAGTTGATATTTTGACAAGCAGAGAGATAGCTCTGGTCAAAATGCATGGCAACTGCCACTCAGTTACATTGCGTATAGATAACGCTATCGTTCGCTTTTTTGACCTCAACTGTGCATTGCAACGCCTTCTGCTGCTCAATTAGTAACTTGACTGCATCACTGTTTTCAGACTGGGAAAGCATGACAACAAGCTTTGAACTGGCGAAGCACCTCAACATGCAGATACAGACTGGCAATTTGCCTCCAGCAGAATCTGCTCAGCGGCTTGCGCGGCTGTGCAAGACTCAAGACGACATGAAGCAGGCAGTCGGCACAATCGCTAAGCTTGCCAGAGCCGTAAGCAGTTGTTTTATTGCATGATCGGGTAAAAGTCGACTGGCTGTGACTGATGAGCATGGCTGTTGTGTATTGAAGAGGCTTGCTGCAGCGCCGCACGTGCCTGGCACTGGCTTGGAGAGCTTCAAGGGGGATGTGCCTGGGGCTATATATTTGGCGTGCTTGAGAACGGGCGCCTGGACAGAAGGTGTGATGAGCATGTCAACTTGTTGATGCATTGTGTTGAAGTGTTGCCTCCAACTCATCTGTTTGTTTCCTGTTGGCCCCAGGACTTAGCTTGTTAAGGCGGCACCATGAGCTTGGACTGCCACCTACAAAGAATACACTGGTTGAATATATGGTGCGTGTGCGTAATAAGAGCCGCATACCCATACTTCATACGTACTCTTCACTTCGTACTTTGTGCCAACAGCATTTGTGGTTGCCAGCACAAGGCGCCAGATAGTGAGAGTGTGGTGGAAGTTTTCGAGCACGCTAAACAAGTTTTCCCGAAGCTCAGCTCGAAGTTGGCCACGCAGTATGTGAGGTACAGCCACTCAGCATACGATTGGCGGAAAGGTCACCACCTTGTTGGATGATCCTTTTTGCCCCACTGACCAAAGGATTGTGCAGGGCGCTTTGTAAGCACCAGGACCTCGACAGGGCTGTGCAGTTTGCGCAAGAGGCACGCATCAATGACGTTGAGCTGGAACGCAACGCTTACAACTTGATGCTCATCTGTGCAGTCGAAACCGGTGCGTGAACAGTTTTACACTAACTGCGCGTGCACACACATGCACGCAAACGCCTGTACCCACATGCGTGTGTGCACGTGCGCGTGCATGTGCGTGTATGTTTGTGCGCGCATGCCTAAGCCCTGTAAACAATCTGACAATTGACTGCGTGTGTGCACATACGCACATACACACATGCATGCGCGCGGGGGGGGGCACGAAAACTACCAGTCTTTCTCATGCTTCAACTACCAGCATCCCGCTTGCACGTGCAGACACGCATGCATACACGAGCATGTCTATTGACAGGCAGAAGCTTTTGTCATCTCAAACTGAGCACAGTGCATGTCGCTTACACGTGACAGTGGTCTTGTGTGTGTCCAGATAGAAAGGAGGTTGTGGAGCGGGTGCGAAGTGAAATGCAGGAGGGCGGCATTGCATATAATGAGACCACTGATCTGTGGCTTAGTAAAGCAGTGGAGAAGTTTGGACAATAGTCTGCACAACTGCTGGCATGGTCATTTAGTCTGCTCCATGCAGCTGTGGAGTAACGAAGAAAGAACTCTTTCTCAACAGTTGTGGCCATTGACACTGGAGCGCACACGCTTCCTGTCTCTAATGTTGCAGAGCTGGCTCTGTGTGGAACTTCAGCCACAGTAAGACCCTCTTCACCTGATGACACTAACACCGCACCATAAAAGCCCCGTTGGCAAACCAATCACTATGTACAAGTGTACGCACTCTGCACAGGCACCAGCTGCTCCCCAACGCAATGTCATACCCTACTTGCCCATCATCATCTTCTCAACCAGTTGGGGTCCATAGTTCTTCATGAGGTACTGCAAGGCGGCCTGTTTGGCCTGGGCGACCATACCATCATCATCTGCTTTGTCATCTTTCACCTGACAGAAGTTGACAAGAGCAGCTTAGTCTCCATCAATAACACGAGTAAAACAACATCAACATGGACAGTCCAACAAGTGTTGATGGTTGCGTTGTAATCTCACCGCAGTCGCAGTAGAGTGCCCGTACTTCTCCTTGATGAAGTCCATGAACTCCCCTTCCAGACCACCCATGGAAGAAGGCTTGACCGCAGCGGCCTCGTGCAGCTTGTCATCCTTCACATCACCTTTGTCATTGAAGAACGACATGATCGCGCCCGCAAGACCACCCTGCGTCTGTTGTTGGACAAAACAGTCAGTCGTAAGCCTTATTTACAATGACACTGGTTGTTCTATGTCAAGTGGCATGGTGTCTTGTGTGCACTGCCGTGTGCGATACTGTATGTATGCGGGTGCGTGTGCAAGTGTGTCGAAGCATGCGCGCACATCTGTGAGAACATAAGTGACAGTGACACCAACCTTGGTCTGGTTGCCATACTCAGTGGGGTTGTAGCTCGCTTGTCCTTGATATGTGCTTGGCTGCTGAACGCCAGGAGTGCCATATCCCGGACGTGACACATATCCAGCTCCCTGCTGATACTGCCCCTCCTGCCTCCTGTAAGCCTCCTGTGGGATCTGAGACTGATATCCGAGCTCGCTGCCTCCCTGCTGATACCCACCCTGCTGCTGGCCCTGGTACCCACTCTGAGGTGGATATCCACCCTGCTGAGCCTGATACCCACCGCTCTGCTGATATCCAGCACCTCCCTGCTGGTATCCCGCACCTCCCTGCGGGTACTGCTGCTGGGCTTGAAAACCACTACCTCCCTGTTGGTAACCACCTTGATATCCACCGCCGCTTCCCTGTTGCTGATATCCAGCACCTTGCTGGTAGCGGCCGGCCTCTTGTTGGCGGCCGTATCCTCCTTCTTGAACGTACTCAGCTGGGCGGCCGCCTTGACCTTGGTTATATCCTTCAGCGTATCCTTCAGATGTCTGCTGTTGTCCGTGATGATGGTGACGCCCTTCGCGCCCATATGCGCCTTCTTCTTGATACCCAGACTGCTGGCGCCCCTGTGCAGCCTCATATGTGACGCTTGGCCATGCATGCAGACGCTGAACTCAGCCATGCTCACAATGACAACAGCAAGGACAGGCATACCTACGGCCATACCATCATGCATACCAGCATTGACCTAAGTCTTCACTCAAGCGTTTGCACTCACCTCTGAGGTGTAGTCAGAGTAGCGGGTGCCCTCACCGCTATACTGATCACCACGCCCGTACCCAGCCATGTCGTCGTCCTCTTCCTCCTGCTTCTCCTCCTTCTAGTTGTCCTCCACCGCCGCTGGCTGCCTGGTCAACATGCAAACCTCAACATGCTTCAACTTGCTGCATGCGTCGTTTTGTTGCCTAATCCGCGTGGCAAATTTTGGAAGATCGGCTTGGGACCAAGGGTCGATATCCATGGCGAAGGGCGATGCTGGCAAAGCGTGCAGATATCGCACAGCGGGGTTGAGTTTGTTCATGAAGTCGAATAGGTTTTCTCACGATGTTTATTACGTTGCGTTAAACTTGCCATGACAGCAGTCAGTCTATAAATCTATCAAATCTACTATTTGGTTCATAAAAGTTGCAAGGCGGGTCTCGTGCATGCAAGTCGCACCGCATAGACGACATACATGCAGTTAGCACATCGTTGCTTCAATACATTCACATACAACACTACCGGGCTACATTCCCAGCTACTGCAGGTCACTAAGTACGACACTACCTCATCTATTCACCTACCCCGTTAAACATGCATGCATGCGACAATCCACGAGGTTGTCATATACACGCATGTGCTAGAGTAAAGGTATCCGTATTTTATTGCATACTTATTAAGGTAAAATGGAGTGGCCCAAATAATCATAGCATGCATACACAGCAACGACAGTAAGGCCACCGAACGGACAATTATTGTCTATGTTTGCAAGTTGGGAATGCAAACACGCACAGACAAGATCATATACAACAACACATGACGCGTTATTGTATATGGTTTTTGCAAACCCATGATACACCATTTTAGGGGCTGATTAGGTTCGTGTGCAGCGTGTGACTTGCAAATAGGTAGGCAGGGCAAAATATTACACACGGATATCTTAATCAATGTAATGATGATCGATTAAAAAGTTTATGGTTGATTATAAATATTATATCGAGTTGCATATTAATAACAACACCCATGTACAATATCACCTCTGCTTATGCACGCTGATTGCTTGAATCCAATTCGTAGACCGCTGCATGGAATAATGCAAGCCACTTCAGTACTATGGGTATGCGCTGCACGAATTCTCATTGAACCAAGAATAGCCATTGTGTGCATATCCACATATACATACGCATACAAACATATCATGCAATATCGCAATGAAATGGCAATGTCACAATGACAATGTGCCATTTATAACGCATTTGCAAATGACATTGTTATTATATAACATGATTATCATACACAAGTTGCTTTGAGAAACTATGCATTATGGTGTAATATATATATATATATATATATATATATATATATAATGCATAGCTTCCCTCTTTGAAAGCGCTATGGTTGCATTTGCATTTTTTATATAGTCCGCATTGCGTACATATTGTGCAATTGCATGAAACGAGGTTTACGATGTTATGCGTAACTTTCAATTTGCATATAAAGCATTGATGGATTGTTTTTCTTGACTATTTAACATATTGCGCATTGTCGTTGACAATGTCACAATTTTGCTTGTATGCTTATTCACCTACGCACTTCCCGCAAATTTTCCTTTTAATGTGCGTGTAAGCAATGCATAATGCAGACCATGTTGTATGTTTGACAGCTGTCTTTAATTCATTTCAAAGGATTATGTCTCTTACAACCATGCTTCGAGAACGTACATCAGCCATTATAGTGTTGAGGATGCCCCTATTATTACACATATGTACATTTTAACCCAAGACGTGTGGCTATACAACTTTTTACTTATCTCACCATAAAGAAAGGCAAGACGATTTTTTTATCGTCTTTTTATTTCACACATGCATCATTACATGGTTAAAAACACAAAGTCGATTGGAAAAAAATAAAAAATCCATACAACATCTATGAACAGCCTTTTTCTCAATATTTTAATTAAAGAACACTTGCACCTTTATTACACTTGTGCGTGTATAGTATTCTTATGTTGTGATATCAGCATATAATATGTACTATTAAATATTATGTGATATACGCGAATGAGCACTGTTTGCAATTATAATTGATGAATCACAATCATAACAATCATAACAAATTGATGATTATCCCGTCAACCTTAACGATTGTGTTTCAAATTACGCGCTTTTGTTGGGTCCAACAGGCAGAGCATGCTTGAGCAAAATGATAAAATGGTCGGTACTGGAAAATATGCATGTGTCAATTGTACGGATATTTTTAATAAGCTATCCTTATATTATCAATGAGCCTGATACAATCTCAATGAAACAGCTTAGAATGTGCTGAGAAAAACTTATGCTGAAGATGTGCTGGTGTGCTGACTGCATGAGTGCATGGGTGTTGAGTGTCATGCCTTGCATCTGATGTAAACTACCTTGTCAATTTGCTGGCAGGTTGGTTTACTCGGTAAGTCACGTTGTAATGCTTGAGAATTAATACATCCATTTCGGCAGGCTGCATGCGCGCAATCGTATGCACTTAACCCGGGAGGTGTATTCTACCGGCACGGTTTACCGCGCCTTTTCAAACAATAACAATGATTTCACATTACATATGCCGCCGCAGCGGTCTAGGCAAAGCTGCTGCTGACACGAGCCCGGTCTGTAAAAACCACTGGTGGCCAACTGCAACACCTGCCACCGGCAACAGTCGGTCATGCAAACACAGCCACCTTGGCAAGCGTACCGGTGATACCCGCGGGACAGCGGAAGTACGACTGGTCTCCACCGGCTGCCACTCCGCGGCTCCTCTGCCATGTCAGCTAGAGCGCGCCCCTCCGTCTGACACATTTGTCAGCAGCAAATCCACGACGCAGCCAGACCCCAGTTAACAGCACAGTTAGTCAGACCCCAAGCCTTGCGGAAATTCACGATAGCAGAGGCCAATCCCTATCAAAGAAGGTACAAGCGCTAATATCTGCTTGGAAAAAATGTAGCAAGACCGCGTCAAGTAACTGAGCCACAGCAAGCCTTTAACTGCGCATTTGTTCTGAAGAGACAACACTCCTGTACACGTGGCGCTGTACAGGCGGCGGCGGCAGTGGCGGCGGCGGAGGCGACGAGGTGAGGAACATTGCCGCCCTGCATGCTACACATGTAGCTGCGTTTGTAGAGCATCGCATTGCCCTATTTCGCACATTGTAGGGCGTGCATTGTGAACTCTGTGTGTACGGCAGGGCGCAGTGTGCAAGCAGAGAAGTTGTGTGCGTGCATGTGTGCAATGGCGGCGGCGGTGGTGGCGGCGAGCTGTGCGCCCAGCGCGTTGTGCATGAGGTTAAGGGAGTTGCCGAGCTCAAGCGGGAGGGTGCGAGGCGGGGCTGCGGACATACAAGGTGCAGTAGCCAGGAGGCGCAGCTGGGAAACGTCCGTACCTGTCAGGGCTGTCCTGGAAGGCAATGAGAACAAGAATGGGTTCTGGCAGGCACCCTGGCTGAATGTATGGGCCCGCAAATCCTCATCTGAACCTCCCAGCCAGGTGCAGTTGCATACAAGACCATTGTTCATAGGATTCGCAATGACACACTTCATACACATGCACTCAGATTCACATATACGAGAACATGTGCATATGAACCAATGCACTTACAAACGGACTGCATGCATGTGTTCAGTGCGTGTCACTTGCTGACAAGTCTCACGCATGCACCACGCAGCCAGCGGCCTCATGGTCGTCATCCCCAACGGCATCATCCTCGTCAGCAGCAATGGCAACCGCAGCCATGCAAGAGCTCGCGGAGGATGTTGCTGAGGAGGAGCAGCGCCTCGACCTTCTTGTCGCTGATGAGCGCTATGAGGAAGCTGCACAGGTATGCTCATTGGTGTAACACTACATTACCTCCTATAATCAGAAACAAGCATGTTGCCTTCTTTTGCATTCACCGCTCAACAACTCCTTTCTTGCTCAGGTGAGAGACCACCTGGAGGTGTTGCGGCTGCGCTTGCGTGTGATGCAAACGGTCACGAGAACACCATTGAAGTTCCGAGTTGGGGATGTTGTACGCCACAAGCGCTATGGTGCGTGTTTGTTGTTCCACAGTTGGGCGGTGGCCTCTCATACCTCATGGCCATATTGCACCTCGCTCATGTTAGATTACTTACTTAGTCGTTGAACAGGGTACAAGGGTGTGATATACGGCCACGATAACACATGTACGGCGTCCGAGACGTGGGTGAATATGATGCATGTGGACGCATTGCCCCACGGCCGGTAAGCAAGTGGCTTGCAATGTATGTCCTTTTATGTCCGCATGTGTTCATGTGCTCATAGTGTGCTTGCTCACACAGAGACCAGCCATTCTACCATGTGCTGGTGGACTTGCACGACAGGCCCGCGGTGGTGAACACGTACGTGGCGCAGGAGAACTTGGAGGATTACAGGGTGACGGGGTCCACGCTGATTGAGCACCCCCTCATCAAGGAGTTGTTTGTGGGTATTGATGATACGGGCTGTTATCGGCCTGGACGCAAGCTTCGATCAAAGTACCCCGATGACTGGTGATGCGCGCCAAGGGGAGAGGGGTTGATCAAAGGCTGGTTGTATATAGTGGTGAGGCTGGCCTTGTGTGAATATGTTAGATTCGTTGCGTGAACGCAGAAAGCAAGGGACACGCTGTAACATATTGTAAACTGCGAGGCTTATGGTTTGTAACATTACATCTCTGGGCAGGGCTTCTCATGCCTCAATACCTGTGCTGTGAATCCTGTGGTTTGCGCGCAGTATAGCAGTAATGAGTCATGACAGATGCATTTGCACGACGTGAAGTAGTTTAGCTGCATTTGGCAGCCATTTGTGTGGCCACCATGACAGAAGCATACTGCGCACAACTCATCGAACACTATTGACACTACCAGCAGTTCAACAGCACACGGCGTTTATGCTTTCAACTTGTGTGGCGCAGAGGCTGAGAGCGATTAACGGTGTGATTGTTTAGCTGCATATAGCAGCATGCATTTGTGTGGCCATTGTGTGGCCATGAAATGCAGCTGGACACTCACACACTGGTTGTGCGAGTCGCAGTTAGATCGACACAATCAGAGCACAATTGGTGAAAGCGATAGCTGTATGTCATCAGTATCATTGATTGAGCACATCAGTTGCAACAACAATGACATGAAGCATTGAAGAGGGAATGCAGTCCATGAAATGCAGCTGGACACTCAAACACTGGTTGTGCGAGTCGCAATTAGAGCGACACAATTAAAACACAATTGGTGAAAGCGATAGCTGTATGTCATCATTATCATTGATTGAGCACATCAGTTGCAACAACAATGACATGAAGCATTGAAGAGGGAATGCAGTCCAACCAATCGACCTCGCTATCCAAGTAACATGCGGCTACAGGTCGCAACACTGTCTCTCTCAGACAGTCAGCAGGCTGTTCCCATGCGGGCTCTCTACACACTGCGGTGCCTCGGGATCGTGGTGCCACGTCCCGTCAACGATAAACTTGTACTCATAGACGCCGGGAGGCAACTGCATCGTCACTTGCCAAAGGGCCGGTTTGCCCGAGTGCCCATCCGGAAGACTACTATCGTCACGCGTAAGATCCACTCGTTCTGCCCACTGCAAGTACCATGCACATGTTTGGGAATGTGCATGCTTCTTACACAATGAGTGGTGCCATAACGTTTGCAACGCTCTCTAACCAAAAGTGACGGATGAGTGTCAAACTTAAGCATACCTCATTGAAGCTGCCGGATACAGACACTTTTTCTCCGCCGCCTGCCCATCGAAGGACTGTTGGGATGGTTGGCGTCGGGGCAGCACACAGCATGACGCATGCGAGTGGTGGGAGCCGCAGACTTAGTGTGTACTGCTCTGCTGCTTTGCTGTGTGGGCTGTAGCCTCGGAAGTGGGGGCTGACATTGCCATCTGCAGATTGAGAGAACTGTTGAGCCAATGCCTGCACACTGCATTACAGCACCTCAGTTCCAGCAACAGCACTACGCACTCATGAAGGTGGCTGTGGATGCGTTCTGTTGTAGTCGATCTGGAGTGTACGCTGCGCTCCACCCTGAACTGGCTGGACTCCACGAGTGACTTCGCAGCATGTTGGTCTCAACCGCTTCAACCTGAATTGCAAGCATCGCATTGGACATTCGTCACTGCCTGTTGGTAAGTGTCGTTCTAGCTGTACATATTGTCATCATCCCAACTGGAACAATCTCACAAAGTGCAAGCCACTCACGAGCCAAGCAAGCATACCTCTTCAAGGCCATGCAGTGGGTGGACATCACTGCCACCAAACTTCTGTGCATCGCTGTTGAGTAATAGACGCCATGGACCGCGATGTGGCACTCGCACTCTATACTTGTCGCGGACGGTCTGCAGAGATGGCCCATGTTGACGCATAATACATGGAAGCTACCGCAACATGAACTGCTGGCACCACACGTTGCCATGCTTACCGGTGTAAAATTGAAGGCTGCAATCAAGGGCGGATGGGGTGAGCGCGCGCGTCGCAGGAATATTAACACAGAGTCACAAGAGTTATCTACATCTAACCATTGAAAGCCGTATCGCATGTAGTCGGCCTCGTGCAGAGCCCTGCCATGCATCATGTTGGCTTTTCTGTTGAAGACCCAGGGGTGCTGTTGTACAAACATTCTCATGCCGCACCATGGATGCAAAGCAGAGACAGACTTACTTGTTAGCCACGTATGCACGATTCAATGCAGCTACCCATCGCTTGATGCCTTGATGATTTTGGCCATCCTGTAGCAGATGCCAGTCAAGACTTGAATCATGGCTCCACTCTTGCCACTGTCCAAACTCCTGCATTTGCAACATCTTGCTCAGCAAAGATAACAACCAACCACAAAGCCGCATCTCCACAGGTGATAGTGATGATACCTGACCCATGAATAGCAGCTTTTTGCCGGGTGTGCCATACTGATATCCAAGCAGGAGACGCAAATTGGCAAATCGCTGCCACTCGTCGCTGGGCATTTTCCTCAACAGGGAGCCTTTCCCGTGCACAACCTCATCGTGTGAAAGGGGGACTATAAAGTTCTCAGAGTGCGCATACACATTGCGAAAGGTGAGCTTATTGTGACAGGTGCTCCTATGCTGCGTCTCAACACGAAAATACTCAAGGGTGTCGTTCATCCAGCCCATGTCCCACTTGAAGTCAAAACCCAGTGCCTCACGCGAGGTCTGAGTGCACTTGCGCCCACTGACCTGCGTTGCATAACAGACACTATGACATGCTCATCCCAAGGAACACAAACGGGGAAGGAGGCGCGTGCAAGGAGCGTACCTGAGGCCATGTGGTGCTTTCTTCAGCAATGGTAAACACGCCATCATACTCTTTATGCACAACCTCGTTCAGCTGGCGCAACAGGTTAACAGACTGCCAGTTCTCTTGGCCACCAGTCTCATTGGCAATCCATTCCCCCGGTTTTCGCGAATAGCTGCAGACACTCACCATTAGCTAAGCTGTTGACTAGGCAAACTCATTTGCATGTGTTACCTGAAATACAGCATTGATGCCACAGCATCAACGCGCAACCCATCTGCATGGTAGTGCTCCAGCCAGAACCGTGCGCTGCTCAGCAGGAAAGATCGAATCTCCGGTCTGCCATAGTCGAATATACCTACACAAGTGTGCAACCCAAGATGACATGCATGAAGGCCATCATGCAATATTTGGGCATTACACGAACTACGACCACATGATCGTCACACCTGTTTTCCAATCTGGATGAAACCCTCGTCTGGGATCACCATATTCATAAAGTGGGCTTCCGTCAAAGCGCGCCAGTGCATGCTCGTCCAAAGGGAAGTGAGCTGGAACCCAGTCTAATATGACACCAACCCCAGCATTGTGCAGCATGTCAATGAGTTCCATCAAGCCTTCAGGAGGCCCATAGCGTGAGGTGGGAGCAAAGTAGCCAGTCACCTACAGGGGCAATGTCTATGGCACGGACATGGCATGTAGAGCAACAACAATGGCAGATTGCTCTTACTGCATACGCTGAGAGCAATCTCATGCAGGTGCAAGCAGCACACCTGATATCCCCATGAACCATAGAAGGGATGCTCCATGACCGGCATGAACTCCACATGTGTAAAGCCCATCTCCAATATGTATGGCACTAGAGTTTTTCCCAGCTCACGATACGTGAGACACCGGAAACTTTCATCTGGGTTGCGCATAAAGCTACCAAGGTGCAACTCATATATGGACATCGGGCCCTGACAGAACAATATGAGATAAAGGCAGGCGCGCTTGTGCTAGTCAGGTTGTAAGGGCTGGTCTGCAAGTCACCATACCTCTAAGTGGTTGGCGTGTTTGCGGGCATCCATCCATTTCCTATCTGACCACTGCGCCGCATCGACAACGTTAATGACCAACCCGCCGCATCCACTAACTTATACCCCATAGTTTGGCCTCCTACCTTGTATGCGTGCAAATCCGTGACTACATTGTTTATTGGACACTGCCGTGGTGCTCCAGCTGGTAACGGTAATGACTGATTTGGGTAGGGCTCACCCGCAAATGAAAAGGGGTCACTTTTGTCACAGCGATTGTCATCACAGCCATGTATTTGGTACTTGTATTTGTACCTGCCATGGTGGATCTCAGTTAGATGTCACAACTGGCTTGTGCAATATGACTGTAGAGTTGATGTTGCAGGCACAAGTGGCTGCCTACCCCGCTTTGACGCTTGGCACAAACACCTCCCATACACCACCCTCAACCCTATGCATTGGGGTTGCTTCATGACGCCAATCGTTGAAATCCCCTAATACCGCCACTCCCCGTGCCGAGGGCGCCCAAACAGAAAAAAGTGTGCCTACCTGTGGGCACCCTGTCAGATGCTCCGACATGCAACAGATGTAGATACACGGATGAGAGTGACGCAATGAAGTGATGTGTACCTGGGCATCAGAGTCACGTCTACAGACGTGGGCTCCAAGCTTATTGTACAGCTGCGAGTGCAGCCCAGATGCCATGCTGGCAGCATCTTCGCCTGCGCAAACCGCAAGTTGTGAGTTTTTACATTGCTGTGACTGAAGATGTCTAGCTGTGACACATGCTATCTGCATGCTGGCCCATACCATCTGTGTTCTCTCTCCCAAAGGCCCCCCAACAATTACTACCTACATGAGGCTGCTGGACAATATGCAGTCCACTCGTCAATAGTAACACGCCCACTATCCCTCACACCGGCTTTCATTCGCGTTACAGAGAAAGCTGACCACAAGGTGTGACCATACTGGACGCCTTAACATAACTGCTCAGCTAATTGGTCTTGGCCTAATCATCTTGTTCGTCATGCTACATGGACTGACACAGTGTAATTACTGAATGGTGTGCTTTGATGCGGCATAAGGAACACCACTTATAACGCACAGTACAGCATGTGCATGCTGGTGCACGTAACGAAGTCTACAACACTGTGGGTCTGCGCTAGCGCCACCTCACGATACTGACCGTTCATGCAATGGTGCAAGGTCTTCGTTTATGATCGCAAACTGCTGCCAAGCAGCTGTATGCATGTGTGTACACTAGAACCTAGCGTTGCAGCTTATGCGATAGAAGAATAAGTGCGACAAGCTTACCCGTAAAGCGAACTTGCGAAATGCATGGCACACTTGAGGTGGCAAGACCGAGCCCCGGGCCGGGGGTGGGCCCCCACTGCAGCTCACCGGCCCGCGCCGTTGCTACAGCCGGCGCCACTTTGTTGGCTGCTTGTTTCTCGCATTCACATGCAGCGCATTGCTCTGTGAACTGCCCTTCAAAGGCAGCGTTGGACCCGCACCAATGCCAACAGTGTTGGGGACTGCAGACATGCATGTCAGTGTGGCAAGATATTCTGCCAGGTGATAGTGCACTCCTTCGCTAACATGCAGCAGTTGCAGTTCCTTATGCAGCACACACAACGTTTAATGCAAATACAACACCGGCGAAGTGCTCACATGGCACATAAAGCAAATCTGAGCAGACAACATGACAGAAACCCGTTGCAACACAACCTTGGCAAAAACAGTGCACATGTGCTGGCCACAATTGCCGGAACTCCTAGATGTGTTGCTTAACTGGAAATTACGACAGCAGTGCACAATGCGGCTAAACGACTCACGGAAAACTGTCTTCAAGCTAGTGACTCACCTCGACCACGACGCTTCGTATAGGAAACCTGTGTCCAAGCAGACCACCGCCCCAATGATTAAAGCTTTGTTGGTGGTCCTTCAATCCGCAAGCAATGCGTCGCGGAAATTCAACAATGAGGTCGTCCAGTGCCACACGCGCTCAATAGCCCAAGTAACAAAACGAACAACTCTCAACCCTGTCCCGGACGCCTCTCCACACCTCGCCGCCCTCACCACCACCACCACCGCCGCCGCTGTGGTCTGCTAGTTCTCGGGTCCGGTCGCCAAAACCCTAAATGTTGCTAACGCGACAAAACTGGTCAGCACAGCGTAACCGGCCACCTGAAGGGGCGTCACTCCGTTATGCTTTCTTGGCAGGTCGCAGCGTAACCGCCGCCAGCTGGGCACAAGCCCCGTCTTCCGTCGGATCCGATCCGGGTCCAACATGATTTACGTCAGATTGCGAGCCGGTTCAACGGATGGGAGTCGGAACTCTTAACGACCGGCCTGGTCTAGTCTGGCCTGGCCTGGCCTGGCGAGGCGCATGGAGCGCCGGAGACTTTATCTTTGGGCCAGCGTCGTGGCATTGTGGTTTGCTGTCAGTGCCGCGTCTGCACTTGTAGGCAGCGATGCGTCGGCGGAGCAGCGTCATGACTCGCTCGTCATGGAGGTGGCTGCGGAGGACTTCGACGACGGGGCGGGCCCGCTGAGCGATGGCCATGCGGACTACATTGCTGTTGTGGTCTACACCAGCTGGTGCCGGAAGGTCAGTCTTAGCGGTTTGGCACTCATAAGGCGTATAATGCATAGGATCAGTGCGCATTGCGTGTGTAACGCTCTGGTTTGCCCTCTGCAGGCTCGCAAGTTCCTTCCTGCTTATGAGGCGGCAGCGCAGCTGATGCATACGGATGCCTCCTGGACTCTCACCAAGGTATATTTGCACACTTTGTAGCATAGCACTCAGGATGATGCCCTGAGCGCGTCTTGTTGAAGCACACTGTAATTGGCATGTTTTGACGACACTGATGTGCAGTTAACGTTAGAAGCGTACAGCGTTGTGCAAACAGAACTGTTGATGTGATGCCGATGATAACTAGGCAGTGTGCCTAAGTTCAGTATGTTTGTAGCCACCAGCATCAGCAATACTACTAGTACAACAGCAGCCATTGGTCAGCTGTGCAATGCAACCAACCTCACATCTAATGCATGGCTCAGTTTTCTCATTGCGCGCATTGACAGCGCTAGCCAATAGCACCAATGTCACTCGTAAATTGTGCAGGTGGATGCGGAGCTGTCAGAGAACTTGGAGCTAACACAGAGGTTAGGCGTTGTAGGTTACCCGCATCTGTTTGTGTATAGGAAGGGACGGGCAGAAGCCATAGACTCGCGCAGTCACTTGAAACTTGAGAAAATGATGGCTGGCAACTCCTTTGATGCGCAGCAAGTGGTGTCTCTGCTGCGGGACATGAGCAAACCCTTGCGTTCACGAGATGAATTATAATGCAATTGGGAGATGGCTGCAGTGCTCACCAGTCCAAATAAGCAATCCGATTGTCATTTCAACTGCTATGGCATGGTAACTGTGTTCATCGCTGCTATGGCCATGTGACTGCTGCAGCTATGATTTGCGGTTGTCTCTCGCTTTGCGATCCTGTCGCTTGGATGAGCCAATCCGTGCATTGGTTGTGCAAAATTTCTCCTGAAGGACTACACTACAGTCATGAGCGGCAGAGCAAGTTGCATGTAAGAGTACTGCAGCTATTCCCACAGTGGAATACCATCATCCATGTGCACGCTACCAAGTCACTTTCTGTAACACAGTGCATACTACTCAGCGATCACATATCACACCCTCAATGCGATAGGGTGTTGCTACAGCATGTGCTGCCAAGATATGCTGCTTCACAAGTGCATCCAGCAACTACACTACACCCCCGCACTTGTGACGCAAATTTGACAAAACCCATCTGCGGCATAACACCACTTCACCTGTTGGAAACTAGAGGTTCAAAACTTGTGCGCCAGACAGCGCTCGTCCTGTGCCTGTGAACTCTGGATACCTCAATCTAAACGCTACCGCCACTACTGCCCCAGCAAGGGCAGTTTAAAGAATATTGTTAACAAGGTCTCAGCAACCACCTACTTTGCGACAGCTACCTCCGCGTTGGCAAACTTGATGCCCTTCTCTATGCTGCCCTTCAGCTCTGCCTTGAGGGCCTCCAGACCCTTCTTCTCAAACTCAGAGAGCTCGCCAAGTCCCTGAATCTCCTCAACACCATTGGGACCAAACCGCACGCGTGATGAGAAGTACGCAAGGTCAGGGACCTGCGAGACACATGATTGACAGTTATTCATTTGCTGCAGGTGAAATGCGTGTCCAAAGTGTGTGTGGACTCCACACGCACAGCCGGAGCTACAAGCTAAAGAGTACACATGTGAAAACATAAAAACATGAACACCAGAGCCATTGTAGGGACTGCATGCCACTGACCGCAGACACGTACCACTTTTGACTCCACGTATGCGCACTCATAGATGCCTGACTCGCCATTCAAGCCCCTGATGATGGACTCAGTGAAGCGAGCAGCAGCGTACGCCTGCAAGGGAATGATATAAGTTTCACATTAGGACACAAGACGTCAGCTTCAGTGAAACAATTGTGAAGATGGGCTGGCGCACATGTGGTGCACAAATCGCCGACAGCATAAACTCACCATGGAGAGAGTTGCAGAGCCGGTACCAGCCTTAGCCTGGACAACAATGTGTAAGCGCGCTGGCATTCACACATGAGACATGACAGAGACTGGAATGCACTCACAACCACAAACCCAACCACAAACCCAACCCGTAGTGGAACGACACAGCTTGCAAGTGTACACCTACCTCAACAACCTCCGTGCCAGCGTTCTGGATGCGCTCGGTCAAGGCTGCGATCTCGCTATCGCTGAAGCTGACTTTGGGCTGCGCTTGTGAAAGGAGCGGCAGGATTGTGACACCGGCATGGCCACCAACCACAGGCACATCAACCTGGTTGAGTGACAGACCCTTCGCGGCGGCGACAAAGGTGTTGGCGCGCACAATGTCTAGGGTTGTCACGCCGGTGACCTTTGTGGGGTCATACACGCCAAGCTTCTTCAGCACCTCAGCAGCAATGGGGACGGTGGAGTTCACTGGGTTGGAGATGATGGCAATGATAGCCTGCGAAATTATTAACATTTGCGTGTGAGTTGTTATGACATGAACACAGGCCACGTATTTGCACAACAATTGAGACTGAGCTTGTGTGCTTTCCTGCTGAAGTACATACCTTGGGGCAAACCTTGCCGGAAGCAGTCACCAAGTCCCGCACGATACCGGCATTGATGTTGAACAGATCGTCGCGGGTCATGCCTGGCTTGCGAGGCACACCAGCAGGGATGAGAACAACATCAGCGCCCTCCAGCGATTCCTCGAGCTGCTCCTTGCCCACAAAACCCTTCACCTGCAACATGCACACAACGTTGATGGCTTTCCAGCATTGGTAAACATGACTTTGCATTGACAAATCAGCTGCAGACTGCCAAGTCCAATTGCAATTATGAACAGAATGGAATCCGATCCATATGTAAAGGATAGCTTCTGGACCCAGTCCCTAACCTCGACGCAAGAACAAGCATATGCACCAAGCCATCCCCGCCCTTGCCACAGCAATGGTGCACTTGCACACAGAGTCAGAGAGAAATATACCTGAGTGGGAGTATTAATGTGCGACAAGTCAGCAGCAACGCCAAGTGTGTTGAACAGATCGTAGATGGAGAGCTCTGACACAAGTGGCTGCATCTTCAAGAGGAGAGACAGAGGCTGACCAATGCCTCCCGAAGCGCCCAGAACCGTGACCTGAACGTATATTGCATTTAGTACTCCCAGCATGACACAATTGCCAACCGGGGAAGGCGAACGAACAAGCAGCCAACTGGTGATAAAGAGCGCAATCCAGTTCAAATGTCAAGTAGACTGTGTTACCGAATGCGCACAGTAGCATGCACTGCACAGTAGCCACTGTTTTGAGTCCAAGAACTCTGCTGGGAGGCAGCCAATGCAAGATTACGCTTGCACACTTAGCTCATAAAGCCCCTGCTATGTCCCGTTGCATGCGCTACACGGCACCCACTACTTGGTTATCAATACAGATGTCGAACGTTGAACTAGCAGATGTACAAAGCAGTCAAATGCAGCACGAAGTCTCAGGCATACTGTACTTGGAGCATCTACCAGCAACGCACATTCACATTTTGCCGAGCCAATCAAGCATGTGTCACAAGACGACAGCATACCTTAGCAGCCATGGCAGTGGGAACACGCACAACCCGCTTGCCGGCAATAGCCGCAGCCACGGGGCGAGCCCGCAGCTGCTGGCCCCTCATGAAGGACTTCCTGGGGAGACATAGTGAGGTCTGCGCTGCTGCTGCCATCGCCGCCATGGTTGTCTGTTTTCGACTATCTGTTACGGGAAGGAAGCCAATCAGTTAGCCACCGCTCTCGTCCTTGATGTCCGCCCTGTTGTCGCTGTTGTTGTCGTCGGCGGCGGAAGCGGTGGCGGCGGCTACAGCTGCTACTTGCAGTTACAGTTGACTGCGAAGCTTACTCGCAAACTGACGCTAGCCAATATCGCTGCATAGTGGTAATACTCTATAGGTTTTGCCCGCTTTCGGTCTCTGAGACTCAGTTTTGGGCATCGATATCTCTTGACTCAACTGGTGGCTCAGAGCCACTGGCTTTGGTCAACAAGCAACTGGCGTTCTGACTTTTGGGTGGTTTGTCATGAATCATTCGGGTGATGCGACGGTGTCGCGCGCTGCAACCTCGCGGAGATGGTCGCGGCGGGGCAGTCGGGCGGGGGTGGCTGCCAGGTTGGCACGCAGCCAGCGGGAGGGTGAGACAGATCTGGAGTCTAGTGTAGAACTGGACATGAAACTTGAGGCTTGTCAACCTCGGAGGCCAGCCATTTGCCCCCTGGTGTCAAATTGGGCAAAACAAACGGTTCAAATCGTTGCACAGAGTTCATGTCCATCACAGGTTGAGTGATGAACACATGAGTGTGTAATCCACATATTGTGTTATACAGTGTCATGCGCATATTGCATGGGAACGATTATGATACACGAGCACACTGTCTATTCCGACTATTGTGATTCATTGAAAGTCATGCTTATGCTTAAGATCAGGATGGGCTTGACAAAGAAAAATGTTGTATTACTGTTTTCCTTGACCACTACATTCAAACCAGCTTGACTATTGTAACAACAATTGATAATTTCATTATATGTCAAAGTATGGATTGAACATTCAAATAAAGGATATAAAAATCATACCACGGTTATAATTGATGGGTCGTATTATGGTAATAGACCAACGCCATGCACTTTGTAGTACATATTAACATTCTTGCATCATACTAGCATATATTATCATGGTATGTGATATATCAATAATATGGCATCACATTGTACCATGCTTTGCATGTTAAATGCATATGGATAAGAACATTCACTATGGCATCGCGCAATGTTGCATAAACGAAAATCAACATGCAATGTACAGATTTTGTCGAATGCAAGGGGATTGGAACACATACCATAACTGCATCGCGTAATCGCGAAAATAAAACATGATTGTGCGATGTTCGTACTGAATAAACTTGATTGTACCTAAACAAGCTTGTTTAACCACAAAGGACAAACTGTAAAGTCACTTGAACGATTCAACATACCTTGGCTTGCATAGTTAAATAGCTAGCACGTGCACATACGCGTGTCTGGGATTTGCAAGACACTGTGTTCATGTGAAATTGTTCAGAACGAACATCGAGCGTTAGTGGTAGCCAACACGAATGGCTTCACTATGTACATCAAGAAGATGAACTGAAAAATGTACCACGGATACAATACAGTCACCCTAAAGCGCGTGCCTAACTATCAATGGTAACAGCACTCAGAATGAACTACCAACCTTCAATACTACCAGTGCTAGATACTACTCGAGGGCGACCCCGCTTTGCACCCGCAATACATCGTATCACCGCCAGGCGTGATCTACACCAGCAGCAGCACCAGGCACAGGGGCGTAACTAGCCATGTTGTAAATAGTTCCATGTTGACTGTGTTGTTACGTATGTAGGGGAAACACTTGTGTGCCATGGCAGCAATTTGGATGGAGGACACATAATAATATGAGAGAGCACGTGAGACAGAACATACGAGAGAGAGAACCCATGACGGGTTGGATGGATACATGGATGCTAGCTTACCACAATGATGCAGAGGGAGATGATGTGCAGGCCAAGCAGAGACGACGCGACGATGATAGCCTTCTTGGTCTCATGCAACTGCCAAACAACAGTCTCCGTGAGCCGATGTGCACACATCGGCGGAGTGAGTTGATTGCTCTCCCTGGCTTCGAGATGCCAGGTGATGCACATTGGCGAGCGTGCATGTGTGTGCATGTGCGTGCGCGCGTGCGTGCGTAGTTTACAACCCTCATATGCTGCTTACCGACCGCCAGCATGTGAAGCACAGTCCAGCTAGAGTGAACAACCCGCCCTCCCACACAATAAAGAAGACGCAGGCCACGGCCAAGGACCAAGCGGGTCTGCCAAAAACTTCAAGGCTGCATTGGGGCCATATTTATGTCACTATGGGACCCAACACTGCAAGACGGGCGTGCCGTCACACACACGTACGCTCACATGCACACATCCGCCCACACCCACACCCACACTACAATTGTAATGCCATCACCTGTGTGCTGCAGGATGAGGTTGAGCATTGTTGTTGTTGTTGACAGCAAGGTATGGGGTTCTGCTCCGGCATGAGGCAGCCGAGTGTTGTTGTGATGACTACTATTGTTGGTGGTGATGTTGTGGCTGCTACTCACGTTCTGCTTGCTGGTAGCGAACAGCGCTACTTTAGCACAGCGGATGCTAGGAACAATCTGCCCACATATCTCGCACTCGTGTGTCTTGCGCTTGGCGAGCCAACGTAGCGCGCACACGTAGTGCGCAACCGCCATGCTGCCTCGGCAACCGCACCTGTATGACACAATCAACATGTGTGCTCCTGTGCGTGTGCATGTGTGCGCTCTCAATAAAAAAGGGACATGTGTGCACGTGCACGGTCGAGTGCACACTCCAGGGCCCCGCGCGTGTGCGTACATGTGCTGCATGAAAGCAGCACATCTGTACAAGCACAAAGGCAGATATGACTACCAGTGGGATACGCACACACACACACACACACACACACACACACACACACACACACACACACACAGTACCTCAGCTGCGTAGGGCTTGTACCGCGCTCGCTCGCTGGCCTGGCGCAGTGCGGCCCATACGCCATGAAGCGACGCAGGTCCAGCCCTTCTTCCTATGCGTGTGCCATTGTGTCGCGTACACATGACCTTGGCCACAACAACAACAACAGTCACACTCTTCACTCACCTGCAGGCACAGAATTGCGGCATGTGGCATCAGCGAGGCGGGTTCGCATCCTTTAAGATCCACACCAAGGCATATGCGGCAAGGGAGCGAATTGACCTGCATGGTTGAGTTTGTGTGTGTGTGTGTGCGTGCGCGTGTCGTAAGCTCAGCAACTCTTTGAATATATACTACTTGGCATGTAGCTAAATCAGTTGCAGTCAGCATGCCATACCGAGTTGCCCTGTGCGAAACGAACCCAACCTTATGACACACGCATACATGTAGCAAGATTGCCTTTGCTTTGCCATTGGGTCCAACCGTGACACAGTCTTCTAGTAACAACGTTCCCGACTTGGGACTTGCGACCACGAGTGCACAATACGGCTGATCCTGCCACGTGACATGTGTCGGCTCAGCAAGGCAGATTTTGTGCATTGCACTGTCGGCTGCAATGATTGTGCCTGCGGGCATGTGGGTGGGTGGGTGGGTGGGTGCGGTGTGCAATTATGCAGCTCTGTGCATATGCATTCCCACCTTGTGCTTGCTCTCAGAGTCTTCGCCCTCCTCCTTCCCGCTGAGACTGGCAGCGCCGGCGGTGGCGGCCTGGCCAGCGTAGGTGTTGTCGCCTGCAGGCGCCTGTGAGTGGACGGCGATGCTGAGGGGGTCGTGCATTGTCACCATGTCATTGTTGTTCGTGTCGTTGCTGTTGTGAACGATGACAACCACGCTGTTGTTGCACTCCTCCGCCACCTCATCCTTGCCCATCATCAGAGCTCTCTCTCTCTCTCTCTCTCTCTCTCTCTCTCTCTCTCTCTCTCTCTCTCTCTNTCTCTCTCTCTGCTGTATTTTTTTAGAGTACTAGTAGTACTAGGTTCTTATTAGACTGGCGGAGGAGGAATTTATGTCCTGATTCCTGTGTCAGCGAGATTCAAAGGGGGAATCTGGCGCTGACACAAGCACCCTGCAATGTCGAACTCCTGCATTTTCCGCATTACTAGATTCTTGCACATTCCGCATGCATGAAGGTGTAAGGTGCTACACTTTACGTCAAGCATTTGCACATGTTGAAGACATTGACTAGAAGCAGCAGACTCTCGGAGCACAATGCGAGTGGGAACATGAAGGCGGTTATCTAAGATCTTTTCGCATCGGGTGTTTATGATGTGCTGCAAATGCTATGTATTGTCAATGCAAACTTATGGAGCATCATGCACGTATAATATGATATTATACAATATGGAGCATATTATGAATAACAAGCATAAAGCATGCATTCAAGACACGCAATGATCATACCATTAATATTGTGACAGATTTATACCATATAGTATATTTATGCAATTAGCTTATCACAGCAATTTTATACGACATCATCATTAAATAACATATGTGTTTTGCATGTTGCACATTTGCACTTAATTGCATTAAGTTGCATTAAATGTATCGTTATTTATTTTACTCATTAAACATTTATACAAGGCTCGGAACTCTAGTAGAATAAAGGGAGAGACGGGGGAGGGGAGGAAAGCCCATCTCCAATATGTATGGCACTAGAGTTTTTCCCAGCTCACGATACGTGAGACACCGGAAACTTTCATCTGGGTTGCGCATAAAGCTACCAAGGTGCAACTCATATATGGACATCGGGCCCTGACAGAACAATATGAGATAAAGGCAGGCGCGCTTGTGCTAGTCAGGTTGTAAGGGCTGGTCTGCAAGTCACCATACCTCTAAGTGGTTGGCGTGTTTGCGGGCATCCATCCATTTCCTATCTGACCACTGCGCCGCATCGACAACGTTAATGACCAACCCGCCGCATCCACTAACTTATACCCCATAGTTTGGCCTCCTACCTTGTATGCGTGCAAATCCGTGACTACATTGTTTATTGGACACTGCCGTGGTGCTCCAGCTGGTAACGGTAATGACTGATTTGGGTAGGGCTCACCCGCAAATGAAAAGGGGTCACTTTTGTCACAGCGATTGTCATCACAGCCATGTATTTGGTACTTGTATTTGTACCTGCCATGGTGGATCTCAGTTAGATGTCACAACTGGCTTGTGCAATATGACTGTAGAGTTGATGTTGCAGGCACAAGTGNGACATGATGAGCTCATTGACTGGCAGCGGTGACAAGCCCCATCCACTGTCAGCGTTGGCATCGACTAAACAGGAGAAATGCTGATGGCGGCGGCTTTCGCTGACAGCTTCCTTAGGCAAACCCTAAAGCCGCGGTCGGCAGTGACTTGCAAGTAAATGAACTAGCGCGGAGGTGGTGGCGGCACACCCTAGACTGCCAAGTCACCATCACGACGACCCAAATTTTTAGCTTGTGCGTGCATGCGACAGCAGCTGTCGTATGCATGCTAGATCTCGCTTGGCAAGTGAGATCTAGCATGCAGATCCAGCCTTGGTTGGTTAAGTAACGTTACACAAACAGTTTGCGTACACAAGGGCCTTATGCGGTACACTTTGTTTATTTTGTTGTTGCGTCCGCACATTGGTGCTCGATCTTGCACATGTGTGCTTGTGCTACTCACTCGGGTGCGATTACCGCGTCCGCTGCCTGCGTCTTGTAGCACCTCTACACCCTTACGGTGCTCTCGTCATTCACTGTTTGCATGCAAGCTTATCTGGCATGCACTTAAGCTGGCAATTGCACTTTGCGAGCTCCGAGCTGAGTTAGTGGTTGCAATGCGAAATCTCCTTTTACTTGGTTTAAGGAAACGATTATATGAAAATACGCATGACTGTGTGCATGGCCCCAAGCATCTTTGTCCAAAATCTCGTTAACGTGCAACTCACTCCACAGCATTCAGTCATCACTAAAGGTGCTAGTGTGCCTGGGTTGCCTCGGTGTGTTTTTTTGTGCGCAGGTCGCACAGCGTTTCAAGAGCCACAAAATGGCTGGGAGCATGCCGAGCAAGGACCGCCAAAGGTTTGAGGCGAGGGAACTTTGTAATAGCATTGACAGACCTCATTCCGGATTCTTCCTCCGCCTAAGTTGAAAAGTTGGTCGACAACAATCAACTACCTACAGTGCACTACTCACCAGTGTCTTTGGCCTTACAGCGAACCCAGCTTTGACAGTGAGGGAAATATGGCTACCACCTTGGGCAACCGCAGTGGCAACAACAGCAGCAACGTCAAGAAGTTGATCTTTATTGGAGCAGCAGACTCCATCATGGCATGAGAAACACGATTATGCAGCGACGTCATTACGCGGGGTTGATGTTGCATATGGCTTACTTACTTTTGCCATTGGCGAGGGGATAGAAAAGACGGCCATGTGTGTGCGTGCATGCCACTTACAGTGTGCGTATGAGTGCGCATCCATACAACTCTCAGATTCATTTACATAATTGACACCAATTCACATAGCCGTGAATACGACTGCAAGGAAACAGCTTGGTTCAAACTCGTATGTTGATAACATGTGTGCAACAGCAACCGCTGAGTATGAGGCTAAAGACACAATTGATTTAAACTTGTAGTTAACGTTTGGTAACTTGCGTGTAGTTAAAAATGCACACTGCGTCAAGCTAACATTATCAAGTTGCAGTGCAGCATAACAAAATGCATTGCTTGCTCAGTGTCATATACAAATTGTTGACCTGAAAAATAATGAACCATGTTCTTTACTTCAAGACGTCATGTGCAAGTATTGAAATCTTAACCAAGTTGCAAACCTAGCACACGCTTTTGTTTGGACTAAGCATGTGCTGACATTGTGTCACTATTTTTTATGATGATCAAAAGAAACAGATCGATAAGAAATTACAAGCTCTTTTAGGAGCTTATTAACCAAGCAATTGTGCTTTATACAATGTATGTGTGTGTTTTTATGGTAATGTCATCGTACAAACTTGCCTGTAAGCCGGTACAGATGCTTCACAAAACAAATGACTTTAATATTACGTAAGTTGCATGCATGCATGATAAGCATGCACCGATTATTTACTCAAGAAAGGATCCTCAACAAGTTTATGCTATTAAACTTTCCTTTACGCAATACAAACATTCTACACATGACGAGAAGAGTGCGAATTACCTTTAACAACCCTCGTTCTTGTTCCCATTCTTATTATGCTCTGCTCCCCTTGAATGTCACGACATGCACTTGCCTTGATTTAACATGCAGCAGTATCACCTTTATGCATGCCGAATGTGCAAGAAAATGGCAATGCCGAGTATATATAGGTATTTCTACGCGGGTGCTTGTGTCAGCAAGAGATTCCGCCTTCTCCTTGAATCTCTCTGACACAGGAATCAGTGTCGAGGGATTCCTCCTCCGCCAGTCCAATAAGAAGGAAGCACGCCGCTGCGCTCTGAAGTACAAACGCAGCGCACACACACACGCAGAGACGGAGAGAGAAAGAGAGAGAGAGAGACTTTGCCCACATCGTGATGGGCACGGATGAAGGGGCGGAGGGGTGCAGCAACAGCGTTGTCGTTGTCGTTGACAACAACAACGACACAAACAACAACGACATGCTGACAACGCACGACCATCTCAGCAGCGCCAGCCAACCCCAGGCGCCTGCAGGTGACAACAGCGACAACATCTACGCTGGCCAGGCCGCCGCTTCCAGCGGGAAGGACGAGGGCGAAGACACTAGTGAGAGCAAGCACAAGGTGGGACTGCATATGCACAGCTGCAGCATAATTGCACGCACAGCCACCCACGCACCCACCCACCCACATGCCTGCAGGCACAATCGTTGCAGCAGACAGTGCATTGCACGACCTATGCCTTGCTGAGCCTCCTGTCATGTGGCTGACAGAAGCCGTTTTTTGGTAATATTGTGGTCATAACACAGTCCCAAGTTGACATTGCAATCTTCCACAAGTTTGTCATAGGGTGAACCAATTGTTAAAGCAAAGAATCTTGCTACATGTATGCATTTGTCATGGGGAATTGCATTTTCTCAAGTGGTGACTTGGTACTGCCATGCTGACTGCAATTGAATTCAGCTGCATGCGAAGTCAATGCTCAAAGCGTGCTGAGCTCTGACACCCACACCCACCCACACACACATGCGTGCAGGCCAACTCCCTCCCTTGCCGCATATGCCTTGGTGTGGATCTTGAAGGGTGCGCACCCGCCTCGCTGATGCCGCACGCCGCGATTCAGTCCCTGCAGGTAAGTGAAGAGCTGTTGTTGTTGTTGTTGTTGCCAAGTGGATGTGTACACGACAAACATTCGCACACGCACATGCACACATACAGGAGGAAGGGCTGGACCTGCGTCACTTCATGGCGTGCGGGCCGCACTGCGCCAAGCGAGCGGACGAGTGCGCTACAAGCCCTACACAGCTGAGGTGAGTAGTGTGTGTGCGTGAGTGTGTGAGTGCATATGGCACTGGGAGGCAGAATTGCTTGTGTGCTTGCATGCAGTACATGTACGCACACGTGCAGCCCTGGTGTGTGCGTACACTCCAAGGCTGGCGCACGTGCATGCATGTGTGTCCCTTGTTCATTGCAAGCGCACATATACGCACACATGTGTACTTGTGTTCACATGCATACACACAGGTGCGGTTGCCGTGGCGGCATGGCGGTTGCTCACTACGTGTGCGCGCTGGGCTGGCTCGCCAAGCGGAAGACACACAAGTGCGAGATATGTGGACAGATAGTTGCCAGCATCCGCGCAGCCGATATAACGCTGTTCGCTTCAGCAAGCAAGAGTGGGAGTAACCACAACATTGCACCCAACACTAGTCATCACAACCAGCTGCCTCCCGTCGCAGAAGAAGCCATCCACCTTGATGTCATCAACAACAACCATGCTCAACCGCATCCTGCGGCATACAGGTGCTGGTTGTAGTGTGGTGTGGGTGTGGATGGGTGTATACATGTGCGCGTGCGTGTGTGTGTATGTAATATGCCCATTTTGCAGTCTTCGCTCCCACAGTGATTGAATAGACTTTCCCCAAATGCAGCCTGAAAGCTTTTGGTATACGCGCCCGGGAGTTGGCCTTGCCCTGCATCCTCTTCATTTTGTATGAGGGCGGGTTGTTCACTGTAGCTGGATGGCTCCTCAGATGCTGGTCATCGGTAAGCAGCTGCATGTGGGGGTTGCAACCACATGCACGAGCACATATGCTCGCACGCTTGCCAACGTGCATAGCCCAGCATGATGCAGAGAGACCAACTGCATGTACACTTGCTTACTGAGATTATTGTTTCGGCAGTTGCATGAGCCCAAGAAGGCTATCATCGTCGCGGCGTCCCTGCTTGGCCTGCACATCATCTGCCTCTGCATCATTCTGGTGGGTGCATGCTAGCATCCATCTTTTATGGGCGTTTTCTTTCATCTCAATGCCAGCACAACGCACTACATCTGTATGCACGTATCCATACAATTCTTATGTAAACATGCGTGCGTGCTCAAGCCCCTTCTATCTGTCCTCCATCCAGATTGCAGCCATGGCACACAAGTACTTCCCCTACATACGCAACAATAAGTACAAGGTGGGACTTGTGTGGTGCCTCACGCCCCTGTGCCTAGCGGGCCTGCTGTTACTATTCGCGCCTAGCGGCAAATACTGCGGGCCTAAACCGGGGTCGCCACCGAGTAGTAGCAGTAACGACGCCGCATTTATGCTTATGTTTTGAGCTTCTGATGAGAGGAATGCTGTGATAGATTTCATTCTCCATTTGAGAGAGCTGAAGGTTGGTAGTTCATTCATTCCAAGTTGCTGTTACCATTTATTAGGTATGCTCTTTAAGGTGATTGTATTGCATCCGTTATCCGTTATTGCATCCCTTGTATATTTCGGTTTATTCTTTCTTGATGTATATATCTAGAGTCATTTGCATAAGCTACCACGTATGCTAGATAATTCTGGTGTAAACACTACAGTTGCTGCAGTGTCTTGCTGACCCAGACACACGCATACGCAGATGCTGGTTTTGGCCCTACTAACTGCAATGGTGGTACCTGTCGTATGTAGATGTGTTGGAGGGCTTCACTTCTGTGTTACCAACAAAATGGTGATGAAGTCGCACATGCTGCGTCTTTCCCACAACACGCAGTGCACTTGCCTTTCTTACCCTCTGCATGGGAAGAACTCAAGTAAGGCCACATGCAAGGCACAGAACAGCACTACACCAGCCACAAACACACACGCCTCATGGAGACATAGATTGCCACCTCTAAATCCAACACCATGACAACAACAACAACAACAACAACAACAACCAAATACTACAATATTCACACCACTGCGGCAGCGGTCAAAGGACGCCATTGTCATCACACGAACGGCCGGGCCTCAGCTAGGCTATGTGCATCCGAGTCGCGAGTAACGAGAACGCGTAAATCAGGCATTGGCATCACGCCTGAAGGGGAAAGCTCAGATAGCAAAGCTGGGCTACAAGTAGCGTGTCTTCTTGCCTTATTCCGCCACGCATGTGTTTGCGAGTGCATTGTGTGTTGCAACAACTTGAACATTCACACCTGCACACTGCTGCAGCGCTAGGGGTTGAGTTGCCTTCTTCATTCTTCATTCTTTTACTCATAAACCGCTGACAGTAGATAACTATCAAGACAGTTAGAGCATGTTAAATACGAAATTGTATTGTATAACGAGTTTATGGATAGTGTACGAAAGCATCCATTACATTGCGACACTATCTCCTTCAGCGAAAAGAATTCTTCTCCTACAACATGACTGCCTCAACCTTGTGCGTTTTTGTTAGGGGGCACCCTGCATACCATGCAACATATTGCATGACATAATGTGCTCAGTGACTTCTTCTGCTAAATAGGCAGGGAAGAAATAGTTGTACTACTGTGAACTTGACGGCTCCACACCATCCATAATGATGACGCCTAGCTGTGTTCAGCACTTAAAGATGCTACAAGCCTTTTTGTTACCAGCAATGCATTGCTTCATGCATAGGCCTATCAGTCGGCACGGTAGGAATGTAATGATGTCGACTCATTATGAATGACTTAATTGTTTGCATCAACAATTACATGGATGAGCCTCATTTGCACTAACGGGTCAAGGTTCTATGCTCCGGGCATGGATGCGTTTACATTGCGCACAGCCAACGCCAGTGCCATTTGACTAATGCAACCGCTCAAAACCCTTGCAAGGGAACGCCTAATGCTTCACGTAAACAATCGCTCTTACAATTATCATCAAGATGTGTAGCGTCTTTCACGCACTGTGCATGAATGCGTCGCCGTTGCATGCAGAACTAAATGCTAGCGGCAAGCAATATGGACTGCGTGTCACATGCGATTTATGATTCATAAGTAGCCATTGAACGATCAATGCAAACACATGCAACCGCGGGTTGTTGATTGGATACTGATTAATTCAAGACTAGATGATATGTGCATGGTACGCGGGAGCCTCTTTTGTGTCATATAATGTATGGTGCGCGTGTGTGTGGTGGTTACAGGGGGGGGGGGGGGGGGGGGGGGGGGGGGGGGGGGGGGGGGGGGGGGGGGGGGGGGGGGGGGGGGGGGGGGGGGGGGGGGGGGGGGGGGCGTGTGCGTGTGTGCGCATATAATGCTTTTTATTTCATGAACGCCCTGCATGCAACCAACAAACCAATGAGGTTAATCAAGGGAGGGTTTGCGGCGTTAATTACTAACCTTTATATAATGAGGATGTAACGTACGTGCTGATATGTATGTTACGTAATTCATGTATGCAGGTGTTTACTTCGCATGATATCTTGTGCATGCTATACAACGCAGTCATATAATTAACTAACCAACAATGCCAATTGCATGCATGTCAATAACACATCGCATGACTATCATTCGTGCTACTAACATGAGAGCAAACTGTTCTCACACACCAATGAGTGACCCCGCCAAGAGCACGAGATAGCACACGATAGACAATATGCTTCTATTGAGGTTAGACAACATCACATCATACAGCCGCCTACCTAGCTTGGTTGCACGGTAAACCTTTCACCCTCCTCAACAAGCGATCTTACTCAATAAGGACATGCTGCATATGGTAAGACAGAGGAGCGGCGGGTGACGGACGTGACAGACATATGCGTATGCGTCGTGCTGCACGTACCACCTTTGGTAAGATAAGTGGAAAATGGCTATTGTAGGACATGCCTGGTGCATGCACCGTTGAACGAACTCGCCTGTCTAAACGAACGATGCAACATGTCTCTCTAGCCTAGGTGTGTGGAGACAGATGCACACACTCAATGCAAATGCTGCCTAAGGGGGGGTGTCACCAAGCCAGCATCATCTGACGCTTGTTGGGAAAAGGACAAAATTTTTACCATGCTTGTGTGTGGTTATGAGTTGACAGTTTCCCACCCACACGGACATTGTGTAGCGTAGCCTACAGTCAAAGGAATCCAGCGTGTGCAGTAGGCTGCACACAAAGAGAAAGGTTTACTGGAATGAGCATCATATACCCTTACGCTGGACATGTACATATAAGGCAAGTGGGTGGGGGCCCCACATGTGTTATGCATGCCAAAGCACTTCCGGTTATCGACATATGAGTTATTGCCGAAAACAGGCACGGTGCATGTGCGTGTCTTTACCGTTACCCCCACACAAAGGTTGTGTTGTTGCACAAGGGGCAACACGTGCTTCCAAACTACGTGTGTGCAGGCGTAGTGGTGATTTTGTCGTTACCATATTTAGCGGCCCAGACTAGCGCTGCCCACACTATATAAGCTCCCATCTCACCGCTCCAAATAGAACCTCGTAGTCTCTTCTCTTCTTCTTCTCCCACATTCTCTCCCACACTCTCACACCCTTTGTCTCCAACCAACAATGGCTGCCATGCGCTCTCTCCTCCTTCTCCTTGTTGTTGCGGCTGTCGCCAACGTGAGCGCCACTGTATCCCTCACACCCGGGAGCCACCCGGCTTCACAGGCAGCCACTCTAGGTGGGTAGCGTGTGTGTGTGTGTGTGTGTGTGTGTGTGTGTGTGTGTGTG
>RHPI01002161.1:264798-286362 GCA_009103225.1 Chlorokybus atmophyticus
CACACACACACACACACACACACACACACACACACACACACACACACACACGCACGCCCAAATGCAGGGTCCTGCCCTGGCCTCCTTCAAGGGCCAGCTGTACGTCTCATACGTCACCGACGTCCTCCCATCCTTCCTCTACTACAAGGTGATCAGTGTGCGCGTGTGGCAGGGGTTGTTGTTGTTATGGTTGCTGTTCTCGCACATGTGTGTGATACACTTGATTGGTTGGTTCGCTTCTTTGCTTCGTCTCATGATGGGTTCGTGTCAATCACAACCACACAGAGCTCGGCCACCCCTGCCACAGCGACCAGCTGGGCTGCCGGTACCGCCCTCAACGCTGTAGACACCTCCGCCAACCACCTGCAGGTGTGTATGTGTCACCCCCCCCAATCTCGCACGCATCTCTTCATGCTACACAAACAACCTCTGTCGACACACACTCACACACAACGTGTCTCAGACCGTCACCGTTCCTGCCCTCAAGCCCGGCGCCTTCGAGCTCCGCCTCGTCTTCAACGACGCCAACGGACCCAACCGCATCTCGCAGGCCACAGTGTACTAAAGGAAGAGAGAGAGAGAGAAAGAGTTGTATCAGTGGATGTATCAGTTTTGACCTGAGGAGCTGGGCTGGAGGAGCTTGGCTGACGAATTTTGCCTCGTGATTTTTGGCGGACATGTGTCGACAGGCCTTTTTGTAGTTGGCTTGGCTATTTTTTTTTGTATTGTTCTGCATTGTAGGGGCAATAAGTCATTCATTCATTCAGTCATTCATTGGCACTGTAGTTGGTAGCTTGTGTATATACTTTTCATCACATTGCCATTGTTGATTCATTATCAATCAAGCATTCTTTCAGCCCTACTTTTGTCTTCCTGTCGCGAATGGCTACCTGGCTACTTGTACATTGCATTGCCATGGTTTTACTGCTGTGTGTGTGTATGCTTACTTTGTGGTGATAATTTAACTGCTGCAGCTGTGTGAAAACATGTGCCATGAAACTTGTGCCCGTGCTGTTCGATAGATATTGTCATTGGTGGCTGTCATGCTTCCATGCTGAATATGTATGCTTGTTGTACATATACCAGCCGAACACAGTCACATCGTCCTGAGCATGCAGACAACATGTGTTGCTTTCTGAAGCAGGTACAAGACGTGTTCTTGACTACCTTGGCGTGGTGTTTGATGACTGTTACATGCAGTGTTGGTTGTGTAAACTGCAGTACCACATGCAGCTTTGCAACAGATATGCACACTCAGCACAACGTTCAAATGCATGCACACAAGACTGCGCGTGTGCGTACATGTCCTGCAAGCAGACGCACACTTGTACAAGCACACGCTGTTATGCACCTAACAGTGGCGCACGCACACACGCACAGTTCTGAAGCATGCTTGCAAACGCATAGCGACTACGAGCTGCGCTGTCCACACACAACAACTACGGACTCAGACACACACAAACACAGCCACAAGTCACCAACTGACACACTCAACGATACCCACAGCAACTATAAACTGCACACTCAACAAACAGCCTACGAGGCACAGACACACCCACACCCACACGCAGCCACAAACAGATGCACACATTGCGAAAAAATCTACATACTTCGCTTAATGCAGGTGTGTGACTTTGGTTACTGAATGGTGCATTGTGTGTGGCATGGTAGGAGTGGGGGCTAGGTGGAAACAGATACATGACCATGTATCATCCTTCACCTCAATGCCAGCACAATACTACATCTGCATACACACTCAAGCTCCTCCTTTATGTGTCCTCCATCGCAGCCATGGCACACAAGTATTTCCCCTACATACGCAACAACAACAGTACAAGGTGGGACTCATGTGGTTCCTTACGCCCCTGTGCCTACCGGGCCTGCTGTTACTATTCGCGCCCAGCGGCGAATACTGCGGGCCGAAACCGGGGTCGCCCTCTTTGTTGTAGTAGTAACGACGCCGCATTTATAGGTATCTTCGTTTGATTTAGCTTTCAATTGGAGTGCTGTGTGTGATAAAATATTATTTGTTCGAAAGAGCTGGAGTTTCTCTCTAACGAGGAAGGTTGATAGTCCAGCAACCTGCAAGTGCTGTTACCATTTATACTTAAGCACGCTCCTAGGGTGATTGTATGGAATTCCTTGTACATGTTTTCAGTTCATTTTTCTTAATGTACATAGTTGGGTCAATCACGTTGGCTACCACCAATGCTCAATGCTTTGTTCACCCTGGACACCACAGTTGCTGCAACATCTTGCTAATCCCATCCCAGAGACACGCATACGCACATACTAATTTTTGCTTGTTGACTACCATGGTGGTACCTGTCGTATGCAGTTTGAAGGCTAAACTCTTCGGTGTTGCGTGATGAAGGTAAATATTGTCTATGTTTCCACTACACACAACGGTGCACTTGGACAGTTCAGATCTGGGCTACACATAGGGTTGTTCTTGTAGTGTCCACATGCATCCGTTTGCGAGTGCATTGCGTTCGCAACAACCTGAACACCCACACACTGCTGCAGCGCAATGAGGCCACATGCTTCACCATGCTGGGTCTTCATGATAATGATCATGATCAAGTCAAGGACTCTTCGTGTATTGCACAGCCGAACTATATAACTGCCAGTGTCGGTTTTACTTTGGGACTTCTGCACTCTCACACTGACATGCCTTGTAAAAGCTCTTATCGTGCGCACATCACACGCGACAACGCACTCGTAGTTGTTGTTGTCACATATGCATTGTGAGCAAAGCAGCCGCAATAAAAACGTTGGTTACTTAATGCCACCCTCAACAGGCGAGAGAGTGCGTATCTTCTCAGAAGCTTATGGTTTTGGGACTGGGGTCGTACGAGATGATTACTGTGAAGTTGAAGGGCAATGTGTAACAAACGTCATGCACACGCCATTTATGATGCGCACAGATGCGGAAAACAACATTATATCGAGCACTAATTCTTGTTTCCTTTGGTCATAAACCATTGGCAATAGACAACTATTATAACAGTTCACGCATACTTCAATGCCAGATCGCATCGTACACCAATTTTATGGACAATGATTCAAAGCATCCAATACAGTGGTAGCCATCGTGCAGGCTGTTGAGATTCGGACACTACCGACCATGCATGGAGTTGGTGCAAGCACAAGTACACACACTCTACCAGAGCATACACACAAGGCTGATCCAAAAGGCTTTCTAAGGATTACAACAAAGTCATACCGCGGGCTTTTATACCCGCCAGTTCTGCACCTGTCTACTCTAGAAGCCACCACGACTTCTACACTCAACCGATTCCTGCGCTCTAAGTTGCACCACGTAGCTACTTTTAAGAGCTTTCCAACAAGCTATGACACGCGCCATACAATGACGTAACCATCGAGCTACAACGTTTCTTCTACAGCGCCTGGAAGTCTCCAGACTCCGGACTCGACTCCGCGCCTGGAACCTTCTCGACTGAAGTCCTCGCCTGGACCTTTCTCGACTGGAACCTTCTCGCGCCTGAATCTTCTCGCGGCTATTCTTATCCACAGGGCAAGCTGACCGGATACAAGAATATCCTCAACACTCCCACGCGGGCAGCTTGGCCTTTAACACCTTCGATGCCAACTCCTTGCGTACTTATGCGCGACGAACTCCCACGCCATCCTTTGCTCTTCCAACCATCTTGAAAACACTTCCCGCACCTCTCATGAGCGCCTCCTTAAAGCTCTTCACTTGCACACCCTTATTGCAACTCTCACGGTCATTTGCATGTGCTCCCACGTGCTCACTCTCGGCAACATCCTGCACACCACCACCACCATGTTTGTCCTTCTTGTCCTTGCTGATGCCAACGCCTCCTTTGGCTCCCATGGGCTCCGGAACTGCACCTTCAGCCTTCTTGACACCACCAGCAACCTCCACACGTGGAATCACTCCACCACTCGCATGTGACACGCTATTCGTCACCTTCTCTTGAGCTCCCGCTCCCTTATGAGTAACAGGCTCGACCTTGGCCTTCTTCTTCATCTTCTTCACAATTGGTGCTGACTTGGACACCTCCACCTTGGTCTTCTTGTGCATCTCCGCACCCTTGACCTCCTTAATGATGTAGAGCCCTCCAACGTTGATGCCAACCAACTTTGTGACACCACGCAGCACTACCCTTCCTATGTCCCCACTAAACACTGTCACAGCACCAACTCTCGCCGCGATGCGCACAGAGAATAGGCTAACCTCTAGCCCTGGGACATACAAAACCTCTCTCAACAACACTTGCCTCGTCCTTCCTCCAACCAGGGACAGGATTTTGGCTTCTCCTACACCAACCGCGAACACCTCCGTCTTGCCGAACTTCACCTTCATAGGTTTCTCCAAGACCTTGTACTTCGCCAACTTCTCACGATCACCCGTCATATGCCTCGTGCAACCCGAGTCCAGCACCCACCCAGCTGCCTCACCATCCGTTGTTGCATGAAAGGCAATAGGCGTTTCTCGAACACGTCCCGTCATGGCATGATGCTTCTCTCCACCACGCTCCTCTTCGTGCTGCTTTCTCATCGAGCAATGCACCCTGATGTGGCCCTTCTTCCCGCAATAGTAGCAGACCCTGTCACTCCTTGACGCTCCTCTACCACCACCACTAGAACCGCCACCATCACCACTGAAACGCCCATACCCATGCTGAAAACGATCAGTACCTCTTCCTAAAGTCGCTGAGAAAGCCAACGCCTCTGAGCCTTCCTCATGCTTCTTCGCTAGCCTCGACTCCACCTGCAGCAATCTTGGAACCACCTCGTCCACCGTGGGTTCTGCCTCCAAGCCCTCCAAGACCGTGATCACCGTGTCATAGTCTTCAGGCAACCCAGACAGTACTTGCCACACCAACTCGGACTCTTTCACCTCATAGCCAACGCCTTGAAGGTCCTTCTGCAACTCTCGTGCACGCGACACATACTTGGTAAGAGGCTCCGCTGCGCCTTGCTTCTTCAACCCAGCGAGCTCTCTCTTTAGCTGCACTTTCCTCGCGCTATTCTTCGCCTTGAAGTGCGATGCCAACTTCTCCCAAGCTTCTCGTGCAGTCTTGCAGCCATCCACCAACACCAAGTGACGATCCTTTACGTTGAGACCGATTAGGGCAAGCGCTCTCCCACTCTGCTGCTTGAACACCGAACTCTGCCTTGTAGACATAGGGTCAGCCTCCTCCGGGTCCACCCACTCCCACAAGTCTTTGTGTACCAGCAACATCTTCATGCGCACGCTCCATGTGTTGTAGTTGTCCACGTCCAAAGGCTCCACGGTCACCTTGTCGTAGTTGGTTGCCATCTTCCAGGACTCACCCAACCTCACAAGACTTAGCTAGAACTCCTTGCCTAGCCTACTGCCGTTATCACGCCTCTAGACACTTGCTAAACCAGCGTAGTGTGGGCCCATAACCTGTTGAGATTCGGACACTACCGACCATGCATGGAGTTGGTGCAAGCACAAGTACACACACTCTACCAGAGCATACACACAAGGCTGATCCAAAAGGCTTTCTAAGGATTACAACAAAGTCATACCGCGGGCTTTTATACCCGCCAGTTCTGCACCTGTCTACTCTAGAAGCCACCACGACTTCTACACTCAACCGATTCCTGCGCTCTAAGTTGCACCACGTAGCTACTTTTAAGAGCTTTCCAACAAGCTATGACACGCGCCATACAATGACGTAACCACCGAGCTACAACGTTTCTTCTACAGCGCCTGGAAGTCTCCAGACTCCGGACTCGACTCCGCGCCTGGAACCTTCTCGACTGAAGTCCTCGCCTGGACCTTTCTCGACTGGAACCTTCTCGCGCCTGAATCTTCTCGCGGCTATTCTTATCCACAGGGCAAGCTGACCGGATACAAGAATATCCTCAACACAGGCTAGTGTTCGATAACCACCCTCATGGTGAACTCGGTGTTGTGTTCCTCGGGAGTCAGGATGACGGCCTATAATCTCAAGTGTTTGCAATGCCTTGGGCTGCATGCTATCAACCTTGTGCATGTGGGCTAGCTTGTCTACCATAGCGGCGACGCGGCAATATGTGAGGCCCAGCAGAAGCAAGGCTACCCTCGTGAGCGCCGGCCTCCTCGCAGCAAATGCAGAGGAGGAGATGGAAGTGACGGAGCCGTGTTGGGACGGCACAGCGGTGGCGATCCCCACCGCCCCCGCTCACCCGTTTGTTGACTGGAGCGTGGCCTTGCTGGTACACGCCAGCATACTGGTCACCTCTCCGACGTCGTGGCAGACCCCGTGCCCATGCGCGTGTATGAGCCAACGTGGAAGGATAGACCTGGCAGCTACTCTACCACGCCGTACCTTGGGGTGGGAGGAGCGACTCAACGCTTGTGTCATCCAAATAGAGTGATCTTCCCTAAGTGTCCTCCTTCCCGGATATACACGGGGTTGTGCCAGTCTGGTGACCCTGGCTAGTCACACGCGTGCGCATGGTGTGCGCAACAGCGTTGTATACAAGGTTGCCTTGCACTGCACCGCTCCGTGGTGCGATGGCACACCAAGCCTCATAATCATAATGAGGATGCAGGCTAGGGTTCTTGTGAATAACTGTACATGTACACTTGTAAGACTTGTGCTTCTCTGTGCATCGGAGATGTTGCTCGCTGTGTGTGGACGACCTGGTCATGCCTCAAATGTGAAAATGAATGTTGACCAGGACAGCGAGCTCCCCTACCCTCTAATTGGCTTCTTACTCTTCAGAGTGGGCCAACTGCATATGGCAGGCCTCACACATCCAATTTCTTTTTGGAACCTTGTCCAATGGTGGCGACAGGCACCATATGTGCCAGCTAGCCATGCAGGTATCACACGGCAGCATGATTGCTTCTCTGTCAGCGCGTGCGCATCCTTCGCATCAATGGCTGGCGTCAGGAATAGCTGCCTTGGGGTCCACAGCCCTATCGATATTGGGTAGATGGCAAAGGGCATAGTTTTTCATCTGTTCTGCGCATGTTCTGGCATCACTGCCCTCGAGTAAAAGTACGCCGCTATTGCGCACCTCTTTGACTTTAAGAATCATATTGCTGGCACTAGTGTCCAGCGTGTCCTTGGTTTAAAGGTGGAGATAAATATATTCCCTGCTTCAAATTTTTGCATGCGGGGCTTGTAGAACCCGCTGCGCACTCGAGCGTAGCGCTTAGTGTCTTTGTGTTGTGCAATGACTAGTTTGTCCATTGCAATCGGTACAACGCGTTTAAACAATGCTCTAGCAGTGAGCTCTTTTGCAAAGCTTTGCTCATCTTGTAAATCTACAACCGCCTCTGCTGGCTTTCTGATAGCAGCTGGAAGCTGTGTGGATGGCGGCCATACAGCAAGAGGTTTGGGCTGTATGCTCCCAATGCAGCCTGTCGGCTGAACCTGTATCCCATCATAATCTATGGCAGCTGGAGATCCCAGTTGATGTCGTCGTGGCTGCGGCAGAAGTTGTGCAATCCCCCTTTCACAGTGTGCACCATCCTCTCGGTGAGTCCTATTCAGCTTGGGGATGGTTGCGATGCGTGTGATAATGATCAATGAAGCAATTATTTAGCAAGTTATCACATTTGATCTCTAAAACTCTGTGCCTTTACCTGTTAGCACCTCTGCACATCCTCCAAATCTGCTCAACATTTAGTTGAGGAAGGCCTCTGTGATAGTGTTGCTGTATTTGTTCACAAGTGGGGTTACCTCCACCCATTCGTTGAAATGTGCGATTATCACTAGGATGTAGCAATAACCTCTTTTGTTGACGGGTAAATCTCCTGCCAGATCTTAACTCCAACAATAAAACAACCCCTAAATGAGGAGTGGGTGAAGTTGTGGATGCTTCGTGTTGAAGCTAGCCTTCACCTTATCGCACTCCACGATCGTTGTACGATGGCGGCAATCATTGCTGCCACGCCTGCCCATCAATATGTCGTGGTCACTACGTCGCAATATGTTTTCCCTGCCGGCCGACTAAATATTGGCAACGGCCGTGCACCTGAGGACACTAATTTAGACTGTCGTGGCTCAGGCCACTTGTAATCTTGATACATGGACCTAATAGTAACTTCCGTTACTGTAAGGCCCTTTTAGTTACAATTTAGTCTTTAACAGTTGACTATGCCTAACTAACAGGCGCCTGTTAGTTACCTATCAGGCCTTAACAGGTGACTTTATATAATTAACAGGCACCTGTTAGTCACACACCAGGCCTTAACAAATGACTTTGTATAATTTACAGGCAACTGTTAGTTACACATCAGGCCTTATTAGGTGACCACAACTAATCAACGGGCACCTGTAAGTTACACATCAATCTTACTTAGGTGACTCAGCCTATGTGACAAGCCCCTGCAGGTTACACACCAGTCAAGCGCAGGCGACTAAGCCTAATTCACAAGCACCAACTAAGTAATTATTGACAAAATAAGGCATTCTTTAACAACTGAAGGTGACTTATGCCTGACTGTCGTCATATGTATTTGCATAGCTTGACTACACGCGACTGTCACTGACTTCCAGCATTGTTATGTGCCTGTGCTGTGTACATGTACCTGAAATGTGTACAGTGTCTCTCAGTCACTTGCCAAGGCTTGTAATTCGATTATGTGACTCGAATGCAGTTCTGTTGTATATCATAGGGATGCAAGTATTGATGTGCATGAGCATAATGACGATTGACTGAGCTGGTTTAAGATGCACACTCAGTCACAAGAGGCTTGTAGCTATGTACACTACCAGCTAAACGGACTACCAACTGCGCTACAGCTCCTCTCCATCATCGCTTTGCTCGTCATTACGGAACAAAGCACCACGCGCTGGGGCCTGTGGAGGAGACGCCGGAGCTTGCTCTTCCTCCTCAAACGGTTGTGCCAGCCAATCAAATGCCGCTTCTGCCTCAGCGAGCGGGTCACGAGCTGCTGTCTCTTGCGGCCGGCGCCGATTGGGATCTTTCAGGTATTCGACACAAGATGCAGTGCGGCGTTTCACAAGGGTGAATGGCTGGAGGGCTGCGTACCGTTGCCTCATCTCCCGCTTCATTGACATGATCATGATGTTGATTTCGCTGAGGTACTCTTCATGTGTGTCTATGCTGGCAGCTAGGAGAGGGTCTCCATCCTTGCCTTTAGGATGCGCTCCACCTGCGTAGTTTACAGGCATGTCTTAGTGGCATCGAAAGCCACTATTCACTGCAACGCGTCTGCAAGCCTGTAGTTTGGGGCTACAGCATTCCTGAATTGCTAATGCTGGAGTTCAGAGTGCTCACCGTAAGCAACAGGTATGCGAGGTGGTTGACTGTCAGCTGCCGGCGACCAGGTGTAGTGACGGCGTAAGACCAGCATTGCACGATCATTTGCCAGATTATGTGATTGCCCCATTCATGGATGTATCTCCGCCGCTCCGGGTCTGCAGTGTCGGTCACCTCAAATCTCCGCCATGATTTATCTGCGACAGTCATACCGACAAGGCATTAGTCACGAAATAAATAGTTCAAGTTGAGCCTGCACCAGGCTAGAATAGTGCCTGTGACTTACTTTGGAGCGCGTTGCGCATCTGGGCTTTTTGGGTGTCGGGGTCCATTAGGGGCGTCGATGTGCCTGATTGAATCGGTTACAATAGGCGAGATGAGTACGTGTGTATGGAGGCTGAGTAAGAAGGCAGTGTTGCATAGCAGACATGATGGTGAGGGACCCAACTTACTTGCGCTTGTTGCTGTCCACTTGTACTCCTTCTCAAGGACATGCTTGATCTTGGTGACGTTCTCAGACCGGACCTGCGTAGCTTTCTTCAGGGCGACACTCCAGTGGAAGGGGCACTCCTTAGGAGTCCAGTACACCTCATAGAACTTGGCCGCATCGGCCTCGTCGTCATGGTCGAAGCCAACTACCTGTCACGGGCAGGTTGGTCAGTGTCACGGTGCAGTGCGGTCATGAAGCATTCACAGCACCTGACACATGACGTTACGAGTAGTGTCCTCCTTGGGATAAACGAGGCTCTCTACCCAGTGGCCGTTTATAATTTCAACGACGGCATCTCGCAAATGCTGTCCACAGAAGAACAATCCGTTACACACATACACACAGTGTCACAGTGTCACACAGTGCTTACCTCGTTGCCAATCTTCTACTTGCTTGGGGAAGGGTTGCTGACGGCCGAGGTTGCCACGTCACGGCCAAATGCGTTTGGGTTGGGGGTTTCAATCGACCCTCTGCAAGCACAATTACATGAGTCATGCTGCCAGCCATGAAAGATGCAACCCTCGCAGTTGCAAAAGAAGAACAACGTGCACAGTGTATCCAGAACGTATGCAGTGAGTCACTGTGCTAGTCATGATAGAAGCAAGCATCCAAGTTAGAAGTTGAGCAAGAAGCAACGTGCACAGTGCATCAAGAACGCATGCAGTCTAGCTTGCCCTTGCGACTGCGGTGTCAGGTGGAGTTGTTGTGATGTGCTGGGCGTTAGCGCGGGGTCTTGCTGCGATTGGTTGGCGACGGTTGCCTGGTTGAACACTGGGGGCAATGTGGACAACTGGCGCCGACCTCCACGACGAGGTGCACTTACGGATGGACCACGAGGCATCTCTCCAACTGATAGTCGGGTGCCGCCTGTTTAGCTGTAAGTGGCGCTGCCGCCTCCAACGCTGCCGCCGCCGGTTGGCCCGCCCGAATGTATGAGGCGCGAAAACGAAAATGAGGCGGTTTTGAACGTCTAGAGTCCCGCACTAGAGTCGCACTTGTAGTGCGTCCTTGCTCCTATGGTTGATGGTACGACTTATGCATTCGTGCCATGCATGCTTCGTACAACCATTGTTACCAATGGTTGTGTCGTAACATTTATAGTACGACAGAGGCATCTCTCGTCCAACCCCAGCGATTGTCGTACAATGGCTCTATCGTACCATTCATGGTACGACAGAGGCATTGCTCGATCAGCCCAAATGGGAGTTAGCATGCACTCACCCAAACACGCTTCATTGATGGCCGGATGATGGCACGCAGGGGCACCAGGTCGATGACGGGTCGAATGTCAGGCTTGATGGGCCTGGGTTCGACTAGGAGGCGGAGGACCAGGAGTCGGAGGAGGCGGCGGCGGCGGCGGCGGCGGCGCACATCTTGCGAGAAGTTGTGGTCGTAAGAGTTCAAGCAGCGAAGCCAGCTACTACCGGTCGCCACGTTATGGATCATGGCAGGCGTCAGCAATGGGGCTGTCCAATATGCATCACCAACATTGGACAAACCAGCAGGCAAGCCATTAAAGACCATCTTCACACAGAGAGCTGCTTGGTGGCTCGCTTTCTGCAACAGGGAGTGGATCGGGAGCTGCAGTCCTTGGAGCCCCTTGTCAGAACCATGCGGGACCAGTTGCGGCTGTGGGAACAAGCACAAAGGAATGCAGAGGTACGCTCAACAGTCACATGCATTTCCTTGCAAGAGCAATTTGTTTTTTAGCGCAGTCCATGTGATATATGTAGCGTGGCTGCAGGCCTCCACTATTCACCCATACCCACCCTACAGTCAAGCCGAAATTGCGGAAGCAAGAGCAGATAGACAGAGCTGGGCGGCGATATGTTGTTGCCAATCTCGCTGTGCATGTTGACTGCAATGTCGGCTTCAATGCATGCCTACCTTTGCATGCTAGGATGTGCGTGAGCGTGCGAAGTTGCGCGCGCGTGCCGAACGAAGTAGGCTGGGTTTGAGCACAGGAGCGCGTGGCCATTCGTCCGGCATTCAACCAATAGTGCATCAACCAGCAATGACGCAGTCCATGCAATCATTCGTGCATCAACCAGCAATGCCGCAGGTGACTGTTCGAAGCAACCAACTGATGACGGTGTGACGCAGTTGACTATTGCAATTGCAGTGTCGCAAGCATGCAGCTAACCCACATGTGATTATTTGACAGCACCACAGTGCACTAGGTCCTGTTGGAGCTCCTATGCAAGCCTGGATTCAATCCCATCTACTGGTCCTTCAATCCCACTTGGTGATGGGCGCGACGGCAATGCGGCATCAGAAAAATATGCATGTTGGCCTGTTGAATCCCGACATGTCCATTGGGGCAGTGGCGCATGATGTGCCCATGGCTCACGAGCTCCGTGACGAGTCTGCCATCGAGGGTGGCGGGGAGAGTGCAGCCAATACCACCTTGTCAGCCCCCATGGCTTCCCCTGCTCCATGCAGCCCACGGGCCATTGTGGTAAGTCGTTGTCTTTTATGCTCGTGCCTTGGTAGCAATGCGTTAGGCACTGCATAAGCTTATATTCGTCCTTTGCAACATTGTGAGCCATCTTATCCTGGGTCCTGTATACAGCCCCCCTTGCTGCATGCACAAGTGGTCTCACCTGCAGCTCCTGCTCCCCTCCCAGCCAAAGCGCAACCACCTTCCGCGGCACCAGTCCTTCATGCACTGCCATCTCCTCCACGAGCAGCACCGGTAATTGCAGGGCAACAATCCTTCTTGCCGCCACCGGCGAGACCATAGCACAATGCAACAACCGATGTGGCTTCTGCACCTACCTTACCCCACCCGCTGCAAGTTGAAGCCGGCAGTCTACCCCAAACTCAGGTACTTTATCAGTCACTGTGACTCTCAGAGGTAGTGCCGTTCACAGTTGGACACACCATGTGAGTGCTGTATGCGCATGCAGCAGGGGTCACCACCTGCCAGCGAGTCATCTGAGGAGCTGGCCGCAACCCGCATACGGCCATCAGTCATGCTAGGTGGCCAGCTCGCCTCATGGGACCACTTCAATGCGCCAACGGATGGTAATTGCTTCTACCATTGTGTATTTCGCGCCAGGCCATCCATAGCGCAAAGTGTCCAGGATGATCACAAGTGCCCCAGCTCGAGCAGATTTTGGGCCATGCTGGACACTATGGACGACGACGGCAGGGGGCACACTCTCCGTAAAATCACCGCCAAGGCTGTCCATGCAGGCGTGGCGAGCAAAATCCTAGACTTCTGCAGAGCCACTGGTGCCGCGAGAGAGATGGCGCAGTATTACGACAAACTGCCTGCGACCATGTTGGCTGATATCAACTGCAACATTGACCTAGCCATAGCCAAGGTGCGACAGATCGTGCGGAGAAAAGATGTGTACGTCGAGCACCTGCAGATGACCATGTTTGCCAACAAGCTGGGCTTGTTCATTGGCTGCGTGACCGTTCAGCGCGAGCATGGGGAGTGGATGCCACGGCCCGGCAGCGCAGTTTGGGTTGAAATAAAGAAGCCCCCAACTCAGTCCTGGTGGTGGGCAACACTGCTCCTGATGAGCCAGAAGCACACTTTTGGCTGCTCAAGCCTGCAAGCACCGAACAGTGGTCGTGGCCTATGCATAAAGTGCCACCGGAGGTAACACACCTAATCGGAGAGTGGCGGAATGGCGTTGCCAAATCCCCGCTACCACCGGCTGTGACTGTCAGGAGAGAGGGTGTGCCCCTCCTCCCTTTAATCCCCTACCCCAACACCACCACCAGCCTCGCCGCCGCCGCCGCCACTGCCGGGGCAGTTGCCAGAGCAAAAGATGCTCTGGCTATAGCGGCCGCTGCGTTAGCAGCGCCGCCATGCAGCTGATATCCACATGAGACTCATGTCTCATGTCGATATCAGTGTTATAGTTAAGTAACACTACATTAGGGCCTTAACACTAGGTTAACGGCCCTAATAAGGCTTAATAGGCTGTATAATCCCGTTGGGACCCTTATTTAATCCTAAATAAGGGCGGGGAACCTCTATGGAGGTAGCACACCGTTACATTCCCCCCCACTTAGGTTTCAATGTCCTCATTGAAGGGTTAGCAAAGCCCCATCACGAGTCACAAAACGAAAGCAGTGAGAGAACCAGGGCCGAAGCGGTAAAGATGTCTGCCAGCACCCTTTTACCGTTCGCGTGTGGACACAGTACTCCAGTACCCCCGAAGAACCTCTTGGCAGTTGGTAAGATTCCTTTCGGGCTCCCATGTATTGTGTTCAACACCATACCCTTTCCATTTCACCAAGTAGGACGGCGCGCGTCCGCGTCGAGGCTTACGGTGACTTAGGATTGCTTCCACCTCATACTCAAATGTATTGTCACCATCCACTGCGACTGGGGGTGGAGGAGGTTGAACCCGACCGTCTGATCGGTACGGTTTCAGTACACTCACATGAAACACATTGTGAATTCGTATCGACATTGGTAAATCCAAACGATACGCGTGAGTGCCGACCCGATCAATCACTTTGAAAGGGCCTATCCAACGAGGGAAAAATTTACGGGTACCCACTCCCTTGATGGATATATTTTTGGTACTCAAAAGTACTGAACAGCCCACATCGTAGCTGGCCTCCCTACGATGCGCATCAGCATGGGCTTTTTGTCTATCTTGCGCTGCGCGCAGACAGTGCTTTGCCAACGCTAACCTATCCTGCATGGCCGAAGCCATCTCGCGCGCTGCAGGTACGCGAGTTATATCGGTTGCGGGCAATTTTAAATTCGCAGGACTCAGTGGATGCACGCCGTAATTTAAAAAGAACGGCGTTTCCTGCACACTCTCTTGCCAAGCATTGTTGATCGCAAACTCAGCCATTGGAAGATAAATATCCCAATCAGACTGATTTGGACTCACATAATGCCGAATGGTTTCTTCAATCACTAGATTGGCGCGCTCTGTTTGCCCATCCGTTTGTGGATGATAAGCTGTGCTCATATTCTGCTGAATGCGTAAGAAGCTGCATAGCGACTTCCAAAACTGAGCCACAAATCGCGGATCGCGATCTGACACGAAGTTGCGGGGCAAGCCATGCAACTTGAACACAGACGCGACAAAAACCATCGCCAACTCACGGGAGCCTATCTCCGTGCGACAAGGGACAATGTGGACCATTTTTGTTAAACGATCCACGAAAACTGCAACCGCAGTGTGACCTAATGCTGTCTCTGGGAGCTCAGTAATTAAGTCCATACTCACACTTTCCCATTTGAGACAGCATTCTGACGTAACGGCTTGTCACGCTGACATTTGTCACAGGTGTCAACATAACGCTTTACGTCAACAGGCAACGATGGCCACCAGTACAGCTGTTGCGCTGCCTTGGTAGTCTTGCGATTTCCAAAGTGCCCAGCGTACGGTGGGTCGTGTACATCAGCTATGCATTGCATGCGTAGCCCAGCATGGTCAGGTATCACCAAGCTAGCACCCATATAATACAAGTTGTCTCGTGCTTCAAGCTGTTGTATATTCTCTTGCCGTGAGAACCATGGGTCTAAGGAATACCCATGCAAAACAGATTGCACAAATGCATCATTAGCGGGCAATGTAACTTGCGTCGCAAGCAATTGCGCACGCATAACTGCCAATAATGACGGACAGCGACTTAAAGGATCTGCCACATTAGTTCTGCCAGGCCGATATACCCATTCAAAAGTAAATCGCGACAGAAACTCATTCCAGCGAGCTTGCCTACGTGACAAGGTTAGCTGCGTTGAGAAGTATACTAATGGGTTGTGATCAGTCACCACTGTGAACTGAACTCCCTCTAAGTAACATCGCCAAGTTTCGAGAGCATGTACGACACCAAGCAACTCTTGCTCAGTAGTAGTGTAGTTTACCTCCGCTGGGATAAACTTCCTACTTTCATAAGCACATGGTCTGCCGTCTTGCAGTAGTACTGCACCACACCCAAGGGTGGAAGCATCACTGACCACAGTGAAATGTTTATCCCAATTTGGCAATGCCAATACTGGAGCTGAAGTTAATGCTAACTTCACTTGTTGCATAGCAGCTTCTTGGTCTGACGTCCAAGAAAATGGCGCGTCCTTTCGCAACAATTTAGTCAAGGGCATTACAACTGTAGAATAACCCATCATAAATTTGCGAAAATAATTTGCCAATCCCAAAAATGATCTCAGTTGATGAATATTTTTGGGTTGAGGCCAATTCTTGACAACTTGCACCTTGCGAGGGTCAGGCTTTACACCCGCACCACTCACAACATGTCCCAAGAATGGTAACTCCGATTTGCAAAAGTCACATTTTGCAAGGCTGGCAAATAAATGATGCTTCCGCAACAAAGTAAACACCGCTTCTAAGTGTTGCTTATGTTCCTCTTTGGTTTTACTAAAGACAATAATGTCATCCAAGTAAACCATAACATACTTGCCAAGTATATTACCGAAAATTTTATTCATTTCCTTCTGAAACACAGCAGGCGCATTCGTCAATCCAAAGGGTAGCACTTTGTATTGATAATGGCCCGAAGGTGTTCTGAAAGCTGTCTTATAGACATCAGCGGAATGAATTCGGATCTGATGATATCCACTTGTCAGGTCTAATGTACTGAAGTATGCATTACCTGATAGTTTATCAAACACGTCATCAATCCGTGGCAACGGGTATCGATTTTTCACCGTGATTTTGTTTAAAGCACGATAGTCCACACACATGCGCAATTTTCCATTCTTTTTCATCACAAATAGGATGGGTGCGCCAAAGGGTGAAGAACTTGGTTCAATCAATCCTTTTTCCAATAACTCCTTGATTTGTGTTTCCATTTCCCCCCTTTCTCTAGGGCTTAGCCTATATATTGGCCGAAAAGGAGGATCACTATCAGGAATTAATGGTATAGTGTGTCCGACACCTCGGTCAGGAGGCAAGCCCGGCAACTCATCTGAGAACACATCTTGATATTCCTCAATGAGGTCTGCCACACCTTCAGTACTACCCGGCGCAATGTCATCTGATGAAGACAAATGTACCAGAAAAGCCGGTGTGTTTTTGCGCAACGCACGTTTCACCTGTAGTGCCGTGAGTAACGCAGGGTCGGGTTGCTTGAATTCCAAGCTATGCGACCCTTTCACAGACAATGTAATCCGCTTACCGCCTTTCTTTACTGTGCACAAGCGTGCACCCGTATCCAATGTCATTGTGACATTATTTTGCCATTCTTGGCCTAGTACCACATCAACACCAGATATGTTGATTGCTACTACTATAAAGGCAAGATTGGCATAATAATTACCAATTTTAACCTTCAATTTTACTTCTCCCGTCACTGGCAATGTACCCCCAGCACCGGCAGCCGAAAATGCTGAGGGTTTGCGCATGATTTTATTGCGCGCAACCCATTGCTCGTCCACGAAGTTGTGTGTCGCACCAGTGTCAATCAAAAACGAGCTATTCACACCTTGCATTGTGCCACTGAATGTCCACAACAAAGGTACCACTCGTCCTTGAAAGGTAGCCAAGAATCCGTGACTAATGCGGGGGTTGATTAATATTGCTGATAATCGAATTGTCCCAGTCTCGCGCTTGGTGAATTGTTTTAAAACAGTACCCCCTCGAGTATACTTCAACCATGGGCCATGATATTTTGGCACCATTGCTACCACACTCAGGGATCTGTGTTTACATTGCAATTCACTCAATGTGTGCAACACGTCGGTAAGCATGTTAAATTTCACATGTACCAGTACACAAGTATTTGCTTCCACTGTTGCAACATCAAACAGTGGTAACTTGTGATGTGTTTGCCATGCATGCGTCATTACATGCATTTGAGACAGATTATCAAACCAGTTAACTGCTTGTATCTCAAGCAACTGACTATCAACCTTTGCTACATCAGCCACAGCGTAATCCTATTCAACCTTCTTGGCTTTGCCCTTCGCCTTCGTAGGACAGGCCTTTGCAACGTGACCCGGCTGATGGCAGATGAAACAGGTGCGAGCTGCAGTAGGTGCATTACCAGCAGACGTACCACCAATTCGAGGAGCGAATGTCTTCGCTTTCTTCGCCACATGTACACTCGGCGGAGGATAGCGCTTTATTCCCCCCCCTTGCGGCTTGGCCATAGCTGTCACGTTCGACTTTTCCTGCACGACCGTGTCATCATTGTACAGGTAAACACTTAGCTTTTGCAGCTTGGCCAAGTCATCAGGAACCCAAGGAAGCCCCGTTGCAGTGTTGTACTGCAGCTGATCGCGAACACGCGCATCCAAGCCACGCTTGTACAACTCGAACTGCTCAGCTTTGTCCATAGGCATCAGGCCGCTATTGGCACGACCAACTAATGCTTGGAACTCCTGCAGATACACTGATGCTGCTCGACCATTCTGTCGCAACTTGCTAAGTTTGTTACGAGCCTGAGTAGCCGGATCCATGCCACCATAGCGCTCCATCAGAAACTGAAACAGTGCTGGTACTGTCTTCACAGCGCCATGCTCTGTTTGTCGTGCCCACTCGGCGAGAGCATCAGATGGCATAAGCAACTCAGCAACGGCAACGTGCTCACCCACCGGGCGCTTTAGCGCTGTCAGGTAATGTTCGACAGTCACCACCCAATCATGGATACTTACACTACCGTTAGGCTTGAACTTTTCAGGTTTGTTCAATGCCGTAACCGGCAGCCCCACTGATGCGCCAACTGATGAAGCAGCACCCGCTACTTGCTGACGCAGCGCCATCAACTCAGATTGCATCGCATCGAGGCGTGCCTCCAACTTCACTCGGCCAGCCAACTTATTTTCCAAGTTAGGTCCCAAGTACCAGAACACATCCTTGCAACGCTGCTGCGTTTCAACCATCAAGTTGGCTAAGGCCTCAAACGCCATCCGCTTCCCTTCGTATGGGAGCGGCCTATCGTAGACGGCCATCAGAGCAGCCACTTTTGGATCACCACGCACGAGTGGCGGAACATTGTTCGTCAACTCGTGCTCAATCATGCGGATCACCATCTCCTTACTAGTGCGAGGGAGAGTGGCAAAATCTGTTTCATAGCCATTACGAACCTTCTGCGCCCATGCATCCCACACTTCTTGACGAAGCTGCGGGTGGGCGTCAAGTAAAGTCTTGCGCTCGCGCGCATACTTTTCAATGGCTCCGCCAATGACACTCGGTGTGTCCATTACAGCTGGCTCACTGTGGGTAGACAGGTCGGGGGAAGCTTCGCTATCTTGCTTAGCCTCTTCTTCCTTGTCACTGTCAGTGAGCTTATAGCTCTCACTCGTGTCCGAGTCCCTCACTTTGTCATCACTGGATGGCTCATATGAGGATGATGAATCAGGGACGGTGAAGTACTTTTCACCTCCCTCTCCTTGGTCAGACATCTGCCCAAGGATAACACTGTTCAAATAGTGCACAAACACGGAAAGTTGTGCACTATGAAAACGTCGAATACTAGTGATTTTGTCCTGTCAAGTTTGGAGGGGTAAACGTGGAGTATTCAGCCCAAACAAGAGCTCTCCACACACCTCTCAACTAGACAATCACTGTGCAACAAACCGCACGCGAATGCACGCGACGGCTCACGAGCTATGGCTGCTCAAAGTTTTCACTTTGTACAACCCAGCTCAACTTACAATCACAATTGACACCCAAAGTGCCAAAATCTCGTTGAATCAGCCCTACAGGCCGATATCGACAAGTTGTGAGTTGTGAGTTTGATATCGACCGCACAGAAAAATTCTGGCGGCCTCACCGCACTGACTGGCGGTACCGAGACAGTCGATGTTGCCACCGAACTGCCCCCAAGGGAATTTATCCAAAAAAATAGATAAAAAGCCCTTCACCACCACGAATCCACGTGGTGGTTAGCACACAAAGATTATAGTAAACAATATATGATTACTATGTTATGTGCTTGGATGCAATGCTTCAGGGAGGGGCCTGGATGGCCGCCCCCCTTCACACAATAACAACTAAACTAGGACAAGTTAGGCATGGCATGGCATGGCATGCATAGGCTAGGCTAGGCTAGGCTAGGCACCAGCAGCAGCGTTTAACTACAACAGTTAAACCACACAAAACATTTAACTACCGCTAGTTTGCCGCCGCAGTGCCGCCTGCCGACGCAGTGCCTGCCGCCGCCCCTGCCACAGGCCCCTTGCCGCCCGTGCTCCGATACCAATGTCAGGAGAGAGGGTGTGCCCCTCCTCCCTTTAATCCCCTACCCCAACACCACCACCAGCCTCGCCGCCGCCGCCGCCACTGCCGGGGCAGTTGCCAGAGCAAAAGATGCTCTGGCTATGGCGGCCGCTGCGTTAGCAGCGCCGCCATGCAGCTGATATCAACATGAGACTCATGTCTCATGTCGATATCAGTGTTATAGTTAAGTAACACTACATTAGGGCCTTAACACTAGGTTAACGGCCCTAATAAGGCTTAATAGGCTGTATAATCCCGTTGGGACCCTTATTTAATCCTAAATAAGGGCGGGGAACCTCTATGGAGGTAGCACACCGTTACAGTGACCCAGAGTGCTGCGCCAACGCCTCAGGCCTCGCCTTCGTGTGCTAGGCAAGAAGTAGCCGAGTGTTCTGCACATCCTGCCTCCCCTCAACCACAGCCACATGCTCGCAATCCCAATTCAGCACCCTCCCTTCCTGCCGCGGAGACTCACTTGCCACCGCACTCTGACCATCCGGAGGCATCTCCATCAAGAAGCAGCTGTAGCTCGCCCTCTCCCTCTAAGCTTGCCACATTGATCCCAGCCTGTTTTGTTGGTAAAGAGATTGATCGAGGTATCATGAAAGCTGCGCTGAAAGACAAAGGCTTCATGCTCGACCTCATGAAGCAACATGAGGTCGTGGAGGAACGGGAGGCAACCAACAAGCGCAAGGCTGTGGAGCAAGAAGATAACGCCTTACCTCCTCTGAGTGACAGTGCCACGGAGAGCGCCTGCCAGGATGTGCAGGGTGACAAAAAAAAAAGAAGAAGGTTGTTGGAACAAAGGACGCTGACAGGACCAAAAAAGGAAAGGTGAGGCATCGTTACAACATTAGAAGAAGCACAGCGCCTTGAAGCCTCACTGGGGCTGACTGTGTGTCCTGAGTAGGCACAGGCGGGTTTATAGCGTCAAGTGGCTGCTCAGCATTGTCCAGAGAGACAGCCGGTGCGGCACGAGCTGCCTAAGCTCAAAGCACCGACGCGCAGGCGCTTTGGGGGGCTGACTCGTAGTGCAAAGGAGTTGATCACCCTACAGTACGCCCAAGACGCGCTGCATCACCGCATGCGGCATGCCTCGAGGTGGGTGACGAAAGTTTGCAATAAGTGGGAGCAAACGCGGAGAATGCGGTCTAAACAGACCTCTGGGGATTGGTCGTGGTTGGAACCCATACACGATATGGCCATCCGTAGTACGTTGTTGCCCCTTGCCGTCCTCGATATGATGGTGTTATTGCTGCCGCAGCAACCCGGCAATGTGCAAGAGCTATCTGCGGAGCAGAACTTCGACCTGCAGCAGATGTACCTGTCGATGTCGACTAATGCGGGTCGAGATGTGTGCCACTACCTGAGCAAACATACTGGGTGGCAAGTAAAACCATTCGAGCTGTACTTGGCATGCTTTGGCTGGCAGTGGCTGTATGTCATACGGCACGTCGAGCTGATTCTGTGGAAGCTCGAAGAAAATGACGATGCGGGGGAGTACACGAGTGACGACAGCCATGTCGAGGGCCTGGATGAACGCATGCTGGACGAGACCACCAAGACCAGCAGGTGGTGTATGGCGGCAGATGGGCGTCAGGTGATCGAGCAGGCAGTGGAGCGTTATGCTGCGCCATTCAGATGGGAGTCGCTACGCCTGCGACGCTA
>RHPI01002204.1:0-48948 GCA_009103225.1 Chlorokybus atmophyticus
TCGAAGCAACCAACTGATGACGGTGTGACGCAGTTGACTATTGCAATTGCAGTGTCGCAAGCATGCAGCTAACCCACATGTGATTTTTTGACAGCACCACAGTGCACTAAGTCCTGTTGGAGCTCCTATGCAAATTCAATCCCATCAACTGGTCCTTCAATCCCACTTGCTGATGGGCGCGGCGGCAATGCGGCATCAGTTTAACATGCATGTTGGCCTGTTGAATCCCGACATGTCCATTGGGGCAGTGGCGCATGATGTGCCCATGGCTCAAGAGCTCCGTGACGAGTCTGCCATCGAGGGTGGCGGGGAGAGTGCAGCCAATACCACCTTGTCAGCCCCCATGGCTTCCCCTGCTCCATGCAGCCCACGGGCCATTGAGGTAAGTCGCTGTCTTTTATGCTCGTGCCTTGGTAACAATGCGTCAGGCACTGCATAAGCTTATATTCGTCCTTTGCAACATTGTGAGCCATCTTATCCTGGGTCCTGTATACAGCCCCCCTTGCTGCATGCACAAGTGGTCTCACCTGCAGCTCCTGCTCCCCTCCCAGCCAGAGCGCAACCACCTTCCGCGGCACCAGTCCTTCGTGCACTGCCATCTCCTCCACGAGCAGCACCGGTGATTGCGGGGCAACAATCCTTCTTGCCGCCACCGGCGAGACCACAGCACAATGCAACAACCGATGTGGCTTCTGCACCTACCTTACCCCACCCGCTGCAAGTTGAAGCCGGCAGTCTGCCCCAAACTCAGGTACTTTATCAGTCACTGTGACTCTTGCCGTCCACAGTTGGACACACCATGTGAGTGCTGTATGCGCATGCAGCAGGGGTCACCACCTGCCAGCGAGTCATCAGAGGAGCTGGCCGCAACCCGCATACGGCCATCAGTCATGCTAGGTGGCCAGCTCGCCTCATGGGACCACTTCAATGCGCCAACGGATGGTAATTGCTTCTACCATTGTGTATTTCGCGCCAGGCCATCCATAGCGCAAAGTGTCCTGGATGATCACAAGTGCCCCAGCTCGAGCAGATTTTGGGCCATGCTGGACACCATGGACGACGACGGCAGGGGGCACACTCTCCGCAAAATCACCGCCAAGGCTGTCGATGCAGGCGTGGCGAGCAGAATCCTAGACTTCTGCAGAGCCACTGGTGCCGCGGGAGAGATGGCGCAGTATTACGACAAACTGCCTGCGACCATGTTGGCTGATATCAACTGCAACATTGACCTAGCCATGGCCAAGGTGCGACAGATCGTGCGGAGAAAAGATGTGTACGTCGAGCACCTGCAGATGACCATGTTTGCCAACAAGCTGGGCTTGTTGATTGGCTGCGTGACCGTTCAGCGCGAGCATGGGGAGTGGGTGCCACGGCCCGGCAGCGCAGTTTGGGTTGGAAATAAAGAAGCCCCCAACTCAGTCCTGGTGGTGGGCAACACTGCTCCTGATGAGCCAGAAGCACACTTTTGGCTCCTCAAGCCTGCAAGCACCGAACAGTGGTCGTGGCCTATGCATGAAGTGCCACCGGAGGTAACACACCTGATCGGAGAGTGGCGGCATGGCGTTGCCAATTCCCCGCTACCACCGGCTGTGACCCAGAGTGCTGCGCCAACGCCTCAGGCCTCGCCTTCGTGTGCTAGGCAAGAAGTAGCCGAGTGTTCTGCACATCCTGCCTCCCCTCAACCACAGCCACATGCTCGCAATCCCAATTCAGCACCCTCCCTTCCTGCCGCGGAGACTCACTTGCCACCGCACTCTGACCATCCGGAGGCATCTCCATCAAGAAGCAGCTGTAGCTCGCCCTCTCCCTCTAAGCTTGCCACATTGATCCCAGCCTGTCTTGTTGGTAAAGAGATTGATCGAGGTGTCCTGAAAGCTGCGCTGAAAGACAAAGGCTTCATGCTCGACCTCATGAAGCAACATGAGGTCGTGGAGGAACGGGAGGCAACCAACAAGCGCAAGGCTGTGGAGCAAGAAGATAACGCCTTACCTCCTCTGAGTGACAGTGCCACGGAGAGCGCCTGCCAGGATGTGCAGGGTGACAAAAAAAAAAAGAAGAAGGTTGTTGGAACAAAGGACGCTGACAGGACCAAAAAAGGAAAGGTGAGGCATCGTTACAACATTAGAAGAAGCACAGCGCCTTGAAGCCTCACTGGGGCTGACTGTGTGTCCTGAGTAGGCACAGGCGGGTTTACAGCGTCAAGTGGCTGCTCAGCATCGTCCAGAGAGACAGCCGGTGCGGCACGAGCTGCCTAAGCTCAAAGCACCGACGCGCAGACGCTTTGGGGGGCTGACTCGTAGTGCAAAGGAGTTGATCACCCTACAGTACGCCCAAGACGCGCTGCATCACCGCATGCGGCATGCCTCGAGGTGGGTGACGAAAGTTTGCAATAAGTGGGAGCAAACGCGGAGAATGCGGTCTAAACAGACCTCTGGGGATTGGCCGTGGTTGGAACCCATACACGATATGGCCATCCGTAGTACGTTGTTGCCCCTCGCCGTCCTCGATATGATGGTGTTGTTGCTGCCGCAGCACCCCGGCAATGTGCAAGAGCTATCTGCGGAGCAGAACTTCGACCTGCTGCAGCAGATGTACCTGTCGATGTCGACTAATGCGGGTCGAGATGTGTGCCACTACCTGAGCAAACATACTGGGTGGCAAGTAAAACCATTCGAGCTGTACTTGGCATGCTTTGGCTGGCAGTGGCTGTATGTCATACGGCACGTCGAGCTGATTCTGTGGAAGCTCGAAGAAAATGACGATGCGGGGGAGTACACGAGTGACGACAGCCATGTCGAGGGCCTGGATGAACGCATGCTGGACGAGACCACCAAGACCAGCAGGTGGTGTATGGCGGCAGATGGGCGTCAGGTGATCGAGCAGGCAGTGGAGCGTTATGCTGCGCCATTCAGATGGGAGTCGCTACGCCTGCGACGCGATAACAGAGTTTGGTGGCAGAGGCAGCTTGCACACCCGCGTGCACCATGTGTGCTGATTTGTCGCATTGAAGAGCCACCCCCCCCAGCGGATGGGGAGACGCCCTGTTGCAAGAAAGCGATGTGCCATGTCTGCATCATAGCACATCAGAAGACTGTGGCAAATAAATCAAAGAATCTACAAGCGTGTCCATTCTGCAAGCAACCTCACCCGTTTTGGTCGCCACGCCTGATGCAAGACGCCAACGTGTCGGCGGTGATTTGGCCCCCGCCTTGATGCCAATTGTGCATGTATTGTAGTTTTGTGTTGGCTTCCTGTGAACCATGTAGGTACATGTATAGTTGCAGCATGGTGCATGGTGCACCAGAGATCTGCTGTTGTTAGAAGCATTGGCTGTACATGTGTATGATGACTGCCCGGCGCATGAGTCAGTGCATGGCTTGCATACCTCGCTGGTTTAGAGCGTGGTTGACAGCAACAAACTCGGACAGCGCTCTGGGTTCCATGGCATGACAGCACAGTATTACTCTACGATCGTGGTAGTATGCGAGTATCCTTGTACTGTAGTACCATTAACAGATGGAGTACCATTCATGTTGATGCAGTACCATGCATGGTACTGCAATAGCGTATAAGGTACAGTCGTGCTTCACTTGAAGTTTGACCCATTTAGGGTTCGTAAGCTGGCAACCCTTAATTGTTGCCCATACCCTAAAGTCTCGCTCAGTTTGTGGGCAGCCGTGCCGATTCCTATTTTGCATGATGTCGGCGGCAGTAGTTGAATCACCCTCACCTAGGAGACCATGCTTGGTGTGCCCACAATGCAATGCGTACGTATGTGCCAATGGCCATAGGCAGCAAATGCGAGCACACTTGACCGAATGCCAGCGAGTGCAGACAGTGTGCCACGGTTTTAGTGCTGCTTGCTGGCATCACACCACACACAATGTCGACGTGTTTGGCTGCCGCCTCGGCCAAGTGCTGTGCAAGGAACCCGAGTTTTTCCATTGCGTGCAGTGCGTGTGCGAATCGTGCTCGCGCTCATGCTTCGAGTGGCGAGGGGAACCCATGCGCTTCTTCACATGGACAACACCGGGACATGTGGTTAGTGGACAGGTGGTGGATGCTGTGGAGGTAATCCACAAGAGTGGACCGCGACGTATCACTGCATGTTATGTTGGGCGTATGCTTATTTCATGCATGTTGAAGCTGTTGTCGCATTCAGAGCAGTCTTGCACGGTGTGGGCGTGGGCAGTTCCATCCCCGGCCGCTGTAGAGGAGGCAGACCATTGACCATTGGACAGCGCACTGCATCGGCTGCGGAACGCAGTTAAGTTGGGATGCAAGCAGCTGATCGGTGTGAGTGTCATGGTGCATTGGCCGCTGGATGGGGAATGGTATGCGGGCGTTGTGGAATCATTCAAGCAAGCGTCAGGTCAGCATCGCTTCGTGGCGTGCGAGATTGAGGACGCATCATATATGCATGGTGCAATGGAAAATGTCTTTGCAGGGCAGCACCGTATAGTATTCGATGACGGTGATCGACCACAAACCATCAACTTCAAAGGGCACAAGGTATTCGCGTACACATCAGCTGACGGGGCACGCCATGTTCTGCGCGCCGGAGGGGAGAACGTCAGTCGCAAAGTAAGCTCGGACGGCATCATTGTTAGTCCCTGGCCAGCACCACGGCCAGCCTTGACCACATACACGCCACTTGACAACAAGCTGGGACGCACACGCAGACCAAGGGCACTCGACCTATTCTGCGGCGGTGGCGGTGCCAGTGTCGGTCTATACCACGCAGGCTTTGACGTGACCGGGATGGACATAAGTCCCTCCTCTGAGTACCCGCTGCCCTTCATACACCGCGATGTATGCACCCTGAGTGCAGGAGAGCTGAGCGAGTACGAGCTCATCTGGGCCAGTCCACCATGCCAGGCCTATTCAGGTGCTATCCCGGCACCTCAACGGGCGGCACATGGCACATCCTGGAGACACCAGGATATGATACCGCTCGTCCGACGTCTGCTGCTTGCAAGCCAAGTTTGTGATTGAGAATGTGCCAGGAGCAGCTTCCTCATTCAGACCCAATCTGTCCCTTTGTGGCACGATGTTTGGCTTATCAACTTTTCGACACCGTCTGTTTGAGACACAGCCAGTGGTAGCTACCCCACCAGCACGCTGCTCACACGCGGGCAAGGCAGTTGGACTGCTATCGCCGCACCTGTCCGCTAGCGCGAAGAAGACAATCGTGACATCAAACGCGCCACAGCAGATGTACCCGGTCTATGGCCTTCCAAGCACCAGGGGCGGCATTGCTGCGTGGCAAACAGCGCTGGGAGTGCCATGGATGACCTCGGCCGTTTCCATAGCGAATGCAGTTCCTCCCGCAATGGCGGAGTGCATAGGGCGTCTCATGCTTGAAACAATGGATATGCGCTGTGACTACCCTCCTGTGTCATGGAACTATGAGGCTTGAGTGTGGTGCACTGTATTGATGCTTAATGCCACACGGCGGACTGATTGTTGAATGTTGCATGGATCATTCGATTGTGGTGACAGTTGTGCAGTGACAGCTGCCCGGTATTGTACACGTCCACATGCAAAAGTCTTAGCATACGATTAGCAATGCCTAACTGACTGATTTGCTCCAAACTCAGAGTAGTGAGACAAGTACATGTGTCACGTGGAAGTGCAGTGAACGTTCACCCAATACTTGCCCTCTTGTACACGGGCGCTGTCCTTGTCAAACATGGGGAGCAGCTGGACAATGCCTTTTACTTGCTCCAGAGTCACGACATCGAGATGTGGACCGCCTCGACGCTTTTCCCATTCCAGAGCGATGCACTTTGTGTCGCTCGTCACATCCAGCTTCGTGTACCAGCGGACAAACACAACCTCCTTCCACACGCGCTCGCCGCTACCACCCCACACCACCACGCGCAGAAAAAGGAGTGCCTGAGCCCACCACGTCATGTTCACACCGTCATCACCTTCCAACTCAAGTGTAGAGAACCAAGGCCGCCCATGGAACATCCTAGTTGCGCGCGCCATGCTGACTCATGATGTCATGTACACCGCTGCGCCTCCGTTCACCACGCGAACAGCACGCCACCCGTCGGCCAACTCCAGTTGTTCCCTCCTCAACCAGTTGTCAAGGGTGGCAGGCAGCTTGTCGGCAAATGGAGTCTTCAAGGCGACTTGGCGGCTACGCGCAGATCCGCTCCAGTACGGGCTGGACTCCCTCCTATCAGCACATCCATCCGTAGCAACTTGTCCGTCTTCTCCATGACATTACAGCACTGCTGCTGCGCCTGCGCTTTGACCGAGCGCATCTCGGGATCCACGACCATGCCATCCTCTCTCACATATTCCGCACAGCTCCATGCCTTCAGGATACGTGCCTGGTAGTCCCGGTTGTTGCCACCACGCGCCCACCGTTTGATATTTTGGGCGTGCGTCTGCTCCATGCGGTTGGCGCTGAACCAATCTGGGTGTCCACTGCTGACAATTGCCGGCCCAAAATGAGTGAGCTGATGCATCTTCTCGATCTTTCAACCTGACTTTCGTGCAGAATATGACGACAGTAGCGGATGCAGCATTGCAGCTTTGAAGGCAGCCAGCTCGTTGTCGGCTGTGGTCAGGGTCTCTCTTGTGTGTTCATGCGCCTTCAGCAACTTCTTGTTCCACTGGGCAAGCGATGCGGCAGCAATGGTGAAGAAATCGTTGCCCTCACTGTCGAGCAGCAAACCGTCTGCGAGGACCGGCAGCAGCTGCAGCACCGCCACTTTCTCCACCACCTGAAAGGAGTGGTCGGACAGGAAGAAATCTACTGTGCTTGTGGGTGCCTTGAAGTGCGAAACCCGCAGAGTCGCCTTGCATGCATTCAGCCTGTGCACATCTGCTCGTGAGCACGTGTTGTTGGCTTTTGTGTTGAACACAAAAGCAACACCACCGTGCCTGGCCTGCAGAATCTGTCTCGTGGATGGACGCATTCGTTCCTTCGCGGCGTCGTACACAGCAGCAAGCAGGTGGTCAATGATGCCTCCCAGCACATGCATTGCGTCAGGGGCAAGACGAGAGTAGCAGTCAGCTCCCGGCACCCGCGACTGTCGCCAACCCCACAGTGCATTCTGTTGCCAAACCACATTGCCTGGTTTCACGGAAAGCCATTCATCCTCACGAATGCCGGTAATTTGACCATTACCTCCTCGACATGCATGGAGTGCTGCTCTTTGAAAGCCTTGGCTGTCTGGCGTGCATTCCTAACACCGCTATGCAGGTCCGCCCGCAGCTGACGTATTGCTGGTGTGTAGAAGGCCTCGGTTCTCAATTCCCGGTCCCCATCTCCAACAGATCTGATTTGGTGATGAGACAAACATCGCAAGGATGTCGTGTTTGGTTGCCCGACACAGTGCGTGCGAGTGTGGCAGTCTCTTACAACTCGACAAACTCAGATGTTCTACTGACAACATCCTCCATGCACTGTTTACTGGCAGGCTGCATCCGGTTACAACCATTCATGCCCACTACTTGCAAATCGCTGATGTAGTTGGCAAGCGCGGGAAACACACGACGCTCGATGCCATTCGGGTCGATGAGCTGCAGACCTTCCCAACTCGCCCGCTTCACATCCCCTAACACTACATTCAAAGCGTCATGAAAAATCTCACGTTTCCGAATGGAGAACGATTCCTTGCCCTGCGCCCAGGTGGGATGCCCGGCCACTGCGTGAACCACCGGCAGAAGCGCTATCATAACAACCCCCATGTTGCTAGCATACATGTCCCAACTGTAGTTGGCAAGCGATGCCATCAGAGGGTAGCCAGAGCGCTTGCCCGCGCTGTCCAGCGTGGTCTTGTCACTGTACAGAATGGCAGGCGCCAAGTAGGACGCTTCCCCCACCTCTCTCCTCAAATCCACCTCCACATCCTTCCACCAATCGCCCGTGGAAGGATGGCCAAAGCTGTGCTCGTCACCAGTGTACTGGAGATTGAAGCCATTGGCGGCATGTGGATTGCCATACAACCGCGCGAGCCATACCTGCTCCGACCAAGAGCATTACTTACTATGCTGGCCTCAGAATAGATACTGCATCGATACTGCATTAGGTACTGCATTTCACAGACCTTGGCCGGCATATATGTGACGCAGATGTCCTGATCCTCAGGGTCTCCAGGCTTGCGCAGGTCAGCCGTCACGTAGTTCTGATACGGCAGCACACTCGCATGTGCATATGTGACATGGCTCTGATGGTTGAAGCACATGCACCGCACACCGTGAACACACCTCAGACTGAGAGAAAGCAATCGTGGTCCGGAGGTAGCTGGCCACATGCACACCGGTCTCCCACTGGAGCTCTTCCGTCAGGAAGTGTGCATTTCGGATGCACTTGATGATCCGCCCCATGTCGGAGGCCGACAGGCCTTGGTCGTTGTTGCACTGCACGAATGCCACTGCAAGAGCATGCTCCGAGCCATACCACCTGGATTCCGACGCGTGCGAAGGGACGCCTCCACTTCCATGTTGGCGTGCCACAGGTTTCTCAGGCACACGCACACATCGAAAGCCCTCGTTCACTTCCTCCTCCTCCTGTTGCTGCTGTGTGTGTGTCTTCTGGAGGAATCCTTCAGCATCAAGCATGTGAGCATCCTGGATCGAACTCCCCGGTTCAACATGACCCGCATCGTACTGTAATGGACGCTGGCCGACATACAGCTTGATCTGCTTGCACACCCTGCTGCTAATAATGTGCATGTAGACCGAGCTGCGTGTGGCGAAGCGCATGTGGCAATACGGACAAAGGACTCCCATATCTCACTATTAACGTCGACACAGGTGTCGCCAATGTAACCTGCATCATATCCAGCAACACGCACACCCGCCGCCGCCGCCGCCGCCGCCACCGCCACCGCTACCGCTACCCTTGCATGCCAGAGGCGGGAAACTTGGCCGCCAGTCACTGGCTCCGTCGTACCATTATAATGGTACGATCGAGCCATTGCACGTCCAGGGTGAGTCTCTGGATATTTTTATATACATATATATTCTGATTGAACCGTTTCAATGGTACGGAGATGCCTTGGCCAAAAGGTATAGGCATTGTACAAAGGTACCATTGAAATGGTACCTTTGTACAATGGCAATGGCAGTTCGTACCATTGACAACTCTGGCAATGTCAGTCCCCCTGCGCATGAAAACACCATTGATAGCTCCGCCAAGCTATGCCCTTACAAGGGCGTGATGCCGAGGGTATGTGGCGTTTGGAAGATCGTTGGCGGCGCTGCCAGGGGCGTAGTGGGCATTATGGTCGAGGTCCGGGATGAATTCCATGTTCGCACAGGGCGGGCAGGGTGCCGGAGGGGTGTCCTCGGTGTCAAACCCCACCATGCCTACCAAGGGCACAACCAATGACAACAGTGACTCGGGCGATATCTTATAGGGCTCCCCCTCCAAGTGGGCAAAGGCACACCACAATACTGCCTCTAAGAAAATCCGACCCACCAGCAGCTGCGACCACGGCGACATAATTGAAGGGACCAAACAAGACTGGCATAACCAAGATGGGTTACGATGCACTGTCAATGCCACATGCTAGGGTTCTTTTATCTTGCACATGCACAGCCTCAAGTATCTTGCACTTGACATACATTGTCAATACGACATGCACACCCTCATGCACAACCTCCAGTGTCATGCACTTGAACAGCATGACCAATCTCGCAAATGCATAGCCTATTTCTACTTGCGGGAGCTCACAAGTCGCAAAAGAGAAGCTGCGGAGTCAAATGAACGGGTAATCTATGACCTAGTTTAATGTTTCCAGCGGTAATTAAGTAGTATGCTTGCAGATTGCCATGTTGGTCAGAGTGAACCAAGAGCAGCGCGACAGGCTGACTGTCTGCCTGGCGGAGTGCAACAAAGCGGAAGACGAGGTAAGCGTGTGTATGCTGATGGGCTAGACCTCTGGCAGCACGCCACTCTTACAGCATTACTAAATGCAGGTGGTCACTCTCAAAGCGACCATCAAGCGCATGCGCGTGCACGGCGAGGCGCTGACATTCAAGCTCAAGGACGAAGTGGCCGCTGTACTGTCAGCGAGCGAGGCAGCGGATGAAGATGACTCCGGCGTTGAAGCAGAAGACTCGTCGGAGGAGGAACAGGAGGAGGGGGTTTGAGGAGGAGTTCTGAGGCAGGCACCACGGGTTGACAAGCTGCGCATGAGTCCGACAGCTATACTCAATGTTATAGGATAGTTTCATGCGCAAGTCGGCTGCTCAGTTGTAAGTGGACATACTCTCACCACTGCCCGTACATTGTATATATTGTGGGCTTTTAGGTGCAAGACCAAACAATCAGTCCAAGGTTTGTACAGAGAGCTGCATGGCATGTTAGTGTTGGCTTACGGCAAGAATTGCCAACTTTTGTCCAATGGCAAGGGTCACATATCAACAGCAGTGTAACGGCAAAGAAACTGCCGGCTATTGATGTCAGCTGTCCGTAACTACCGGTCAACGGCCGTCTGTGCACATCGACCAAAGGGTACCTGGTTGACAACTCTCGGCCGGTTAGTGCCACTAACAACCACTTTCGGCCCGCGGCCGTCTGCGTCAGTCCACTTAAGCCAACGGAAAACCCAACAGTTCAAAAGTAATATTTCAGGCAGCAACAGGCAGGCTCAGGCAGGCTCAGGCACCAGTCAGTCCCTCAGTCCTTAGTCAGTCACCGTGTAAAATTTGCGAAGGACTTGGAGAGTTTTCTCATGATCAATTGCTTGATGTAAGTAAAACTAATCATGCCTTATCGCCCGTAATGCTATGCAAATTGCCATGTTTCAATCATCATCAGTCTCAACCTGCACCGTATGACACCACATATCAGCAATGTTCACATGGACACCTTTGATCGCCCCTCTGATTGAGACTGCCTTCCACCAACCTCATCTTCCAACTGATAGTTGTTGCGGCTGTAGAGCAGGATTGAGGGACGATTGTTTGGACTTTAATAGAGTTGACGGATGCCAACGAACGTGGATGAAAGCGTGGCAAGGTCTTAAAAGTGCAAAAGATCTTTTGCACTTTTTTGAAGTGCAAGCTGGCTGCTGGCAGGAGAATACCTGCAGGGTGGCGTTTTGTGGCATGTGCAACACCATGCGCATAAACTTACTACCCCCGCCTACCCGCAATTTAACCTTAAGCCCCATGGTAAGATTGCGAGACGAGTGTCTTGCTCTTGCTTGCTATTGCTGCCTCTCAACAGTGAGCAAGAGTATGTGCAAGCTATCAAACACAAACAACACGAGGACGAGTGGATTGTAGCCCTTCCTTTTTCAGCTGAAAATTAAGACCTCATGTGAGTGTTGCAATAACGTGACATCGTTTGCAGATAGATATTGCAATCACTTTATGTGAGTTTTGCAACATGGCATTACAATCAACATGCATGTCAATACCGTAATGTCCATGCATGTTCGCGCAAATTGTGTGTAATCATTGTAGAAATAGATTGACTTGCTGAGTGTGCTTGCTGCAGACAGTCAGCAAGCATCAGTTGAAACAGGGGCCAAGGCAGAGCTATACCTATAGCTATACAAGTACCACACATGACCCATGACTTATGACTCTCAGGCTAGACCTCAAGCAGCTGCCAGCACACAGCACGTAGCTTGTTCAACATGCAGAGGCAGACGGACTCCTCTAAACAAGTATAATGAAGCGAGGGCCGGTATTATAAGAGCCCCTGTAGGCTCTGATTGGCGCAATGAGCGCGAGAACGTCACACGAGGTGTAGCAGGTGGTGATGAGCAAGTTGGAAAGTAAGTGTTGGGTGATCAGCTTGCCTGGTAGTGGATACAAAGGGTGTGGTGAGACAAAATTTGAGGCGCTAAAAGAGGACAAGTTAGAGTTGGCGAATATCAAGTAGAGGAGGGAAGGCATGTATAAAAGGTCTGCTCAGACAAACCACAATCATTTACAACATGCGTGCGTGTGGGCATGTGCACGCGCACACAACGCGGGGTTGAACACGTTTGGACCAAGTCGTAGCGCATGCCCTAACTAGCCAGGCTTTAGAGAGTACATGGGAATGGAAACAAAACGCTACGCTTGAGTATAACTTTCAAGGAATTAATCTCCCGCTAGGGTGATCCACCTTACATAATGACCATTCTAAAGCGTTTATAAACCAGCTTGACGCAACACATAAATACATGCTTATTTACAAGTCGCTATAGCCAACACAACATTATTGCTCCATGCTGAGTACCTTCCAGGCTACCCCTACACGTCACAAGCTTCTTGACCAACGCACAACTTCAACTGCGTAGTTATGGTAATATACTGCCTACTCAATATCAAGCGGTTATGGGTTTGCCAAGTGAATGCGATCATATCGAAAGCAACATGCCAATCAATCAGTCAATTGCTTCATCAAATGCAAGTCTATGGCCGGTAGCAAGACGCTCCTCTATCTACCTTGTGCGTGAGCAGCGCAGTAATCATGTTGTCAATTGTGTCATCAATTGTTTATGACTTCCAGTTGATGCCCGCTCGTCATCGCTGCACATACACCTGATAACATGCCACACGTCACTGATGAAAAAATGGCATAAGCAACCATAATCTGACTTCACAGGACTTGACAACTATGCCAGCTGGCTATACATGGCAGATGATACACACCTCAAACCTACCTCTATGGCAGTCAATGTGTCGTAAGGCTTGCCGTCGCGCGCATCGGTGACACAAAGACCCGTTATGCGCTGCACGCCAGGGACAAGCGGCACAAGCATCTGCAAAAGACAGAAGACAACAGGTGAAACAAACATTCTGATTGTACAATGCACGTGTCTCATCAGGCCAAATCTATGGTGTCATGTCATCCTGGCTCACCAGTTGAAACTGGCGCTGCTGGCTGGGCATCAGATCTTCAATTATCTGAGCAGTGGACAAATATGTCAGCACAACCGAATAGGTTCGCATGTATACATGCCGTACAAGCGACAAGTTTGTGGATATCAATCATGGGACCTGCACACTTGCCAACATGCAATACACGTTGAGTTTGCTGACTAACGAACTGAGCTGATTGAGCCACGGCATGCCTGGCAGAAGACTCCAGAGCTTCGCATCCATGACAGCATTACGTGCCTTGCATATGCGCGCGCACATGCACACATGCACACACAGTTGCACACATGCACGTACAGATACACCCACACATACACACGCGCACTCAATCTCTTCCACTCACCAGTTCCCAGCTGCCCATCAGAGCAATGTTTCTCGGTATACTTGGGTCCTCCGCTGCGAACGATACCCTCAGCGGCCCGACTCGGTGGTCGCTGTTGTTGTTGATCTGACATGTCAACTGCAGCGCAAGGTAGCGCATCATATTTGCATCATATATGCGCCAACACACTTGTGTATGGGTGCGTGCATATGCCATGCATAGACAGGTTGGCGTGTCACACCAACCTTGAAAGGGTGCTCAAGCGTGGCACTGTCTTGAAGAGACACCAACACAAGCTGTACCTCCTTCCACATGATAGGCTGCAGGAACAGTGACAGTGACTCAGCACAGGTGATAATGTGTGTTTGTGCAGCCACAAAGCAAGCTGTGTGTGATGCGGTGGATGATGTTGGCACTTACGGTTCCAAGTATTTGTTGGGTTTGCAAGCGCCCTGTCTCGCCAAGAGTTGATCGCCACGTTATCTCCAACTTGCCCAAAGTGTTGCTGCTATCTGAGCCCTGCATGTGCATTCATGAGCAGAGAAAGGGAGACATGAGCACATGTGCACAAAGTACTGACGTCATCGGCATTATTACGACCGCACTCACCTCGCCTGCTTTCTTTGTCAACTTGAACAGGAAGTTGCGCGAACCGCCATTGGGGTTGAGCATATGCGCGCGCGCTAGTGAGCTGAAGACAACACGTGATGTTAGAAGACAAGCTGCAAAATAGACAAGTGCGTGTACACGCACATACACTTACATTGTCATCCAAACATGCCTGTAAATACACGCGCATGCGAATATGTGTGTATACACACTTGCCAACTTGCAATCATACGTGTGTTACAATCAACAGGGGAGAGACATGACAGCATCACATACACCTTACTTCACAACACGGTATCACCTCACCTGTCCAGAAAGTCCTCAAACCCTTTCTCTGTACTCCCCCCCTCCTCCTCCCCAACCCTCTCATACACGAACCCCGCGCTCGGTTCTAGCCTTGCGTCTTCCAAGAAAAGCGGCCCTTTCGTGCAGTTCTCGATGCAGGCTTCCAGGAACGTTGCGTCGCCGGGACGGATGGAACGGACTTTGGTGCGGACGGATAAGGGGTTGGAAGCCACGAACTTGTAGTATTGGGGGAGGAACTGGCGGGCGCCGGAGTCGGAGTCGAGGTAGGTGGCGGAACACATCAAACTGCAAGTAGGTACACGCGAAAAGTGTTTTGAATTGTGAGGTATAGGTGTGAGATAGACGATGGGTGGGAGTGCGAGTGCAAGTGCGAGTGCAAGTGTGAGTGTGGGTTGGAGTCTGAGTCTGAGTGTGAGTGTGAGTGTAGGTTGGAGTCTGAGTCTGAGTCTGAGTCTGGGTCTGGGTCTGAGTCTGAGTCTGAGTCTGGGTCTGAGTCTGAGTCTGAGTCTGAGTCTGAGTATGAGTATGCCCACATGTACGACTCGTTGCATGTTCAAGCGCGAGTGCGGGTGTGTGAATGTGAATGTGACAAATGTGTGAGTATTGGGCTGACAGTGAGGGTTTGCTGTTTGCGTACGTGTGTGCGCCAAGTTCTTTGATGTCGTGCTCTATGCTGAAGTCGTGGCGGCTGCCGGGAGGCAGGCTCGTTATCGGCGTAGCTGTGTTGTCCCAAAGCGATATCCGCTGCCGCTCCGTTTGCAGCTCTGCCTGCCAACGGTGAAAGTCACACTCACGTACACACAGACACGCACACACATGTCAACCAATGCACTGCAATTTTCTCGTTGAGTGGCTTGACGTTGGCAAAACCAACATGCGTGGACTTTGTCATTAAGACAGTGAACGCACCTTGATGCCTACGCCAGTCACCTCATGGAGGCTGTAGTTGCCGACGCTAATGTACACTGAGAAGGTCTCCCCAAGATAGATCGTGCTGGGCGCATGCGCGATGAGCATGTGCATGTCTATGCGTGTGCGAGAAAATCCTGCACACTCAGCAACAACACAACATGCATAGCTATGACAATCACTCGTGGCGTGCTCACCCGAACGTGACGGGCAGCACGAGCATGCCGGTGAGTCCAAAAGCCTCGCCCGGCGTGTGCAACTCTGACCGTGCGGAAAACATCTCATGCTCGCCATTCTCTGCGCATGATCAGACGCTGCATGTGTGCATGCGCGCATGTGCTTGTGCTTTTGCGCGAGCACGTTCACTTTTTCAAGGCTTTGCTAGCTGAGCTTGTGATGGCGTGGCATAAACACAACAGGAGCATAAGCACAGCTGTTGCATAAAATGATATCCAGCTGCAAGTTTCCATTGTGATTGAACCACATCAACAGTAAGTTGCGGACACCACTGCGGGGCAGAGCCAGCTATTTACAAGTGGTAGGAAGCAGCAATGTAACAACGCAAAGCAAAGAAAGAGCATACTTTGTGGCGGTGTCGCGAGGTCTTCTGCATTCTTTATGTCGTTTGGATCCACGCGGAGAGGCAAGTCCACCTGGTAACGTTCGTAGCAAGCATAAGAAACGTCACAAACACAAGCCTCTTTGCATGTGTGCTCGGAACTCGATGCAAGGAGGTGCCAACATCACGTTGCAAGCATGACTGCAGCGGATTGTCTGCATGACAAGTCAACAAGTGTGTTAACATAACAACCATCGGGCGTCTTGCATCAACAGCTGTTTGACACGCAAATCAACAAACACAGCGCTGTGTTTGTTGATTTGCGTGTCAAACAGCTGTTGATGCAAGACGCCCGATGGTTGTTATGTTAACACACTTGTTGACTTGTCATGCAGACAATCCGCTGCAGTCATGCTTGCAACGTGATGTTGGCACCTCCTTGCATCGAGTTCCGAGCACNTTTGAAGCGAGATCGGAGTCAAACAACAGCTGCTGCATAAGTGACCGTGACTACCAACCTCTGCATGCGCTGTGAGTCTCGGGATCCAACACAAAAGCTACTACTGTTCAGCACTAATACACTCAACAGTAATATGTATAATAAAACGTTGTGCATGAGTTGTGTAAAACCTCCAACTTGAGCGAGTAGCTACATACTAATAGTAACACAGCAGCAATCAGCCACCTGCAATGCTGGCCTGCACAGCCGCATGACCCTGAATGCAACTGCCGGTGCCGCGACAGCATCCCCTCTGCCCACCGCCGCAGCCATGACCTCCACCCCCTCCTCCTCCTGGTGCTCCTGGTCCTCCGCCTCCGCCTACTCCTCCTCAAGCCTCTGCGCCTTGGTCCCGCAGTTTCTATACCCCTTTTACAATTTGAAGTTAACCTGCTCTTCCTGATAACAGAGCTGTCATTGATAACAACGGCAGAAGAGAGTGAGAAGCCGTGGATATCCATGGTGCAGATAGGATACGAAGCCTGAGCTGGGTTAAAATTTAACCCTTGGTCAGTCAGAGTTAAAAGCCCCTCAGCAAGCATGTCAGCAACGGCTTCAAGCACATCGCCGTCGTCGTCGCCGGTATCGTTGAGGACTAACTTTCAAACAAGTGGATGCAAGCTTTCATGGTCAGCAGGATGACGAGCTTCAGGGCTGCGGCGCTGGCGCTGGCGCTGTTGCTGGCGGTGACGGCAAGCCTGGCCACTTCACTTCAGGTGAAAAGTGTGTCTGTGGAGGCAGAGAAGTTGGAATTGCTTGTGAGGTGTGTGCGTATTGGTCCTGAAGCATAGTTCTTTTGTGTCGGTGTAGGCCCAGGTGCTGGATCATGAGGGTGGCCAGGTTGTTGACCTGACTGCGGACGACTTTGAGCGCCGCACGCAAGCCTCAACTGGACAAACCGCAGGAGTGTGGTTCATCGAATTCTACGCACCGGTGCGACGACATTGATTGATTTACAAATGCATGCACACAATGCAATTGTTGTGTCTTTATCATCCTGTGTGTGTTGCAGTGGTGTGGGCATTGCCAGCGGCTTGCTCCAGTGTGGGAGAGTCTTGCGCGGGAGCTGGAGGGGCAGGTGGTTGTGGCGAGGGTGGATTGCGACAGCAACAAGGCCATTGGGAGAAGGTTCAAGGCAAGTGTAGCATTGTTAGCAGTGCTATGCTTTTTTGGTAGCCTGCATGCATGCGCACGCACGTGTGCATGTTGCATATATGCTTGTACTGCGCAAGCATATACGCAACATGCATGTACAAGCATGGACAACTGTGTCAACACGTGCGTGTACATACCTGCAGGCAGACACACGTGCACCAGCTGTATAAACACATAACGCACGTGTTTTGTACGAGCTCATGTCTTAGCTTAGCCTAACAAACTGTACATATCCTCACGCATGCTCTCCGATGTATGTGCATGTGCCCACTCACTTGTGTCTGCCGCAAGTCTACCTGCATGCAAGCATGTACATATGCGTTGCCTGTGCACACGTCCACACGCATGCACGATATGTCAACCAACAAGCTGCTTCACAGCTCGACGGCTTTCCCACTCTTGTGCTCTTCCGTGATCGCGCGATGTACCCGTACGAGGGACCGCGCAAGCTGGAGGCCCTGGTGGCGTTCGCCAAAGGGGGCTATGCTTCTGCGAGTGCCCTACCCGTGCCGAGCGAGGGGTCGGGACTGGTGGAATCCATCAGAGCGCAGTTTGATCAGGTAAGCTGTTGCGAGTCGAGCACTGATCATTGTTCTTTCCTCGTACCAGGACACAGGTGCGCACGCGCATGCATGCACACATTCTCATGCGCTAACGCACTCTCGTTGTGTTACTTACAATTATCTTGGTGTTCTGCAGCTGCCTGCCCTGGTGAAATCAGCGATTATGCTGCTTCCGGTATTCATCGCGATTCCCATTTTGTCGCGGTGGATACGCGCTGCCGATCAGCAGGATAGAGCCAAGACGGATTGAGAGTTGTCTTCCACATTAGCCGGGATGCCGCACAATGTACAGCGGTAATAAGTGGCAACCAGCCGTTGCTTGCTGCATGAGCCTGCAACAAGACTGGCGGGATTCAGTGCAGTTCCAGATTGCGCGACTCTAGACAATGTATACTGTTTCTGCAGTGGTTTTGAAATGAGTGCAAGATGACTGGTACATGGTACACACCCATGTGTAGTGAGACACATTAGCCAATCTTTTTGTGAGTGCAGCCGTAGGATAGTGTTTAGTTGTGTTATAGGCTGATGTAACATACAGCATGTGCAATCTCACCACAGATGTGCAGGTAGCAGTTATTATCAGCACTGCAGTAGCAATTGTGACAAGCATGGCTGTCGACAACAGCAACAGTTGCAGCAAATGAGCACAAGCTGTCAGTGTTACACATAGCATGACTGCGTTCCGTCGATGACACCTATACCAGGCTTTCTATAAATCGCGTTGCATGTGGCACAACAAATTCATTACGGCAATACCAACAACACTATGAGGATGCACAAGCATACAAAGACTCGCAGCACACATTGTGAGCATGATGTGCTCACGACTGCGCAAACTGCATCTTTTGTATGCGATGGCCCAACTGCTGTGACACATCATGAGCAGGATGCATGCCGACCCAAAGTCCATTGCGGCATTGGAGATGCACTTCACAGTATATAGGAAGCTCTCATCATGAAATTGACACGAGGAAGAGTATGTCTCTAATACACTGAGAACTTCTTGATGCTCGGCGTGTGCTTCCCCGTCCTGACCGAGAACGCTGGGCACAGTCTCTTCCTTCCCCTGGTGCGTCGCCTCTTGAGCACGAGCCGTCCGTTAGGCGTCATGAGGCGCGCGCGGTACCCCGACACGTTCGCAATGCTGCGCTTGGAGCGCGACCGCTTCATCGCACCCATTGTAGGCTTGGTGGAAGCGACAATTGGGAGAGGGGAGCGGGAGGGGGTGAAGTGGGGGACGGGAGCGCGGAGAGAACGCAACATGGAGCCTGGAAAAGAGACAAGAAAGAGTCAAAGACAAGACGAGAGATGCGTTAAGCTCAGGGCTGGGAACATGTTTCATTGCACGCGATACTAACTAAATGTGGCCAGTTTCTTGACTGTGACTTAGTGTGATAGAGAAGCCTGTTGAAAACCCATGCACTTGGCGCCGCTGCTACATGTGCAAGTGTTCAGGGGTTCTCTATCAGAATGGACAGGTAAGTGTGTCATGGTTTGAACATCAACTGCATGGGGAAGGCATGCACGCCAAACAGCTCGATGCTACTCTGCAAACGCTGCAAACGGTCCCATTCACCAATGCAAGCTATACCAGCTAACTCTATACTGCCAGATTGCCCAACTGGACAGCAATGCAATTCAGCAAATGTGGTGTTGTGTATGCAGGATCGCTACATACAACTGGCCAAAGCAGGGTATGCAAAACAGGGGCTATGTCCGTTGCCCCTCCGCAATAAAGCAACCACGTCAAATCGAAGCAAACCAGGCAGCCCACGCAGTGAACCCATCAGCAAGATTGCCAATGCTAGCAATTGCTGCAGCAGAAAATTCCAATGCAACCGGCTTAAACGGTGATCAGTATCTCACCAGCAAGCGAAGATGTGAAGCCCAAGCCAGCTGCGGGCTTGGCGCCTGACAGGAACTGTGCGCGGAGAGCGGGGGCGGCCTTAACGGGGGCGGCCGGCGCCGAGGGCGCCTTCAATCTGAGCGCGACGCCTCGTGAGCCTGCAGCAGGCGCGACAGCCATGGTCGCCATACGCAATGCCGCCATCGTGGACGACCACACCACCGCCGCCGCCGCCGCCGCCCCGCCGCAAAACCCTAATCCAACCCTAATCCAAAGTAGAGGCGAGCGTTCGTCCATGACACCATCCACCGACCACCGACTGTCTATACAGCTTGATAACGTGTCCAATATCCTTACAGACAGTGCCTGTCGGCGCAGGACGGTAATGTTGTGTGACTGTGATGGGAAGTTGTCAAGACTTGAAGGTAAGTTTTACGACCAGAATGTAGTGCTCACCGCAAGCACATGTTCACCTTGTACCGTGTCGTTAGCTAATAGATACAGCTATTTCGGCTTAGCACATGTCTGTTGACGAATAGGATGCAAATTGGGACTTTTTTGCTGGAGTTGTAAGTTTTTGTGCTCATGCATAAGTGCGCAATGTCCACAAAAAAGACATCATATAATATGTGTTGTGGACCGCACTTATGCATGAGTGAGTGTCCACGTGAGGAATCGTCATATAAGTATCAAAGCTCCGCTGCGCTTGCGTTGCTTTAAGTTGCATTCATTGTCGTGCGCATTAGCCGTGTTGTGCATGCGTGCTTGTTGTGCTTGTTGCACATTGGATACATATTGCGTACACTTGAGGAGGTCTCTTCAAGCGATTGCTTTAAGTTAAGGCAATGATGTTGTCAAGACCACTTCACATCTCATTATCTTGGTAGCCATCATGTGTGAGCAAGTGACAATGTTGCAGCAACAACACGAGGCCGCCATCATGTAAGTATTGCAAGCGTTTAAAGCTAATCATCAGTTGATTACTCAAGCCCCATGCAGTTGTAACATATGCAAAAAACTTGTCAATGAGTAAGCAAACGTCGCTCAATAATGTGTGGTCAGTGGGCAATGGCCGTTCACATCACATATATAAACGTATTCATAAAGCTCGCTTTGATAAGGCTCTGATGTTGCCTGGGCCATAAAACCGTGTACATAACATGAATTATCAATGGCTTATATGATGGACGGTTCAATGATTGATATCGCGCATAAGCAAGTTGCTTATTATATGATGATAGTAACTTGTTGTCACGCCTTCCACAACCATGCCATGGTTGCATGATGCATGCGAGAATAACTTAGGTGTACATGTAGTCAAGGAGATGTGCGACACAGCACGCTGCTTTTGTACAATTATGACAATGTACGTTGTGCGTTATCTGCACTAAATTGAAATCCATGATGCGCACAGCTCGTATGGCCAATGTACAAGCCGAGGGAAGTAAGACATTATTAATTTCCTGCAAAGATTTCGTTTTCAGTTGATAACCTGAGAGATGCATAAAATAGGTAAATGTTGGTTCTCAGAAAGATTGGCTTATCAGCAAAGGACATTGTTCATGTAATTTTTTAAAGTCATAAGAATAAATGCCATGATCGGGAGTGCATTGCGTGATTAAAACAATGCAAGGCGTGATAAACGTAATAGCACTTACTAAAAACGCAATCTGATGTGAGGGGTAAAGTTGCATTGAGGTCATAACATTCACATCTTGCAATGTTTAAGGCATAATCCCATCAACATCATAAAATATCTAGTGATAAACAATATGCTTGTGGCAAGGGTATTTTGCAATTCAAACCAAAACCATATATGAAACAACAGTTAAACATTGTGCTTTTTCCAATCTGCAAGGCCAAAGTGCATGCAATTCGCCTTTACTATACAACCCCGTTTGTCATGCAATAACTCGCTCCATTTACATGATTATTTTCTTACTGTTGTATAAACCCTTTCATGTTTATTATAATTTATGTGTTAAATAACGGTATTTTATAATCATCTTAAGCTACATCATGATATGCGAATGTGGCAGCTACAAAATGCATGTTGCTAAAGTATTATTTGTTGTATACAAGTAAGACCATCCGAATCTTGCTTCATTGCTTCAATAAATTCATACTTTAACATGCTTTATATTAATAATGATGAGTTGTGCGATTTCACCTTTTAGCCGCTTTGGACTGTGAGCTCAACACTACGCCCAGTGTACGCAATACAGTGCTTTAAAAATTGGATTTGATACACCACTAATTGGTACAACTTATGTATTATTTATAAAGATATCGCACGTTGACTCTCTGAATATGCATAGACGTGCCTGCTCACCATAGAACAAGAGTTATTCTCTTAGGCGGCAAGAGCGACCTCGCTAACCAACCGGTGTAATAGCCTATCACGGCGGACTGAAAGTATGCTCTTAACAAGGGTGGGTGGTACAACTGCTGGTACACCGGTGTAGAGTCTTACCCCGTTAAGAGACTTTGGTTCAAGAGAATAACCCCGTTAACATGATAGTTTCTTAAAGATCGTTCATTTTACACGCAATTGCTGGTGCTTAACAATATAATCGCTTCCGTAATAAGATCAAAAAAATCCGCTTAAAATCTGTAGTAGGGGTCAGTCTTGCAACGGGGGAACTCCTTGCTGATAGCATAAGGAACCTTGTCATAAGCAGGCTATATGAATGGTTTTTGACAGATATTTACACGATTATACATTTATGCATATGCTAGTGTACCACGTCAGCATGTGATGACGTGGCAGGATGGTAGCAGCAAAACCCTCATTTATAGCATATTTACTCTTGGACGTTACGAGAATACTGTTCTCTTAAGCACCAAAAGAATTGCCCTGTTAATGGAATGAAATGCTGTAGGATAAACGTGATTCTTATAGCGGGGTAAGACTGTACAGTCTACCCCCGATACTAGAATCACGTTTATCCTTCAGCTTTTCATTCCACTAACGGGGTTATTCTCTTGGCGTTAATAAGAATATATATTCTTTTACCGTTTAAAGAATATATAATCTGTTAATGGGGGTATTGACTGATAACTGATATGCTGACATGGCAAAAATAAAATCTATATTTCCTGTATATATTATATAAAATCATACATGGCTTCTATTGTTGAAGGTGATGTTTATGCCAATATCAGCGAAATAGTTATGCTGTTAACAAGGTATTCCCCCATTACAAGACTGACCCCACTTGGAATTTCAAGCCTTCTCTTTAGTCTTATTACGTACAAGACTATTCCACTAACCGAAGATATTTGCCTGTAGAACGATCGGCCTTTTGCAAAACGATGATCTAAACGGGGTTATTCCCTTAAAGCGAAGTCTTTTAACGGGGGTAGACTGTACCATGGTACACGGTTGGTACTGTACTGTGTGCACGCTGGCTATGCCCTCCCATGCCCGGCCACCCTCGGCGACCCCCGTCACCCCCTCCCACCATGAGGGATGCGAGCCGGCCCTCCGACAGTATCACGGGTTGAACCTCGCGCTCCCGGTCCCGCTCTAACCTAACCAGCCTGCCGGGCGGTTACCAGCTGACCGGAAACGCTGCATCAGTAACAACACGGAGCCTGTTCAGTGTGACAATGTCAGCCGGGCGCGGCGTAGCTACCGTTCGTCCGGCAGCCTAAACAATGCGAGTGTACGTCGAGACCTTCGGCTTCATCGAGCGGAGTCGGAACCCTTCCGTCTACGGAGACGCCCGCGGAGACCCGCGGAGACACCGGACGGCCGGCGCCCCGCCGGCCCCGCGCGTCTCCGCTTAACCGAGGCGTCGGCGGTCGACGCGCACGCGCCGACGCTGACGCCATTAACGTCGGCGGCCACGCCCGTTGCAACGGCGCTGGGGCGGTGGTCTGGGCGGGCGGGGCGGCGAGCTCCTTGCCGCCTCCGCCCGGCAAGCAGCGGAGAGAGGGCGGCGGAGGGCAGGGTGGTGTGGGTGAAGCGGAGAGGGCAGGGTGGCGTGGGCAAACCGGAAGGTGGCGAGCTTTTCGCCGCCTGCTCCCTGCAGGCAGCGGAGAGACGGCTGCGCTGGGCAGGGTGGTGTGGGCCGGCGAGAGAGGGCGATGGGTGACTGGCGGTGCGTGGGGCGCGAGCGAAGCAGCTGCTTTGTCGTTTGTAGGTTACTTTTTCATAAGTGTTCAATCGTTGGCTTGTTAGCAGTCGCTGCAGTTGCAGGGGGTGTTCTGTGCCTAGGCTTGTTTATCTAATGAATGGCTTACAAGACTGCAAGAGTGTGTATTCTGACATTTGCAGGGTTGTTGTGTGTGTAGGCATACACGCACATTACATGTAGCAACTGTAAGAGTGTGACTGGCGAACAATTGCAGTGTTTGTTTTAAGCGTATGTGTGCACACGCATGCAAGCGTACACACACACTATATGCACGCAGCAGCTGTACCAGTGTATGCGTCTGTACTTGACTGCGCACGCACACTGCATGCAGCAACTGTAAGAGTGTGTGACTGGGGAACAATTGCAGTGTTTGTTATAAGTGTAGGCGTGCACAAGCATGCATGCGTACACTCACACACACAATGCACGCAGCAGCCATTACATGTAGCAACTGTAAGAGTGTGACTGGCGAACAATTGCAGTGTTTATTTTAAGTGTATGCGTGCACACGCATGCAAGCGTACACGCACACTATATGCACGCAGCAGCTGTACCAGTGTATGCGTGTGTACTTGACTGCGCACGCACACTGCATGCAGCAACTGTAAGAGTGTGTGACTGGGGAACAATTGCAGTGTTTGTTATAGGTGTAGGCGTGCACAAGCATGCATGCGTACACTCACACACACAATGCACGCAGCAGCTGAACGGGTGTACTCGTGTGTACTTGACTTGTACTTGACTGGCAATAGTTGCAGGGTTTGTTGTATGTGTAGGCGTGCACATGCACGCACAGTGCACGCAGCAGCTGTACAAGTCTAAGGGTGTACATGACTGGCAATAGTTGCAGGGTTTGTTGTATGTGTAGGCACATGCTTGTTTTGTTCAAATGTAGGCGTGCACATGCACGCGCACACACACTCACAGTGCACGCAGCAGCTGTACAAGTCTAAGTGTGTACATGACGGGCGACAGTTGTAGTGCTCAGTTGTATTGGTTAGCTAAGTTGTTTGAAAAAGTATTGGCCCTGGGTGGTCAGCCTTGCAGTCATAGTGTAGGTGGTAGCTGAGTAACTAGATTAGTAAAGCCCCGTGGTAAGTAGTACTTGCTGCTGTTGGCATGCTGTGCGCTCGTTACTTGAATGTAACATGCATGGACATACGCACCTCATTTCATGTACATTGTGGCACATGTATCTACACAGCCAGCCAGCACCAATTCCCGCCCACTTCACTTACAGATACACTACCTAGAATTCAAGCATGGCTATCAATGTGCTTATGTATACACACATGTACATGCTCAACTCTTAACTCAATCAAGGCATGTCTCCTCTGCTCCTGCATCGTCATTCAAAGCTTTACGCTTGCCGGAGCGTTGCGCGCGCAGCTGATCACAAAGCTGTGTGATCGTCATTGCTTTTCCTCGACGGTGTTGTGCGGGGTCATTTCTGTGAGCATCAAGTCGCATTGCTGCATCCTCTTCAGATATGCCCAAGTCTTTGGCCGTCCTCATTACATGCTGATAGATGATGTTGCACTTGTCGGAAAGCTTCGCCATGGCGCGGTCTCCTTGCCGCCAAGCTGTCTTATGCAATTGCATAAGCTCTCTGACCGCTGGTCCACCATCCAAGCCGGATGTGTATTCGGTCCAGATGTCCACTACAGTCGACAACTCCTTCTGCAACTGATATTTTGGCGGAATGCCGCGTGCGTTCGACAGAGATTGAGGGAGTGGTTGCGATGTCGATGCACGATGTGTATCTCTGGCAGGTGCTGCGGAGCGTACGTTATTGCCTGCTGAGCTGTCCGCTCCGAAGTGCACTCCCTGTTGTGCAAATCCTTCACGCATGAAGCGCTCCATGCGAGTGAGTCTTACATCCACAGACGCCTCGAAAGCAATCAGCATCTGCTGCTGCGCTGTCACGTGGTCCATCACCATCTGCAGTAGCCGCTCTTGCTGTCGCATGATGACGGCAATCTGCACAACAGTCAATATTAACATGTATCATATTATACAGGCTGTATATTGAAATGAGTTTAACACATCACATTACATGCTCAAAATAACATACCCGCTCAGGCAGTGTGTCGTACTGTGGGTTTGGCGCAGCCATTGACTGATCGTGAGCAACACATACTTGTGCGGCTCAAGCCTCGAACTCAGGAGTCTGGAACATAGGGTGTGCACATACGCTCAGAGCGGCGAGTCCGCACTGCTGCATATCGCCCCGCGTTAACGTTATGTCACGGCGCATCATAGCTACATCCTGAGTGATCAATACAACAAGTTATGCATTGTTCACATATGGGCATTAAAAATTTGCATTACCCCATAACGTCAAGCATGTTTCTGACCTGAGCAATGACGTCACGCATGTAATCGCGGAACTCGCAGTGCTTGTAAGCGGCATAATCGGTCTGACCGGACGCTCGCTCTCTCTGGCAATACACGCTTGTTATTAAACAATTGAATAAATAATAATACAACATACACAAACAAACACATCATGTCTGCTCATACCGCGCGTATCGCCTCCATAGCCAAGCCATGGGAAAATCTCACGCCGTAGTGTATGCGGTAGTGAAAATCGAGAGCGCGCCAGAATGTATTTCGATGACAGTTGCTCACCACCGTGCCCGGCTATCACAGCGCAAGTAGCCACGTCCAACTTGATGACGTACGACAATGAAAGTGCTCATTGTTCCAGCTTCCATTCTGCTTAATCCCTTGCTCTGTAGCGCTGCATAGCATAAGTATATAAGTTTACGTGTTAGCAGCCATTCACCATTGAAGCAACAACACATGTAAGACTTACCCTGCATTTATAGCTTGCTGCGATGACTCCTTTCGCGAAGCATGTACCTTTTGCCTCCCGCGCACAGTGTCGCACTCTTTAAACGCCTCACAAGCGTTAACGTACTGCTGGTTGTATGATAGGTGCTTGCTGGGGTCTTCTCCTGGAAACAGTGGTTCTGCATACCTGTTGAAATGATCACAAGTGTGTTGACTCAATCATATACGTTGCATCTATAACTCAGTCATATAACTCAGTTATATATGTTGCATTTATCGTGAGTTATAGCTATAACTCACGAGCAGCATTGACAGACTTTACACACTAACCAAGCTGCTCGTGTTGAGAAGTCTGGCGGTGGGCGCTCCTGCAAGTGATACTTATGGAAGAGGTGCATCGCCATTGCGTTCTGCCAGCACGCTACTGGGTTCCAATGCCTGAGCCCGCCAAAGTAATCAAGCATTCAACTCCACCATTCTGTTGAACAAACATATTTGAGGTTAACTTATGTGGTATCACATGCATTGTGCATTAAACTCTTATTACATCAAGCCGTGCGCATGTAACATATATACCTTGTTCATCTTGCCGTTTCGAGACACAAAGCACAGGATGACGCCTTGATCCGGGCCTAAAAAGGTCTTGTCGGGCTTGTAGATGAAAAGATCGCAGATCTCTACAGCGCGCGAAACATCTCCACGCAAGAAAAACACGTGCCGTAAATACAAATCAAGCCTAGAGTGCATACACAAAATGTTAGACCATAAACATAATGCGAACACAAGCATCTGACTACTGTACATACCGTGCTCTCAGTGCTGCTGCCTGTTTTGCTGCGTTCCCTGATCGCAGCGCCTTTTGCAACCAATACTCGCTCATTCGTCGATTATCATCTGCAGTGTACGACTCCGCACCCGTGCCGGCCAACCGATCGCGAAACTCACTGTTATAACAATCAAACTATAATGCATAAGGTAAATAAATAAGCAGTTGTGCAATGAAACATACTTGGACTGCAATATGTGTAATACACACACATGCTCGAAGTGTAGTACATGCATGCAGTGCTTACGCTTTTGCTTTGCTGGAGATGTTTCGTTTGGCTACATTTAAGATAAGCTGCACTGCTTGCTTCTTTCGCAAGTCTTCAGGAAAACAGTCATCTACAACACTTTGATCTTTCAAAGCATCCTGCAAGCCCTTCACATAATTCTCCAAAGTGCTCCAAGACTGGTCTTGTTTGGAGATTACAAACTCTAACGCGCGATCAATGGTTACGCGCGTTAGTAGGCCATGCTTTGTGCACCAACCCTGCAGACATGTACATGCACACTTCAGTCAGCATGCCATCATGTCGTCACACAACATTATGTTGATGCTCCAAGACACTTAGGCCTCATACCCCATCAGCCTTTACAACGCGTGTATAGGCAGCTCTTGTGGACGATGGTCGAGCTGCTTGCTTGGCCGAAAAGAGATCCGACACTGTTCGTTTGCGTAACGGCGCATGCTGCATATCATCATCATTAAAGTCTTCGTTGTCCATTGTGGCTTGACGGGCGTTCCTGCCCACACCTCATTGAGTTGCCACAGCAAGACACAACAACCGCAACAAGCGCTGAATGTTGCACAACAACAACAACAACCAGCAGCACAAGTGCTGGTTGTTATTGTTGTTGCCACAGCAAGACACAACAACAACAACAAGAGCTTGTGCTTGTTGTTGTGGTTGTAGCAACAGTTAGCAAGCAACAGTAATAACATGGACGACATATGCTTACAGGGTTGATGTTGCTGTGTGATGTCGCTGTGAATCCTTGCTTTGCTACCGTGAGCTACACCTGCTCCTGACATGCTGCACCTGCATGTACGCGTGTAAGTGCGCATACTGCAAAGACAGAGTGATAGAGCATGTGCATGCTCATGCGTGCGTGTATGTATGGCCAAGTGTGTGCTCTGTGTGCGTTGGTGCAACGATTTGCCCTCCCCACCCCCTTACGCACAGCAGCCTGCTGTGCGTAAGGATGGCTCCACCGCCGCTTGGTGCTTTAAGCCGTGCACTGCAAGCGCAGGCAGCGCCTGCACCCTTAACTTATCTAATCCATGAGAGCACTACAACCCCTTTTCCCACTCCTTCAAGCTACTTTCAGCGCCGCCGCCGCCGCCAACGTTAACGCCAACGCCAACGCCAACCTGACGCTCACTGGCTCACTGTTAAGCGTTAATCTCGTAACGCTTAGGCTGGGGGGAGAGGAAAACTTAATATCTAATCACTACTTGGTTATGTACATGTAACGTACCTAACCTAAATGACTGACGGAGACATAATTGTCTACACAAATAGCCGGCACACTGTCTACGTAGACAATTATCAATACATATACGCATTCGGTCTCAGTTCGCAGCTCAACGCATGCTTCCCATACCAACAGCTAACTGCTGATTTAACTAATTGGAACTGCGCCCTTTGCCGCTTGTTTGACAGCGTTACTAGCAGTGCAACGAACGAAAGCTGCATGATTAACTGGAGCTGCGCAGCCGACATTGCAATTTTAAATTGCGCAGCATTGTTTGCGCGGCAACCGCAGACTCTGGTTAGGCTCAAGTGTACCTAACTTAACCGGCGGCTCGACCGGCGACAGCGTATACCGGAAACTTTAGGTGTAGGCCTATCAGCGAATGTGTCTGCAGCGCATGTATATATATGTGAATTTGTGCACTGCCTTGACCAGCGGTAGGACTTGGTGTGCTGGAGGGGCGTTGATTGTTGGCGGCGGCTTGTAACCTGGGGGCGCACTGCACTCATGCTCACACAGTCTCTGCTTGCCACGCTGTGGTCCAGGTACTCATGCGACTGTTGCTTTACTTTGTTGAGCTGCAGCGGTGCTGAGACTGCTTGACTGACACAGCTGCATGCTGCGTGTGCAGGCTCCTGGCGGACCCCCTGGCCCTCATAAAGCTTGCCTTTACGCCTGGTGGGGCTTACACCCATCTGACTTCCGTTGCCGCTGCTCCCTCTTTTGCCTCCACCATGATGTCCGACACCAATGCCAACGCACTGCGCTCGGAGCGCCAGCTGGCGCTTGCCCTTCAGCCTTATCATGAGGTAGGCTAGCACGTAGTGCTCACGCCACATAAGTTTGCATGCATGCGTGCCATCGACGTCGCCTTTCAAGTCATGGGTATCACCACAGTAATTGCGGTAGCTATTGGTCATCAACATTAGCACGATGCATGTTAATAGATGTGTGCGACCATGACATGTCGCTAGTAGTCTGAAGTGATGCAGTGCTATGAGAACATTGCTGCATGTGAGACGCTCCGTCAATGGAACTCCAGCTACCGCATAGCTCTGCTTTTAACGAAATGTGGTTGTGCAACTAGGCACGAGGTGGCAATGATGATATTATGTGCGAGTTTACGGGGCTGCTAATGTCGCAAGAAGACATCGACAAGCTGATGCATGAGCTGCAACAATATGAGAGCAGTTTGGATCTCAAGTTGACGTCAAGCACGTGCTCAGGCAGCTCGGCAGCATACGATCGGACCACGAGGTTTTACAGAGCCAATGTTACCACACCTTTTAAAGTGATCATGAGCTGATGGCAACGATCGACACCTTCATTGAAAACATTTTCCTGAAGTTGCCTGCTGCTCTGAGGAAGGCTAACAAGACCACCAACAGTTGCATCATGTGCTTCCAAGACATTTTTAAATATCATCATTATCATCATCATCAAATCCGCAAATAAGCTGCTTAATGCCAAAATTAAGTGCTTCAAGGCGGTGCTCAAGCTAGAGAAGTTCCTTCTATAGCTCCTCAACTTAGCAGGCTGCCAAATGGCCTCCAACAAAGCTTGGAAACTAATTGAGGACATCCATACGCTTAACAACTCGGTGCGAGTACTTATACTGTATGCATGACTGCATGCGAGCCCACTTATGGGGAGTGGCTGACGGTCAGCTTGGTCTCTTGCTTGGTCTGCAGGGCGAGCTCGTGTGGCAGGCTGACTCGGCGTTGCAGCAGCATATGTTCGAGAGTTTCGTCAGTGGGTGAGGCAGCGCATGGCAATCGGGATCGTACCCGCAGATTAGCATCAGCGGGCCAATCCAACACGGGAAGATGGCGTGGAATATATGCTCCGCCTGTTGAGCAAAGTGGAGCGCTCCAAGGCCGTCAGCAAAGCAGAAGCCAAGGCAGCGTTGCAGCAATTGTACCGACTTCTCGTGACACCTATCCAGTCCTATCTGAAGGGTGTCACGCACATTGTCTACATCCCTGACCGGGTGCGTGTCCCAAGTTCTTGAGCTTAGCCTCTTCCCTCCATGTCTCTTGCATGCAGCAACGCAGGCTTACATGCCATGCAGTGCATGCAAGCGCCGAGAAACGCATAAGATATGCACGCGTGCTTACATGCTGTGGCGTAGGTGCTGGCGCAGAGTGCCCTTCCGCCCCATAGGACGGCGAGTCCTATATGGTGGAGAGATTTACCATGTTCATGGCACTCTCTCTCAGCGGTCTTGAGGAGTGCCTCTTGCGTTAGCAGCATTTGTCACAACGCAGCTCGCAACGGACTTGGCTAGCTGTGTGCAACCCTGCCCAGAGCCTGGTGCGTATATCTGGTATTTTGCGAGGCAACATAGTAAAACACTTGCAGTCTCCGGCCGAAAAGGCTTCAGCAAAATTGCAGGCTCCCGCATTGGCCACTGCTATTGACCTGATGCAAGCCCTCCCAGAGGCCATCCTACTACTTACCATTTGTCATGGCATAGTGGGGGACACAGATGAGCGCAGCTCAGATGGTGAGCTCGAGCTTGCCTCGGGCATGAAATTGTCCATTGCGGACATCTGAGCTCGAAAGCTGCGTGCGAGGCTCAGTGTGTTGTACGCGTGTCATTCGAGCTACAGGCGGAGCACTGCAGAGGGCGTCATCGCCGTCGATCGCGCCCTTATGTCCGCAGGTTGCTCCTGCACGATTGGAGCGCTCTGGCAAGTTAGCCTGGTGGTGGTGCAGAGGCATCTTGCGACATTCATGCACTACCTGGCAGCGCATGAAGGCGCTACAATCGCGAGCGCCATGCGGCAAGCCTCCCTGTCATTTATCAGGGATGGCAAGGTGCCCGTGCAGGACTCGGTTTGTGGGGCGCTGCCAATTGCGGACAAGGATCCAGGCCGTCCACGAATTCTATTCATGTGCTATCAACGTAACATGAAGAGGTGATTGCAAGATTGTTAATGCACAGCGTGTCCGTTTAAAGTTAAATAATACAAATAGAAGCAAACGCATCTTTCGCCGCCGTTAATGGTGGTAATACTCTCAACAAAAATTTTTGGCCACGCTAAATGGCCCACCATGTATGTCATCGTTTTGTCACACCCGTGTATCGCCGCAAAATGCCCATATTGGGGTCCATTATAAAAGTCCGCAACGAGTCCTGGCACTAAGACGGGCACTGCCTATTTGCGACGATATCGTAAGATTCTATATTATAGTGCAACCCTAAGAAGTTCCGGTAGTTGATGCACTGCTCTTGATGCCTGGGGAAAGCTGATGAAATCTTGGCGAAAGCTTGTACAGCGTTATACAATTTCACGGAAAAAACCAGCTAGCAGCTTGCATGTCATTTGCGTTTGCAATGCACACCTTAAGTAGCAGCTACTAGAACAATCATATTTTTGACAAAAGCTATGCCTGAATAAATATAGGTGCGCTTGATGCATGGGTAGCGACACATATCATCATGCCTCATATACATTACCTTTGGACACGTGTTATATATGTTATTATGCATAAAACGTTGTACTGCGCTGCCTTTATTATGTGTAGTTTACGCATATATACATGCCTCTAAAATAGGTCACGCACCTGAACATGTCTTACGGATGCGTATGTGCATGAGATTCAATCTCGCGTGACCACCAGAAACTGCAATATGCAATGAGGTTTTGCCGGAGACAGGGGGTTTCGCCAATTACTACATGTAGGATGGAATGCCTCTGCTGAAACGTAGCAACCCCTGGCAAAATTGGCATTCGCAAAACCGCAATAAATCACCGCTAACATTGGTGACATGAAGGAGGCAGCATCGGCCACGTGCCAGCTCGCGGTGTGGCGGGAGGTGGGAGGAGGTGGCGGGGAGTGACAGGGGTTGCGTTAGGGCGAGCATGGCAGGCGCTGCGCCGTCGCCGTCGACACCAGCCTCGCCGACATTTTCGGCACCGGCGATGACACTCGGACAGAAAGAGAGTCACTGACACTCTCCAAGTGCTTCCGAGCAATATGGAGAGCGGCGAGAGGTGCAAGGCGGTGAGAAGGGCTGGTGCGCCGCACCACGACATCGCTGCCGCCGTGGTCCACGTCCCGGCGGCCAGTCGGTGGGCTAACCAACCGCAGAGCAGGTGGCGTGGTCTGGAGAACGCAGAACTCCGTTCGTCTCCATCCGCCGACTGTCGATAAAGCGGGAACTTGTGAGTAACACATGTGCCGACACCTGTTGGCGCAAGACGGCACGGTTGTAGGATTGCGCCATATAAGCATGACTGTAAGGCGTTCCCAAAAGTAGCAGGCGGTTATGTGCATGCATGCACGCACACATGCATGCATGCATCCTTGATGCTTTTGCTGCGTGGCGGCCATGGCGGCGGCGGTCGCCGCAGGGAGGTGAGCTCAATCCTTTTTGCCGTTGTCGATATCGGCGTCACATAGCGGGTGGCAGCGTAGAGGATCTCGGCTCTGGTCCCGCCCAAGACAGCCCCGAGGAGGCTGTGTCGCTGGCGGTGGTATTCACCGCAGCACAGAACGCTGGTGGGCTAGGGTTTGAGGGGCTTAAGGTGTACGCTTGCGCTGGTGAAGGAGGAGAACATACTTGGCCAGACGATAGCTAGCAGCTTGAAGATCTTTAAATTAAGGAGACTGACTTCTTCTTTGATGCAGGCAATGCCGACAGGTAGCAAGCACCCGTCTTCGCAAGTGAATGATTACGTACTCTTGAAACACCCATTTTTCCAGTACATGCATGTCTTGTGATTGTAATGGATTATGCTTGGCATACTTGTGTCGCATGCACAAGCAGGCAAGCTTTCTCTTCACCTCTGTGGTTAATTATTGCATGCAGTGACAACACTGATTGCACTCTATGCACGCATGCATCAATGCTTACAATACAAGCATGAGCAGCCAAGCTTCCTCTTCACCTCAATTTATTATCTGTCGCATGCATGCAGTGACAACATCATCCACACATTCCATGCATGAAAGCCTACAAGCAACCATGCATCTCCTCAGGCGACATGGAAGCTGGCTACGGAGCATGCTGATGATGACGATAGCAACTTGCTTTGAAAGTAACCGTGGCGCAGGCAAAGAAAGCTATGAGGCTTGAGCTGGACGAGATCAAGAAGGTGATGAGCGACTTTGTGACAAATGGGAACGCTACACAGAACCAGGAAGACATTGATACTGTCTACATTGACGAGGAGGAGGAGGAGCCGTTTGGCTGTGGCTGTGGCGGGAACTGTGTCGATACTGTCTACGATGAGAAGGAGGAGGAGGAGGAGGAGGTGGAGGCGGAGGATGACTTTGATTGTGGTTGTGGCTGTCACGGCAACTGTCTGAATACCGTCTACGAGGAGGAAGAGGTGGAGGAGGAGCAGGAGGAGGAGGAGGAAGCTCTCTCTTTTGTGTGGCTGTGGCTGTGACGGTGTCGATACTGTCTACGGCGAAGTGCCAGAGGCGGAGCAGGCGGGGTACTTTGACCTTCAAGTTGGCTGTGGCTGTGGCTGTGTAGGTGATTGCAACGATAATTGCGACGGTATGCATGATGTCTAGTTTGAGAAGGAAGAGGCGGAATTTGACAATAATGATGACTGCGATGGTGACAGTAACTAGAACTGCGAGTATGAGGTGGTGGAGAAGGAGGAGCAGGAGGAGAAAGAGGTAGAGGAGGAGGTCGGGAAGGTAGGCAATCTGTTGGACAGAGATGAGGAGATGTCATGGGCTCGCTTCACGAAAAACTCCTCGCATAAGACAGAAAGACAGGAGAAGGAGAAGGAGGATGCTTCCGTGCATACGCATGCACATGGGCGAATCAAACAGGGTGAAGGCGTCGAGGAGGAGATGCAGAAAATAGCAGGAGGCAGAGAGCCTTTGCAGTTCCCCGCTGCACAGTGACTGCAGGCCCTCTTTTTTTAATAATATCAAACAAGTCTGCATCGTGGACTGATGCACATGCATCGTGTCTATGCATGCATTTGTATGTCTTGTGTGAGAGGAGGGGCCCCCCCGCACAGAGCCGCGCGTGCCCTTGCGTGTGCATATGTTCGTGATTGTGTGCATGCGTGTTTGTGTAAATGTGTGTGCGCGCGCACAAGTGTTTGTTTCACGTAATGTATGCGCCGAAATGCATGCATGCATGCACGTGCGTTCACGCGCACTATACCAATTCTTGCTGAGGACTTGCTGGTAAGTTTTGATACCAGAGACAGACAGCAACCAACTGATGCGATAATGTTGGCCATTGTACAGTAGTGCACTAGTCGTCGTGTGCATGTGTATTCGTGCAGGTCTCACAAGATGCCGTTGTTTCCGGGCTTCTGTACAGTTGTTTAAATCTTTTGTAGTACATGTACATATGGTTGCCTTGAGTGGTTTGGCTACTGTTTGGCTGCCAGGATACTCAAAGGCTACGCGCCTTGTGTGGTCAACGACCACTAATCATGCCCCCCATTGTAATTAAAGCACCACACCCATCAATGCACAACATACCGCAAACGTTTGCGTTTTTTTATTTGCAAATGTTGCGTCCAAAGTGCATTAGAATTGTGTCGTTTATTATACTGGGTTGGACTGGCACAGTGTACAGCAGCCTGTTGGAGACTGCCTTGGCAAATCACCCGTCAATATCAGCCTATTGGAGGTCCGCAGCGGCGCGGTCGGACGGCGGGAAGTGGGGGAGTGGGTAGATCTAGTTGAGGGAGTGGACCCTTTATTGTGCATTGTCGAGCGGCGGCGGCGGGCAGGGCGAAGGGAGGCAGAGGGAACTCTCCTCTGGGAGAGGGGGGCGGGGGGGGAGATCTTAAACATGGGAGCCTGGCTTTCATAACTTATAATAAGATGACCGCTGTAAGTCCGGGCAAGCAGGTACGTGGCAAGGTGTTAGCCGATCCTGTCCCCATGCGGCAGGAGCCGCCACCGATCTACAACCCCGACCCAACATCACAGTGGAGAATCCAAACTAGTCATTAGCAGGCAGTCAATCTTGCAGTGTCAACCAGCTATTCAATCTTTGCAAGCATACTTCGCTGCTCGTGTGTAACAAGATTGCTATGTAGTATGGTGTGCATGTTGACCCTTATAAATCAGCAGTATGTACATGTGCGTTTCTGTACAAAGAATGTGTGTTGATGTACATATGTGCGCATTCGGTGCACGCCGTGCCTGAAAGTGTAACATTCATCCAATACATTGTGCCATACATGCGCATGCATTTGCTTGCCTGCTTCAAGCTAGTAAGCAAGCAATAAAATGTATAACTATATACGCTACAAGGCTATCCAGAGGCCTAATGTCATCAAGTGCAAGCAGCGGCACATGGGCAGCGTTGTTTAATAATCGCGACCATGACGACTACGCCGAAGACACGAGCAACAGCAGAATATTATCCATCGTCAAATGTGCGTCCAAAGTGTTGACAATAGACCACTTGCGTGGCATATAACGCTGTCATTCGTCAAGCATGATGTACAAGTCTACATGATTCCCCGCATGTACGTTTTGTGATGGTGTGCAAGTGCTTGCGTGTGTGTAGAATACATATTGTGATCAATGTTACAATTGTGTGCGCACGCTCATTGTGCAAATCTCACCCCACGCCAGCACCACATACATATGCGTGTGAGTGTTCAATACTCACAATGTGTACGACTCTTTATACGTCGATTACATGTACATGACGCGCATGCTAGCTGATCGTTGTGCACCGTCGTGCGCATTTACGACACTGCTTGCAATCAATGCACAATGTGCTTGCAAAACGTGTCAGCAAATATGAATGCACATAATGGCATTGCACGCAGCTTAGTTACCCGGCTCGCTTGACCCCTCAGTAGTTGCAACTCGCCAATGAAGCAATTATTTGTAACTTTCACCGAAACGAATGAGATGAAGCTTGTCGGTGTGATGCATACCCCAATATAGGCGAGTTCGTTGATGTATAACACCATCCGCTGACCGCCGACATCCTGAGACAGCCTGAACTTACAACAACACCTGTCGGCGCAACACAGCCCCGTTGTGACAACAGCGTTGTCCGAATCATGGAATGCAGCAAGCATACATGTAACTTGTTCAAGTCATGCCTATAGCCAAAGCGGACCTATACGCTGATCCTGAAATAGCAGCGTTGGCATGCATGCAAGCATGCCTGTGCTTGTGCGGCGTAGTAGCCGAGGCCAGCATGGCGGCGGCGGCGGCGGCGGCGGCGGCGGCGGTCGCGGTAAACAGGTCAGCTCAGTTCCTCTCGCCGTCTGTGCTGGCATCATCAGTTAGGAGGCAGCATAGAGGGGCTCGGCTCTGGTCCCGCCCAAGTCAGCCCCGAGGTGGCACTGTCACTGTCGGTGTTAGTCACTGCAGCAAGAAGGCTGGTGGGCTAGGCTTTGGACTTGGGGTTTGGGCTTGCGCTGATCAAGGAGGAGAAGGAGGCGGACAAGAACAAGGCGGAGAGCATGCAGGGTTAGGCGACAGCTGGCAGCATGAGCAGGAGGCTGAGCAGCAAAACAAGGCTGACTTCTTTGTCACTGAAAAAGAAAAGAAAGCAGACCCGTCTTGGCAGGTAAATACGTATACGCGCAAGATCACTCAATGGTGTGCATGCCTTGTTGTGTATGTGTTATAGACTGTTGTGTCGCTGCCATGCATGCAATGCAGGGTGCAATGCTGGCATGCAATCACCATGCAACACAAGCTCAATGGCTGTGCAAATCAACTTAACCATACTTGTTTCAAGGTGACATGGGAGATGTCTACGGAGCATGATGATGATGATGATGATTATGATGTTGGTGACGTTGTTGGCAAAGACAAGTTCGAGGAGGAGAGGCAGAAGAAGAGCCCGAAGCTTGAGCTGAACGAGCTGGAGCTGGAGCTGGAGCAGTTGTTGGATTTCCTGGCAAAACGGAAGGAGCTAAACCCACAAGACAAGGAAGACGTGGAAACCAGCTACGATAACCGTTGTCGTGACGAAGAGAAGGAGCATGACAATGATGAGGAGGGTAGGAAGATAGCCAATCTGTTGGAGAAGTTTGAGGAGATGCGCTGGGCTCACTTGAGCAAGGTCTTGGAGGACTTGGTACAGGACAGGGAGCAACAGGACAAGAACCAGGAAAAGGATGAAGACATGAAGGAGAAGGAGGTGAAGACGGACGAGTCCACGCTTACGCATGCACATGGGCGCACCAAACAGGGTGAAGGCGACGAGGAGGAGATGCAGCAAGCAGCCGGAGGCAGGAGGCTGTGGCAGTTCCTCTCTAAACTAAAGGCAAGTATGAATGTGGTCTCGGAGCTAGCAGCTTTTGAAACAAGCCTACTCCCCCAACCTACGCAGGCACGCATATGCGTGCTGCATGCATGTGCAATATGAAAGTTGAAAGGCAGGGTCCCAAAGAGCGGCAAATGCGTGCGTGTGCGTCTGATTCACGCAATCTATGAGCCAACATGTGTGCATGTGCGTGTTGTTTGGCATTGTGCGACACAATGGCAAGCAGATACACGAGCTGCTACCTCCAAGCTGGCCAGTGCTGCTGGCAGCCTGCAAGTTGCACAGTGTGCGTGTTGGGCCTTTCAGGCCCTGCATGCACACTGTGTGCCATCTGCCATGCAGCTACATGCAATCCACTGTCACTTGAGCTGTATGTTGTATGCTTGCCAACGCAATGTGATGACTGATTGTATGTGACCCCTGCTGCTCAGGATGCACAGGTGTTCTTTACAAAAGCCAGTGACAATGAAGAACAGAGCAATGCACCCAACACTTCCCCCGAGTCACGCAGTAACGCGCAGCGCTTGCTTGAGGAGCTCCAGCAAAATCTCATGAAGAAGGATGCAACTCAAACGATGTTAGAGACGGTTGTGAGCTCAACTTACATGGCGTTCGCAAGCGTGAGTTGTTGTGAGACATTGTTGTGAGAAACTAGCTGATACACGTGAAAGTGCTGATTGATGCCTGTTGCAGATGGGTGCGGCATATCTCCTCAACATCAATCCTCTGGGCAACATGCACTGGGATACGCAAGATATTGGCAATGCAGTCCTGTGGAGCATGCTGACAGTCGCAATAAACTCTGCCAAATACCAGGCATGTGTGCGCGCGTGTGAATGCATGTATGTGCGTGTACGCCTGCATGTGAGCATGCATGTGCGCGCACGTGCATGTCGTGTCAAACTTACTACTTGTGTCGGTGCACAACGTTTTGAGTTGTGCTCTTCCCCTTGCCTCCAGCAAAAGCCCACTTGCATGGCCTGTTGCCCACACTCACGTTGTGTGTATGTTGTGTCGGGTTGGTGTGGCAGCCCTTAGTGTTGAAGCGGCTTCCCGGTCTGTTTATCACGCGGCAGAAGCGCAAAGCAGAGCGGGCGTCCTTTGTGACAACGCTCGGGCCCCTCACGCTCTTCGCGTGGTGCGCTCACGAAGCCATGTGCAGGGAGCTGTTGACCAGGGCGCTGTGTCAAGGGTGAGGCATGAGTCTGTGTTGGTGTGTGTTTTACAAACACTCTAAGTCTATTGTGGCGTTTGGCTCTGAGTGCGTTTATTGTTGTGATGGCTGGCAGGGGACTTGCAAAATTCCTGGCGTGGATCGAAGGCATCCCGCCTGCACCACTTGCGTAAGACTGCTTCTACTGTTGTGTTGTGAGAATAAACCAAGTGACAGCGTGTGTTGTCAGCATCGCTGTGTGCGCAACTGAACAACAGACTCACATGTACTGACTGCATGCCTGAGAGGCAGTTGTGCACGTGCATGGTTTGTACGAGGCTCAAAAGGCTCAACTTAGCTAGTTTGTTAATGCATGCATGGATCACACTTGGTGGCTGTGACTGCTAGTTTGTTACTCCCAGGGGTTTGGACGTGACGGCTCTCCCTGCCTGGCGGATTGCAGCTAGCTTTCAGGGGCTATTGCTGTACCCGGTGATTCACCTGACCAACAGCGCCGACAAGGAGCCCCCCATCATCATCATGAACCCATCGCAGAACCGTGTCGGTGTGGGGAAAAGGGAGCTGTGGGATCACGTCAAAATCCTGGCAAGTGCTGCTCCGCTCTTTGATTCAACGAGAACACTTGATATGTACATGTCATGGCTGTTGATTGTGGCATGCTGAAGCATGCCTAGAGGTTATGTATGTGCGCGTTGACGACTGCATGCACACAGGACTTGGCAACCAGCTTGATATATGGAGCGGAGTGGATTGTCACAGGCAATTTGCTGGCGCCTATCATCACGCGCACGATAACAATGCTTGCGGATGACTTGATGGTAAGTGATACCAATCTTGATACTGCCAGTGCTTGGCAAAGGGCAGCAGCCGTTGGTGTGTTGATGTTGGTCATTGTGGCTTGCACTCTAGTTGTGTGGTCGTGCAGGTTTTGCAAGATGCCAAGCCAAAGAGGCACTGATGGACGGAGTTGCTCCCGGGCTCAGCTCGTGTGAATATGTACACAACGTGTAAATATTGTTGGCTTGGATGGTTTGCCTTGGCTATTGGTTGGCTGCCAGGAATCCCAGAGGCTACGCTCCTTGTGCCGACATGCCCCGGCTGTGTATTCGTGTACATTGGTGTAGGTTTCTTTGTATAGTTTCTTGTAAACTGAGACAGCCTGTGTCTGTTGACCCAGCAGTTAGAAACTGCATCTTGTTTGAGAGGCCCATAGCTGAGTACCTCGTGCCGTAGACTGTCTTTAAACAAGTTGTCCATAAACATGCTGTGCTGCTCTGGCTTGGTCCCAAACCGGAGGCAACACGTGAGGTATATGTGTAATCATCTCTGTCACTGAAAGAGATTATGTACAGTTGCTTAAACAGTTCCTTGTCAACTAAGACAGCCTGTATCTGTTGACCCAACGGTTGGGAACAACTAGTTTAAGAGGGTTACCTTGTGCTATAGCATGTCTTGTACCGTTCATAACAAGTATAAACAACGCGGACGGCATATGCGCATGCAGATCAAACACAGCATGCGTGCTGCTCTGGCTTGGTCCCAAACCTGGAGGAAACAATTGAGGTATCTGTGGGTTCATCTCTGTCACCATCAGAGATGAGTGTATCATTGCGTTCATTGCGTTCATTTATGCCTTCTTGCAAGAAGGAACCACTACACTATGTACACACGTACATGTACATCGTATCTCCTCCACTCTGTCACGCTAGTGATACTGCCTTCTTGCAAAGCCATGCCAGCAGCACACCTGCACTCATGTGCAGTGCAGCACATGCGTGTGGTTACACGGCATTGCATTCTTTGTACACTGCTACTTGAATTCACGATGTGATTGAGCAGGGTGGAGTGGAAGGCATGTTGAACGTGTGAGAGGCACCATGTGCATGTACACACGTGACGTCGCATTCTTCATACACACTCGACACCCCTCTCACATAGTAAGTCAGGGATGTACTGAATGTGCACCAATCAGTGCACAACAATTCCTAGCAACCAGACTGTATACCGCTGCAGATGGTCACGTCAAGTCAACAACTTCATCTTCATCATCATTGTCTACAACTGTGCAGTGCTCTTCTACATCTACGCTCATGTCATCCACCGACCAGTATATTGGCTTCTTCTTGAGCGACACCATATGCGCTAGCTGCTGCAGCTTCCGCTTCGCTTGCTCTCTGGCATGCGCTTGGCTCGCATCATCTGCATGCACACTCTTGGCTTCATGTTGCACGGCATCGGCAGTCTGTCTGTTTGACACACAAGAAGGGTCCTCGGATGCAAGCGAACTGGTAATGGTTTGCTTCAGCTTGGCGGTGGTTACAGACGTGCATTCAGTGTCTGTTGGGTTTGATTGGTTGACAGTGCGCAGCGGTGGCCTTATGGGTGTGCAGGGCTTCTTGGCAATGTAAACAGGTGAGCAGTCATGCTTGACGGCCGCTGGCTTGGGCGGTGTCTGGTTAATGACTTGTGTTCTTTGCGTGTTGCTGTTGCTGAAAAGAGGGTTGGTGTTCTCCGTGGCTGGAGGCTCAGTGTTTTCTTGTTGTGGAGGCCTTGGTGGCTCGCATGGGGCACGCTCACCAGCTTGTGGCCTGATCCTCTCACCAAGAAGGTTTTCTAAGAGCACAATGCAGGCCTGCTTGGCCTTTTTGCCCAACGCCGCATCAGTGCTGACCTGCCACAAGCAACAACCAGCAAATTAGACAACATGCAGTGTCTGTGGGTGTATACGACGATTGAGTTGTGAACTTACCTGAATGCATGCTGGACAACCTCTGGTGCACGGGCACTCCTGCACTGTCTGCATAAGCCTACGCCAAAGGTCCTCAGCATCCTCATAGGCCTGCAATGCGCAATGCCACGTTTCATCAAATAGTACGCACACGCAAAATGACTACTAAATGTGGAGGAGTGCACAACCGTTTCACAACGTTGGTGTGCAGTTAAGATACAAGTCTGCCACGCTTGGCCTTCACACTTGCCTTCAAGGCGATGCCGAAGTCGTCACCATTGGCGCCAAATATGAACACCTGTAAACATGCCCACATGCTGTGAAGGCATGCTGCTTGGAAGCTCCTGACTACTGACCCGATGCAGTAGTGCAGCATCCCTACCAGAAACTGGCTAATAAGATACCTGCGGGAAGGCAGTTTGTTCGTGGCTACTCGTAATCATGATGCCCAAGTCGCCACGATCGCCTGCAACACAACAATGAGCTCCTACACCTCAACAACATGAAACATATCCATCGAGCACCATGGTGGTTTCGACTTGTTTTTCTATGGCAGATTGCCACAACTCCTGTTGTCTGCAATCATGCTGTGCTTACACATGGCCAGGTTTGGCAAGATTCCAGCAATGGCGGTCTTCACACCCGACAGGGCGTCCTGCAAGTCGAGGTTGTTTGCTTGGAGCGCCTGCATGGCTACAGCAACATCCCACCACTGCCAGACAATTGCAAGTCAGTACCTGTAGCAGCCACAACAGCAAGCACAAAGATGGGTTGAAAGTCGCTTACAGTGCCAGACGTCTCAAACACGACAGGTGGCATCGTCAGCGACCGCTCCACCAGCAACTTGTTTGATAGTATGTGCTTCTTCCTGAAACCGACGACCTGTTGTACCACCCTCACCTACGGGTGCAGACGTAACGCAAGAAAGGTTTCAATCTTGAGAGAGTGGCAGCCTTTCCCAACCTGCCTATTATAATGAAGGACCTGCCCGATGTGCACGCCAGTGTTGCCCGCACTTCTGGTGCGTGTTTGTTGAAGAATACTAATCTGGGCTTGGATCTTGGGCTCTGCAACAATGACTGCAGGTGAGGCTGCCTCATGACATCAACAAACATTTTTGACAAGAGCAACAGACAGCTGATATGCACAGCGGGTGTACGCTGCAAAGACACCCAACCTGTGCTGATGACCGCGTTGCGTCTTGTCTGAGCAAGCGCCTTCTTTTGCGGCTCATCAAACGCGGTTATCTGCCATCAATCATGGCGCTGGTTGAGTGTGCTGCTTAAGAGTTGACAGCCTGCGTGTTGAGTTGCATCTTCCATCAACCTACCTCATATGTCATAGCTCCGTGATGAAAGAAGGCTCCTGGATACAGTGTTTCCGAGGCTTTGTTCCCCTCAACCTCCTCAACAAGTGATCCAGATTCGTCATACACCTGCAGTAGCACACATCAACTTGGCTTGCTATCGTTGTGATCAGACAAGAACCAATCGAAATAGATTACCTTGTAGCATTCGCTCCGCGTACGGCCACGGATGGCAATCTCACTGGCGTAGCTTTCTGAGTACCGGCCTCTGTACCTGTTTGTCAGCGTTGGTATACAATCATAAGCATCATCGGTTGCTTCCATATGGCTGACAACGCAAATGATACATGACAATTGCATAGGAATGCCATACCCTTTGGACAATGCGTCGAACAACAGATCACCGGAGCGCACCAGAGCATCGCGCACATTGAAGAAGTTGTTGCCAAATATACGGTAATCTTCATCTGTAAGCACATGTTATATAAAAAGGAACATGGTCCTTGCCCAAGGAAGCAGCGCCTGAACTTGCATGCATGCGGACACTGGCCCTCCTGAGGTGTATGAAAAGCACATACGCACCAGTCACGGGCACTTCTGATGCAGCACAAGTAATATGCTTGCTGAGAAGCAATGGGTTTTCAGCATCAACCAGGGCCTTTTCGCAGCTTTTCACAAAGAGCTGTACGCAAACAGTGACAGAGATATATGTAAGCGGAGTGTGGCGGTTGCACACACAACTCTCAGCACAGACACACTCACGTCCTTGGGATGCCTCATGAAGTGCTGATCCCATGGTCGTTGATGCGCTAAAAAGACCGCGAGCGAAGAGCTGTTGCGGCGCCCTGCTCGTCCAGCCTGCATAAAGCCAAGTGTGATCACAACGACATAAAGGAATGACTGTAGTTGTGGTTGGTGGCATAGCTGCCTGTGCACAAGCTTGCCTGCTGCCATAAACTGCTGATTGTGGTTGGAAGTCCAACATGAATAGTAGCATCGAGCTCACCAATCTGTACACATGTTTGCACAGTTCATCCGACCATGTTAATCGGTTGCTAAGCAGCAGAATGAGCAATGATGCACGCATGACCTGCACTTACATCGATGCCCAATTCCAGAGCATTTGTGGCCACCACTGCACGCAATTGCCCGCTGGCTAGTCTCTGCAGTAGCGCAGAACACGTCATGCATAGCTAACCAGAAAAACCAATTTTGCAGCACTGACAGAGACACAATGCAGGTGATCGATAGATTGTGCATGGGTTGCATAAAGCAAAACACAGCTTACCTGTTCAAGGCCTCTGCGCTCTTCTGGCGAGTACCCGGCTCTGTAGCTCTCCACTTTTGATGCAAGATAGTCCATTTTCTGCAATCACACAACAACAATGTGGATATGAACACCAGCCCCAACCTGCATCCTGCACATGCAAGCTTACCTTCTTCTTCAACAGGTCTCGCACGTTGCTGCAGATGATCTCCGTCAGCTTACGAGCCTCAACAAAGCACAGCGTCTGCAGTCCCGCGCACATGAGCTCCACCTGCAATCACAATAACATCAGCTCTTGAGGTCTACATGACCAGCGTGTGCACATGTGCATACCAGTATATCTGCAGCTTCCAAGTAAATACTTCGTGTTCCACTCTCAGCTTGCGTGCTGTCCGATATGGGAGGCTGCCAGCAAATCAGCTGCTTCCCGCCAGCTGGCGCGCCTGTGCCCTCCACCAACTCGATGCGTGGCAACGATGTCAGCTTCATCACCAACTCCTGTGGCCATGGAAGAGTGCAGAGCTCAGTGCATACTCACAGCTGCATGTGCTAAAGATATTGACTCGACATAATGATTATGCGTCACAGAGAAAATTTTGCATTGCAAGTGCAGTGAGCACGTGATTGCAGTAGTGTTGGGAAGTGGAGTAAACTTGTCGGCTGAAAATGCAACGATCACCGAACCCTCGGGTTGCTGATGGTGGCTGAGGAGCATATGAACTGAGGCTCGGTGCCATAATGCCGACAGACGCGCAGAAGGCGCCGAAGGACACATCCCTGCACGCCAGTCGGTAGTTACACAAAGTAATCTCATGCCGCCTCAAGACCACTCCAATCAAACACAATGTAACGCACCACGTGACTGCCGAAGACACCCTTGTAGATGTGAGCTTCATCAACAATCACGTACTTGAGGTTCTCAAAGAATGCTGTCCATGGCTGCAACAATGAATTGTGTTAACAGTCGACTCGATCAACACCAGCTCAGTCTGCAGCACTGAGCAAGACGCACCTTATGGTAGGGTAAGATACTCACGTGCAGCATGTCAGGATTCGTCATGATAATCTGCAGGTGGAGATAAGCAAAGATGGACGTAAGAACCAGCATTTCTAATAAAGATCAGAGCTGCATTGCATGTTGACCACCAGTCATGCTACACGTTAGTGCACTTGATGACATTGTCAATGCAACCCCTCAATTGACTTGACTAGCACTGATTTTGCAAGCCATTTGATTGATAGTCACTCTGTGTGAGATGAGAAATGTAGCACTCTTGGCAAGTCACCTGAGCCTTCTTGCGAATGTTTTGCCGTTGCTCGGTTGGTGTGTCACCGTCATAACTGCATACAAGATAAACTGTTACATGACAACCATACCCGCGCATGCACGCACATCTGCTGGCAGCTTATTGACCAAGCAACAATACTGCAAAGGCCTAGACCTGTAGCACTTGATTTGCTTTCGACCCAGCTTCAGGTCTTCCAGGAGGCTCTCTGCCAAGCACTCACTTGTCAAATTTGCATATGAACAGCCAGTATGGCAATCCAGCTGTACAGGCATCAGTAGCTCACCAAGCATGCGAAGCTGATCTCGGGCAAGGGCCTGCAACACAAGGACATGTCATCTGCTGGGATTTGCAGGCGGATTGGTTGGTTGAGTCAACACAAGCCTTGCCACACACCACAGTACTCAACAGAGTTGTACCTTGAGAGGGAACAGAAACAAAGCTCGAGCTCCAGGCATGTTAATCAATGACTCCAGCACCTGTACAGAATGACAGAACTGCACAGTCAAACACTTGCTATTGTTGTGGCATGTGGCACTCTTGCAGTGCTTGCTTACAGGTACGGTGTAGATGAGACTTTTCCCACTAGCTGTTGGCGTTGCTGTGACAACGCTCGCACCATTCAACACGTGTTCCACAGCCTCAATCTGATGGCTATACAGGCGCTCTATGCCCCTGCAGGTGGATTTTTAAGCCTGTGGGTGAGCAGTGTACATGATGACATCGCGCATGCAGCCCGAAACAAACAATACCTGTCCTTCAGCAGTGTCCAAATTTTGTTTGGTAAGGGGAGACTCAGCTCACGGTAGTCAGCAGCCCTAAAGCATGTGTTACTTCAGTTATTGCCCAGCTGTTGCATGCGTTACGGAAGATACACACCACCTACGCTCAGGTCATCAAAGCTTACACAGAAGGTCGCGACTCCACATGCACAATCTGCCCGTTTGATGCCAGCTGTTGCAACCGCTGGAAGGCGTCCTGCACCTGCTGCGCGCGGTCAATGGGATCTAACGCATTTGTGTGCTGAACAGTTTGCGTATGCACAGGCTCTGACAAAGCACTTTTTCGCTTCCGCTGCCGTGCAGGCTTTTGTTTGCCTTTGGCGTTGTTGATGTTGTTGGTGATGGGGTTGGTTTCTGCTTTTCGGGCCCTACTCTGCTTGCCTCGTCCGGTCACTTTGGCTGGCTTTGCGCTTGCTTTGGGTGCGGGTGGAGTGTCTTGGCTATCAATGACTACTGGCCGTTTTCTGCGCTTGCGCGCAGCAAACACAACGTCTTCTTCGGATGAGGAGATTAGCTCAGCTCCAGACTTGACATTCACTCGTTGGGTGTCAACATTGCCATCCTCGCGCAGAGAGGGGAATGGTCGCACCGGAGTTTGTACTGCCTTGCTTCCGACCTGGTTAGCATAACGACCAATGATACAGTGTTGTGCATACTGATGACAATTGAGACTACGCCACTGCTGCTGCTGCTGCTTATGGTGATACCAATCCATGAGTCACCAAGACAATGACAAGAACGATGACAATGCTTACAATGATGTCAAGGAATATCGCACAAACCTGCGATGGAATCCTGTGTACTGGATCGGTCTTGCTGACATACTGCGCTGCCTCATCGCTCGCTTCACTCTCCAGGACAACGGCCTTCAAGCATGAACAGAGACACATGAATACTGACACAGCTTTATGCTGGCAGCATTTGCACAGAGCGCAAACCTTTGAGCGTTTGGGCGGAGGCTCGGTTTTAACACCACCAGCATGATGACCCGAGACTCCATGACGCAATGCCAAAGCTGGATGATCTTCTTCGTCCGTCCATTCATCCATAGTCGCTCGGTCAAGATCGTCCAACCGACATCAAGTTGGCTCTACACACGTATTCCCCTGTATCAACGCATAGACAGCTATTTCAGAACCAAAAACCGTCCATCTGCATGCGAGGAGAGCGACATCCTGAGGTGCAATAAGACAACACCGGTTAACATGGCATAAACCAACAGCATCCTTGTTACGGTTTTCTTGGCACAATTCATTACTAGAAATGTCAATCTCAAGTATACAGATTCTCACACACTGAGCTGTATGTGTGCTTCGTGCTGCTTGTTGTAGCGACAGAGCAAGTGCAATGCTGAGCCCAAGTAACGTGCTTAGCATAGTGGCTGATTGCTAGCTCACACCGTCATCAGCTGACTCGACTTGACACGGCATAGATGCACGCGCAAGGTTGTGCACTTCACCGATATTTGACGCAATTGACCAGTGTACAGCACCAACAAACAGTCCGGCAAGCACAACCCTACCTTACAGTGCATGCCTGGACACGCGTGAGCACAGGAACAAACAGCGTTCGCAGCGCAAACCGCCGTGTTCCACCCACCCATGAAACCCTACCGCCAGCTGGCACTACCGCCGCCGTCGCCGCCCCCGCCGCCGCCTAGGGAGTGCCGTGCTCACATGCAGCAGGCAACGGCAGCCAAGTTTGAATGCTCCCGCCAAGATGTGAACGACCGATTCAAAACTTGCCTCGTAATAGGGCTCACGTTATGTCGCCCAAGCCTGTGTGTCACAGAGTCACAGGCTGTAACTCATAGGGTTCATGTGTTCATCATGACTCGTTTTACAAGTTATAGTCAAGTAACATGACGTAAATGGCTGAGCCTGCCCCCTTTGATGAAGTACACATATGAAATGTATTGGTTAAACGGGTAAATACATGTAATGTTATTGTAATATGTTCGTGGCCAATATGACATATTATGAACATATGTTGTTGCTGTTCCTATCATTAACGTTTGATGTACTGCAGTACATAAAACGTTAATGACTACCTACTAGGCATGCGAAATATGTAGTCATCACTATCAGCGATGGTATGCTACTTTAGTATATCATATAAGAGCATATATTTATGTATGGCGTTATTCGTGCTTAATTGATCATCCAGTTGTGTATCTATAGTATATGCGTAAATAATATAAGATAGAATGAAAGTATGCTACAGGTATAGTATTGTTCTATTGTGACATTGTATTATTTACCTTATAAGTGATGGTGTGTCGATTACATAGGTGATACATTCTCAAGTGTCCCCC